>CP092865.1:9272001-9700504 GCA_030710605.1 Cordylochernes scorpioides
ATATTTTATTTATTAATGTCCAAACATGATAACGAGTAGATATATCTCCCACATATATAACAAAAACAAATCAAAATACCCTCATAGACAAAACTTGAAGAAGTTTTACCTTTCAACATGTATATTGATATTCAGACAATAACTCTGAAAGATATTACAGTGACCTTTATTGAAGACACACGAGATAACCAAGTGTGAACAAAAAATTGCCTCTGTCTCCTTCAAAAAAAGAGAAAAAGAAAACCGGCGATATCAACGACATTCCAATTCCTTAAGTTTTATCCATGAGTTTAAATAGGTAATAAGCTATATACAGTCTTGGTTGAGGGGCATAACAACTACTGCATGTTTTCCAATCATCTTCTTTTCCATTTTCTAACGGTATTCTCAACTTTTCTGTCAAACTGTGAACCGTGCATTATAAGTTGACAGCGCTTTCATCGTACAATCAATTAGAGAAAAATTAACTATTATCAAATATGAAACTATTCTCAAGAACCGTAAAAAAAGACAAAAATGATTATATTAACCCACTTTATATTCCTTGCACGTCTAGTTACTTAAGTAAAGAGTTCCTGGAGGAAGAGAAATGGTCTCAGGAAGCAGAAACGATGCCATGCTAACCTATATGCTAATGATGGATTCAAACAAAGACAATCCGTGACCGATGTTAGGAATTGCGAAAACAAGAATTGCAAAAGAGTTAATTGGAAATGGAGCATTAACACTCTTTTAAAATACGCTTGGAGCATTGCCAGCCGACTTTGGAAAAAAATGCCTCTTCTATAAGATTTCTTAAACGGAATACCATTGGTGTTTTTGGCTTGAAACTTCTGTTCTCTTTTTATATGTATTTGGATGTGAATCCAACAAATATGCAGAAAAGAGCAAAATAGACTTTAAATTTATTAGTTATTATGATCAATTTTTCAAATTTTCACATGATCAATATTTTTTTTCATTTATTTGAGACAATATACATTCATGGACATAACTTAAGGAAGTGCAAAATCTTTGATATCGCCTATCGTCTATTTTTTTTTTTTTTTAAGGAGACGGAGGTAATTTTGTTCACACTTGGTTATCTCGTGTGTCTTCAATAAAGGTCACTGTAATATCTTTCAGAGTTATTGTCTGAATCCGTATGCATGATAAAAGGTACAACTTCCTTAAGTTTTGTCCATGAGTGTATTGTCTGAATCCCGATATACATGCTAAAGATACAACTTCCTTAAGTTTTGTCCATGAGTGTATTGTCTGAATCCAGATATACATGCTAAAGATACAACTTCCTTAAGTTTTGTCCATGAGTGTATTCTCTGAATCCCGATATACATGGTAAAGATACAACTTCCTTAAGTTTTTTTGTCCATGAGTGTATTGTCTGAATCCCGATATACATGCTAAAGATACAACTTCCTTAAGTTTTGTCCATGAGTGTATTGTCTGAATCCAGATATACATGCTAAAGATACAACTTCCTTAAGTTTTGTCCATGAGTGTATTCTCTGAATCCCGATATACATGGTAAAGATACAACTTCCTTAAGTTTTTTTGTCCATGAGTGTATTGTCTGAATCTCGATATACATGCTAAAGATACAACTTCCTTAAGTTTTGTCCATGAGTGTACAATCCTTGTGCAAAATCTTATAAAAATGAATAGAAAGGTTTTTACGAGAAGAGAGAGAGATGTGTGTGTGACATTCATTGCCACCTTCCTCATAGGAGATATGTTCGTGAAATCTATCTTTTACTTATATACACGATTCCCTAAATTTTAAAAGTGTCTATCTCAGAAAATATTAGAATATAGAATTCAAAGACATATATATTCTCTAAAGAAGGTTGCAGGGTCACCAAAACGTCAGGAAAATAAAAGAAATTTGAGAACACCAATATTATTTTTCAACAAACACCTAACCAGAAAAATAATTACTTACAAACTGGTAGATTGTTAAAGGAAAATTTGATTTTGGGTGGTATTCACGATATGAGATTTTTCTAAGGAGATTTTATCTCTAGATATCATATTGGTCTTGTTAGAACAAAAGGTAAATAAATTAGATTTGTAGTGTTTAACACACGAAAACAAAATCTAAATATCTGAAATACAGGGTGATCCAAAAGTCCCGCACAACTTTAAAAATTAATAACTCCGCGAATATTTGCGCTAGAGCAATGCAGTAAACACCATTGTGTTCAGGATGCAATGGGATTTTTTATGGCAAATAATGAAAATTCCGAAATTGATTTTAGTTACAACTTTATTCTCTAGATGGCGCTCTACCAGAATCAGAGATTCAGAGGACAAATTGTTTGATAAATTGAAAAATATAACTGAACGACACGTATTTTTCCTTTTTGAATACCAGGAAAGAACCCTAATAATATCAAATGATAAATTAATAAAACACCATTTCGCCAAAGTTAGAAGAATTAGTTGACGATTTTTAAATACAATCTGAGATATGTAAAATAGGTATATGCAAATTAAAACATGTAGCAAAAATATTTATATTTTAGATGGAGTTTTGTGAAATAGATTGAATGTTTGAAAATAACTACTGATATCAATACACGATTTTTGAAATGTTAATATAGTACCAAAAATTATGATGGCACTACTAATAGGAGTTCGTGCTATAAGGAATGTATAGTTTCTTGACTAATTGGCGACACTTGACTATTTAACTGAATATTTGTCATGATCCAAAAATGAAATATAGAGGGGAGTGACAAAATATATTTGTCGTACTTTATTTCAAATATCCTATGGGTTTGTCAAATGTTATCATTGTTTATTATACTGTACATAATTTTGAAAATGTATCCCCTCAAAAAAATATCATTTTTAAATCGACCTTTTGCGTTAAAAAACGTGGTAGTAAAATCATTTTGTATTATTTTTTGCGCAAATTTTTTAAAGTTGGGGGGGGGGGGGATACAGAGAATATTCCTTATGCTATTTCTTCTAATGAGCGAAAAGCGATAAACTAAACATAAGGGGTAAAATTGTGCATACCAGTGTTATAACACTTTGGCATGCACGACATAATATAAGATGTGGGCAAATGACAAACAAAAAAAATACTGTTAACAGAAAAAAAGAGTCAAGATGTGAGGACAGCATTTATTATTCCCATAACCCAAAACAAAGAGCTGCAAAATATTACACATGAGATAATTGCCTTCTCGCTTGTAATAGGACACAATCCTTGCTCAATGTGGCGCCCTTCATTCTCAAACACCGCCTGCGGACGATATATGACAGAATGGTCACAATTAAATAGTTGAAATTTATAAAACGTGCCATCTGATAGAAGCCTTCAACATGGCCAATGTGGTATGCCGGCATCGATAAATACGAGACTTAATGTACCCCCATAACCGAAATTGTAAGGCGTCAAGTCTGGTGATATTGGAGGCCACTGGTATATAAAGTGGCGAATTATCACAGTATTTTCACCGAACGTATCCTTCAGCAATTGTTTGGCACCGCGGGAGATATGAGGAGGTCCTCCATCTTGCATGAATGTTATTTCGCTTAGTGCTTGTCTGTCCTGCAATATGGGAATAACCTTTTCTCTCCTAAGTTGAACATAACGTTCACCAGTTACAGAAACAGTTTTAAAATTTCTTCCATTGATTTTTTCAAAGAAAAATGGCCCAATAATATAAAAAGAAGTGAACCAACACAAAACTGTATCTCTGTGCTGATGAAGTGGTATTTCTGTGAAAATCCTAGGGTTTTCTGTTGCCAAAATGAGGCAGTTTTGAATGTTAAATTCTCCCTTTAGATAAAAGAGAGCATCATCTGTTCTTAGAACATTTGACAGCCAGATTTCATCAATATCAATTTGCCGGAAAACCCATGCGCGAATTCTTGACGCTTCTCAAAATCGCTGACTTTCAACTCGTGAAAACTTTGAATTTTGTTAGGGTATTTTTATAGAAAAATTCTAAATGCGTGTTCTCTCCAAACTGTTCCATACGAAATCACCGTTTGTCGAGAAACTTGTCTAGCACTTACTTCTCCATACGTGTATAACGTTTCAATAGCTCCAGCATTCTGAAAAACCGTAACAGCCACTGACCTGCATGTCGATGGTCTTCCACTCCGAGGTTTTGCTTCCAGAGATCCAGTTTCTACAAAACTTTCAATCAATCGCTTTAGAGAGTAGCAACTCATTGGTCCTTTACCGCTTCGAATATCTTTAAAGGAACGAAACGCTCGTAAAGCTTCAGTGGCAGATTCTGAATCACAATTTAAAAAATTCACCAAGAGTGCTTTATCCTGTAGTGACGGCATTCCAGGGGGAAGGGGAGAAGTCCGACCACACCTCCTTGCGGTCCCCCCTGGACCCTTGGAATATTTGACCAAATTCTGGTTCATTTCCAAGATGACTAACGTTGCGACGGCACCCATTCTCAAATGAAGAGCAAAACTGATATCTCCAGTAATGCTACCGGGGTAACCGCCGCGTCAGGAGCTGCAGCTCGGGCTCATGATGAGTAATCTACTACGAGGACACAATTCAATCTACTACAACTCAATATAAATGGTACCCAGAGGAAAATAAAGAGCTGACTTGTCTTCTCTGTGCCAACAATGTACATATTACTTGTCCTCAGGAGACAAAATTGAATCAGAATCTGAGATTCAATATGAAAGATTATACAACACTACGAAAGGACAGACCGAAAATTCGGAGGAGGACTTGCCGTTTTGATTAAAACTCTAGAAATCAAATTTAAGAAAATCGCCTATAATCAGAGTAAGCCTAGAGAAAGCACGACAGAAGCTCAGGCAATAGAAATCTATCTTACAGATGAACAATTCCAATCATAAATGTTTATCACCACGATAATACTAGCATCAATACAGGCCTGATAGAGACATTAAGTGAAGCGTCTTCGGATATCGCAATCATACTTGGTGATTTTAACGCCGAAAGACCAACTTGGGGTTTACCTGTCCAGGATAACAAAGGTCAGCAGGTTGAGGACATGCTAACCTACCTCTACCTTACACCGTTAAATAAATAAAAGGACACCTATCTATCCAAGTCCACAGGAACAGAATCTACAATAGACACCACAGCGATAAATTACAACATCGCACTCACAACACAATGGAAAATTCTGAAAAGTGCAATCAGTGACCACAGACCAATTTCAACAACCCTAAAATTCAAAATTGAGAATTTCCAACAGAATAAAAGAACACTGGAAAAAAATTCACAGAAAAGCTTGAAGAACTGTGCAACGAAGAATTAAATCACAGAACGATTGACAAAAAAATGGAGAAATTATCTTCGAACATATCCAAAGCTGCAAAAGTATCGATACCTAAAGGTAGACGTAAAGACCTGTGAATACTCTACTGGAAGGACCACAATATCGAGGCAATGATTGCAGAGAGAGACAATATCAATGAACTTCTTAAAACAAATAAAACAGAAGAAATCATAAAGGAACTCACACACACACAAAAGCCTTTATTAAGACACACTGGTCTTATAGAGGATTCTCCCCGAGATTCATAAAGGAACTCATTGAAATTTGTCACAAAATATATAGAACGAGAAATTTGAATATTCAAACAAGAGAGAAAAAAATGGGCAGAATTCTGCGAAAAAAATGGATCCAAAAAAGGAAAGCCATCACTGGAATATAATTAGTGTTATAAAACAATCAAAACCAACACTAATCCTCCAATACTCTAACCGATATGAATAGTGAGAACGAACAAACAGATGGCTGAAATAATTTCTGAATATCTTTCAAGCACTTCCCGACTCAGCTATACGAATGAAGGCAGGACTCTAAAAATAATGTAAACAGGTTAGTTAAACAAGCAAGAAATTACCATCGACAAGATATTTACTCGAGAGACTTCACACTGAATGAGCTAAATTCATCAATAGGAAAGTTAAATCCAAGATGTCACCTGGAGATGCTCTAATCTTTGGTCAAATTATTAAACACTTTGGAGACGAAACTAAAAATCAACTCCTACGAATACTGAAGATTTCATGGCAAACTGGTAAACTACCAAAGAATTGGAAGATATCAATTATAGTGCCAATACTGAAACCAAACAAAGATGCCAAGGAATGCAAGAACTATCGGCCATTTGCTCTTACCAGCATACTTTGTAAAATAACAGAATGAATTATCCACTCTAGGCTCATAGTCTGGCTCACTAACAATAATAAAATAAACTTCTACCAAACTGCCTAAAGATCCAGACACTGTAAAACTGATAAATAAAATAATAGATTTATAGGAAAAACCGCCAAAGAAGACAACGGCCGTATTCCTGGATATGACCTCAGCTTTTGTTCGAGTGTAGAAATTATTTGAAAGGCTGCACAACATCGGAGTAAGAGGAAAAACCTTAATATGGATTGCAGACTTCTTAAGGGGAAGAAGGATAAAGGTTCGGGTCAATGGAACATTTTCCAAGGACAGAATAACATGGGCTGGTGTACCTCAGGGATCTGTGCTCAGTCCTCTACTCTTCTCGCTATATATTAACTGTTGTTTATGTAAATATATCAATATTATTTGTATTATTTAAAGTCTCATTATGTAATAATATGTGTGTATATAAATTGGACATTTTTTGTTGGCCAAACGAAAAGAATAAGAGCTAAATAAAGAGTCATGGTCAAGTTTGAGTTGTTGTACATCTAATTACGTCACAACATTAACAACATCCATCCTTACTGAAAACACAAAAGTTGCCTGTTATGCAGATTATATAGCCATATGGCACACAAGTAGCAGTATATAAATATCAGAAAAATACTGAACACATCAATGAGAGGACTGGAGAAGTGGGCAATGAAACTCAAAATGACGATAAACCCAATAAACACAAACCTATAGGTCTCCTTCACTGACAGGAAAAAAGGCATGAATATAACTCCAAAATAAGTATAAACAACCATATAATTGATAAAATTAGATCTCCAAATTACCTAGGTGTGATACTTGATGAGGAATTGCGATTTACAGAACACATAATTAGCACCTCAAATAGAGCTACCAGAAACCTAAACATTCTGAGAAGGCTATGTGGAACAAATTGGGGAGCAAAACCCAAAATTCTCAGAACAACATATATCACCTTAATAAGGCCAATAATGGAATATGCAACACCTGTTTGGGCTCCCTCAAGTTCATCACTAAAAAGAAAACTAGACAGTGTTCAAGCAAAAGCGGCCAAATTAATCACTGGTTCTGTTTCAAATACCAACAATTAGAAAATTCAGAGAAAATGTGGACTAGACCTACTTGAAAGCAAAAGACAATTAAAAGCAATAAAATTCACTAATAGCTTAAAAACTAAATAAACCGAACACATATCCCAGAGAACCTTTTAAACTGGACACAAAAAGAAAGGTTCAAAAGATCTTTAACACTTCAGTACGACAACAATATTAGAAAGAGCATAAATATGAAACATAATGAATTTCAATTTCGAGAATAACCAATATTTCCTACCCCATTGCCATCATATGTAATCATCAATCTTAACCTGAATAAACCCTGAAATAAAAAAAGAGAACAAAAACATACTTAAAAAGAAAGGACTTGACACAATTGATTTATGCGATCAGATAAATTATTTAACAGCATATACAGATGGATCATCAGACCTTACCATAAGTAATGGAGGGGCTGGAATTATCATAATACTGCAAGATGGAATATACATCAAAATAAAAGAAGGAGCAAGAAAGATTTCGTCAAACTTCACTTGTGAACTGACAGCTATCTGGAAAGCTCTTGATGTATGCCTTAACCAACCATCCCTGCATCGAGAAGAAGGAATAATATACCGTACAACGACTTCATATCCGATCTAGAAGCAATTCAGAAGGGCAATACTATAATCACACAGAAAATACATTCGTTACTTACTCAACTGATATCATTGGAGAATAACTTCATTCTACAATGGATTCCTGCCAGTGTTTGGATCGAGGGAAATAAAATGGCAGTTGAATTTGCAAATAAAGCCAAAAGGTTGAGCCAAAGGAAAGAACAAATGTCATTATTTGACGCTAATGCTTTTGCAAAATACAAGATGATTAAACAAAAAATAAGAAAATATTGTTGCACCAGGTTGCGGCTTGGCAGAATCTTCAGCCATGATTCTCTCCTGTGCTGGGTCTTGCATCTTACCAGAGCGTGTTTCAACCATCCTACAAATTTATATAAGGGAATAATGAGATAAGTCTTCTTTAAGTAACCTCCAGAATGATTTGTTTATTTTCTCACATCAAAGAGAGCAGTGAAGTCACACGTGTACCTAAATACAAATGATGATAATCTAATCTGTTTTAAATAAATATCATAGAATATTTTATATAAAAATAAATAAATATATAATTTAAATTTCAAATATATTAAAAATAATATAAAAAATACGCCATTAATCATGATGTAACACTTCCCCCTCTCCAGAGGTCGTCACGTCCTCGTGATTGACCTCATCAATTCTTTCAAAATAGGGTTTGATTTTTGAGACATGGACAATCAATGGGTCTTGGCCAGGATTATCTTTTGGTTCAATTAAGTAATTTACGTTGGACAGCTTCTTTAATATTCTATATGGGCCAAAATATTTTCTCAGTAGTTTCTCACACTTTCCTATTTTCCTAATTGGTGTCCAAACTGCTACTAATTCTCCTGGTTCGTAGCTTCTTTCAATGTGTTTCTTGTCATAGTTCTTTTTCATTCTTTCTTGAGTCTTTATTGTGTTGTTAATAACTAATTTTCTTGTTCTGTTTATTTTGTCTAAGTGATGTTTTATGTATTCATCATAATCATCCTTGTCAATGTCCACCGAGATATTCCTGTCGTCCAAAAGAGACGTGGGTTCTCTTCCAAACATCAGGAAAAAGGGAGAATATCCTGTGGTTTCCTGAATTGTAGTATTGTAAGCGTGAGTGATGAATGGGAGTATTTCGTCCCAATTCTTCTGATCAGTGTTCACATACATACTGAGCATATTGATCAATGTTCTATTTAACCGCTCTGTCAATCCATTAGTCTGGGGATGATAGCTCGTTGTGAAACAATGTTTAATCTTGCACGTTTTCATCACCTCTTTCATTAAATTACTGGTAAATTCAGAGCCTCTGTCACTAATAAGATATTGTGGGGCTCCGTGCGGGAGAAAATAATCCTCTACTAGAAATTTTGAAACTTCTTTCACTGTTGCTTCCGAGACTGCTTTTGTTTCTGCATATCTAGTGTAGTAGTCCGTCAGCACGATTATCCATTTTTTCCTGTTTTTCGTAGATGGCAATGGTCCAACAAAGTCAATTCCAATTCTTTCGAAAGGAAAGTTGGCTGGGGGAATGGGCTGTAGTAGTCCAGAAGGTAATTGGTTTGAGCCTTTTCTACTTTGGCAAAGGTGACACGTCTTAACGAACTCTGAGACATCCTTTAGCATGGATGGCCAAAAGTATTTACTCTTTATTCGGTACATGGTTCTGGCGACACCCAGATGGCCATTCGACATATGATTGTGATATTCTTTCATAATTTCTCTCTTTTTCTTCTCTGGAACCACAAGCAACCACGCCCTGCCTTCAGGGTTCGGGTTTTTCTTAAAGAGGCATCCATCTTCTACTTTAAAGTTTTGCGCAATTGATCGCCTGCTTCCATTAAGGTTTTTCTTAACACTTTCGATAAACATATCCTCTTCGTCTGTTATTTGATTTAAAAATAGCCTTTCAAAATCCTCATCCCAATCAGTTTCTGGTAAGGGTCCCCTAGATAAGCCATCGGCGTCCAGATGCTTCTTTCCTGATTTATGTATTATATCGAAGTCATATTCTTGAATTTTCAATGCCCATCTTGCCAATCGACCTGTTGGATCCTTCAAGTTTTCGAGCCAGCATAAGGCGTGGTGGTCTGTTACTATTTTAAAGTGTCTTCCATAAAGGTAGGGTCGTAATTTTGACATTGACCAGACAACGGCCAGACATTCTTTTTCAGTGGTTGAATAATTTTGCTCCGCTTTACTTAGGGTACGACTCAAATATGAGATCACCTTCTCTTCACCACCGATGTCTTGGACAAGTGTTGCACCTATGCCGATGTTGGACGCATCAGTATGAACATAAGTAGGTGCATTTGGATTGAAATGACCTAAAATTGGTAGACTTAATAGTGCTGTTTTTAGGGTTTGAAACGCTTCCTCTTGTCTTTCTGTCCAGGTAAATGATACACTTTTTTTATAAGGTTGGTCAAAGGGTCAGCAATTTTTGAGAAGTCTTTGATAAATTTTCTATAATATGAACACATTCCCAAAAAGGATTGTACTTCTTTGACCTTTTTGGGCCAAGGGAAATTTCTGACAGCTTTGATGTTATGTTCCGCGGGTTTTATACCATGTTTGCTCGTTATATAGCCGAGAATCTCCAATTCTTCAAAAGCAAATCGGCATTTTTTGTCGTTTAACCTTAAATTAGATTCACGAAAACATCTAAAAACAGCTTCAAGTCTTTTGAGGTGCGTTGGAAAATCCGGGCTATATATGAAAACATCATCCAGATAACACAAACAAATTTGCCATCTCAGATTTCCAAGCATATTCTCCATATTTCTCTAAAGGTAGCAGGCGCGTTACAAAGTCCAAAAGGCATCACGTTGAATTCATATAATCCATGTTCTGTAGTGAAAGCTGTTTTCTCTTTGTCTCTTTCTTCGACTTCAACTTGCCAATATCCAGATCTGAGGTCTATTGCTGAGAAGTGTGTAGATCCTTGGAGAGTATCCATAACTTAGTCTATTCTAGGGATCGGATAGACATCTTTTACTGTCACATTATTCAGTTTTCTGTAGTCCACACAAAATCTGTATTTACCATCTCGCTTCTTGACAAAAATTACTGGAAAAGACCAGGGGCTAGAAGATGGCCTAATTATGCCTTCTGTAAGCATCTCGTCAATTTGCTCTTTTATAATATCTCGTTCTTTAGCACTTACCCGGTAAGGCTTGTGTTTAATTGGCTTCGCGTCTTCTGTGTCTATCCGATGTTTTGCCAAATTGGTTCTCCCTAATCTCGACGAAAAAATATCTCCATACCTTTCTAAAACTTGTTTTAACTCCTTCTGTTCCTTTGGTGAAAGATTTTCGTTTATTTGGAATCTAGGTTCTTTGTTCTCTTCTACCTCTCTTTCTCGACTCACATTTATTTTCGCTGGACTACTTCCAAAAGCCAATGTTTGGTTTTTCATTATTTTTAACGGTCGAGGATACGGATTAGTTATCCAGATGTGTGTTTCCCTATTTATAACATTGATCAAGCTTCTTGCTAGACGAAGTCCATTTGTTTGAAACATTTTGCTGCTCTCCTCGATAATATATTCTCCATCCTCTGTTTCTACCAATGACTTGATCAATTTCATGGAACATTCCGGTACAATGGAATCCTTGGCACTCTTTATTTTCAACATTTCAAAATTGATTTCGTCATGATTATTCGTCAAATCGTATTTGATAGTTTCTTGCTTACAATCTATTTTTGCGTTCATTTTCTTAAGGAAATCTCTCCCAAGAATTAATGTCCGTAAATGCGTTTTCAATATCACAAAGTTGTGTGATAATGTTTCGTCATCAATTTTTATATTTAAAAATAAACTTCCTACCATGTCCAATTTTTTTCCATCGGGTCCTGCACACATTTTTGCGAGTTTACTTATACCATGGCCTGTATCGAGGGCCGTTCTGAGGTCGACCACTGAGAGGTCAGCACCTGTATCAACCAAAGCTTCAAAAGTCCCTATCTTGTCCACGTTAATTTTTAATTTGTATTTAGGGTCCAACTTCTTGATTCCGTTTATGGTCGACTTGCTTTGATTGACAGATTCAGGCGCGACGCTTAGTTTAAATCTTCCAACACGGAATATCTATTCCGGGTAGGAATATTTGTCTGTGTGTTATGACATACATCGGCATAACGCCGAGGTCCTGATTTCTCTGATATTTCATTCATTTGGCATTTCTCTTTGACCTTCTCTTGGGTATCTGCTGGATCCTCTTCTAAGATTCTTATAAACTTGACCCTACAATAACGGGCCACGTGCCCTGGCTTGTTACATTTAAAGCAGATTGGTCTTCCATCTTCCGTCCTATTTTTGCTCACTTCTTGGCTTTTATTGTAGGTGTTTCTCTGAAGGTTTGGTTTTGACACAAAGTTAGGATTATAAGGACGTCTAGGGGTAGAGGGCTGGGGAAAGTTGTTTCGATACTGTCTGGGAGTAGGAGGGGAGTCGTTCTTGTAATTTTTGGAAACAGGGGCATGGGGCCTGGAAGTGGTCTGGTAGTTTCGTGCGGCAGTCGGCGGCACGTACCTCGATTGTTGTTGGGGTCTAGAATAGCGTGGACCGTTATATAGGTTTTTGGATTTCTCCACACGTTCCCGATACTTCTTTTCAAAAGAATCCATTTTCTTGCACACGACAAGAAGGTCATCGGTCGTTTTAGGAGGGTTCAGGTAGAGCGCGAATGAGTACTCTTTTTTCAGTCCTCCAATAACATGTTCAATTTTTGTTTCTTCTTCCATTGCGGGGTCAACCTTGTTGCACAACACTAGAATGTCTTCCGCGAACCTGATTGCTGGTTCATTCCAGTGTTGCATTCTGTTGAGCTTCATTCTAAGTTCTTCTTTATTCGCGTCCAAAGAAAAATCCTGAATGAGGCGGATTTTAATATTTTCCCAGCTCGTGAAACTAGCTTTGTGTAAATTCAACCAGGTTTTAGCGCTTCCCGTCATGTTCATGGCGGCATAACGAGAGATAATGTAGTCTGCCCAATGGTACAGGAAGCCAATTTCTTCAAGAGATTCAATCCATGGGCGAGGGTCTTCCGTTCCATAATACTTGGGGATGTCGATGTTGGGATACAGGACAACTGGGTCGGAACTAGCATCTCTACCAATTGTTGCACCAGGTTGCGGCTTGGCAGACTCTTCAGCCATGATTCTCTCCTGTGCTGGGTCTTGCATCTTACCAGAGCGTGTTTCAACCATCCTACAAATTTATATAAGGGAATAATGAGATAAGTCTACTTTAAGTAACCTCCAGAATGATTTGTTTATTTTCTCACATCAAAGAGAGCAGTGAAGTCACACGTGTACCTAAATACAAATGATGATAATCTAATCTGTTTTAAATAAATATCATAGAATCTATATATATAAAAATGAATATATGTGTGTCTGTTTGTTTGTTTGTTTGTTTGTCCTTTATGCCTGACCAAACCACTCATTGGATCGCCATGAAACTTTGGGAAATTATTTAGTATAGTACTGGGAAGGTTTCTAGCAAATAAAATTTTTGAAATAACTTTTCGCCTAGAAATAATCAAGATAAATATTCTAATTTATCTGTTATAATTCAACAATCTGCTCTAAATATTATCATGATGATACGATGATTTTGTAATGTAGAAAATTAGGAAAGACAAAATTCAGGATGACACGGCAATTTATTTGAGACAAGAATAATGATACAATTCAAAGGCAAGATACTATTCCTTTAACTTCCAATTACCGAGGGAACCAATTAATATTGATTTTATTCAACTTATCGAGTATTTTTCAAGGGACCGGGAAAAAATGTTCACTTTATCGAGAGATTCGTTAGACAAACTTTTACTCGGGTAAAACCCGGGCGAAGCCGGGTACGTCCGCTAGTATTTTATATAAAAATAAATAAATATATAATTTAAATTTCAAATATATTAAAAATAATATAAGAAATACGCCATTAATCATGATGTAATAATATCAAAATATGAAATAAACTCCGAGAGAAAAATGACAAAACTATAACAAGATTTAGAACAAAACATTATAAAGGATGACAATACGTCCAGATGGCACAAGAACCTATAGAACATGCAACAACTGTCCTGGTGTGGAACTAACACCTACCCACATATTCTCATGCCCGCAGCCTTGCAGAAAATTGACATAGACCCAGAGCAGCTGCTTTACACACCCAAGATAGTGGACAATGCTGCTGCTTCTGTTATAGAGATGCATGGAGACATCTGAGGCTCTTTATTGGACACGACAAAAACAACAACGGCATTCCAGAGTAAAATAAATCATCAGAGATAGATAAATATTTTTCAAATGAATTTAAATAAATATAATCGATACTGAGAGAGAGTTGATTTTAAAAAATTAGAAAATTATTATTTTCGAAATTTAAATAGCTGAGAGGATTCCAGCAAACCCCATCTAAAATATCAGTTGTTGATTTTTTTTTGCTACATGTTTTAATTTGCATATACCTATTTTACATATCTCAGATTGTATTTTAAAATCGTTAACCATTTCTTCTAACTTTTGGCGAAATGGTGTTTTATTATTTATAATTTGATATTATTAGGGTTCTTTCCTGGTATTCAAAAAGGAAAAATACGTGTCGTTCAGTTTTATTTTTCAATTTATCAAACAATTTGGCCGCTGAATCGCTGATTCTGGTAGAGCGCCATCTAGCGAATAAAGTTGTAACTAAAATCAATTTCGAATTTTTCATTATTTGCCATAAAATTCCCATTCCATCCTGAACACAATGGTGTTTACCGCATTGCTCTAGCGCAAATATTCGCGGAGTTATTAATTTTTAAAGTTGTGCGGGACTTTTGGATCACCCTGTACTTAAATGATATGACATATTTCAAAGTATTTTAGTATAATCACGTACATTTCTCTTTAATACCAATTTCTTAAGGCTTTCTTTCCAACTTCAGAAGGCCTTAAGAAGAGACCTCCCGTGGTGAGTAGTCAACCTAGCCTACCCCACACTGACAAGGGCCAACAGCCCGAAACGCATACATGGTTGGCTTTTCTCGTTAATTCAAGAAAGGACACTAGCCACATTCCGGAATTGAGAACATAAAATCGACATTCTACTATCTCGCTACGAAGAATTCCAAAAATTTCACAACTGAACTTTATTCCCTTCAGAAAAAAAAAAGCGAAAGGTAAACTTATTTACAAAGAATAAACAGCAAACTGTCGTTTACTATTTCAAACTATACAAACAAAATGAGATTAGAACATAAGCTAACATCCTAACTCTCTAACTAAACAACAAATTATTTCTCCCGCGTACACCATTATTAAATAACTAAATAAAATTATTTAAATCATTAACAACTAGATAACCCAGGTTCCTGGAGAGTATCCATAGACCACCAACTACCCAGGCTGTCCTGTGGAGTCTGTCTTGGTAGCCTTAGTAAATCAATTCACCATGTGTTTCCAGACCTGTTTGTTTTTTGTTAGATTCAACAAGGCAGTGTTATTGAATGAAGACAGTCCAAGAAGTGTAGCCGTTTGGAATCTCTGTAGTTGGAATACTGGGCAACTTATAACTTTAGATAAATAACAGACATATATTTATGCTTTAATGCTTACTTTTTCTATATATAGATGGCGTGTTATTGCTTTATAAAATTACTTGTTTTAATTTATACCTAACTGGCTAGTCTTTCTTGTTACGGAATAGCATTGCTCGATGCAAATTTTTATATATAATTCTACTGTACAGTATTAGAGCTCTGAGAAGCGGTCTGGTAGATTAAATTGGCGAAACCGCTGGGAGGGTTCACCACTGATGAGCCAAGCCCTCCCAATATATTTTTCATCGCAGTAAGGACAGTAGGAGTTTGTATTGTGTATAAAGAAACATTCGTGCTTTTAAATCCTTTCATTTTATATAATTCTACTGTCCTAAAAGCGTATGTTCATATAGTTTATATATAATAATAATAAAGGTATATAAAGGTTTAATAAAATATTTTAAATCTGTATTTTTATTAAGAAGAAAAAACAACATCATAAGATCAACTGGGTTAACCAAGAATCAGGGAACAAGTTAAATTAACGTTTAGTTGATTTTAGTTCCAGTAGATGTCGCTCTTCTATCTAAAAAATGCTTATATAAGCAGTCAGGGTATGTCTATTTTGTTTTTTACCATCAACTAAGTAACGGCCGCTAACCAGGCAAAGTAAATAAGAAACGGCCCTGAGTAATGTTTTACCAGTAGGTGCGTATGTAAATATGTTAGGTGATTCCTGGAAATATATCATTTTATTCGGTGTACATAGCCTCTCTCTCTCTCTTTGCCATACTGATTTCTTGTGGCCTTTGCGTTTACGTGGTGGGCAAATCTAAGACAATCGTTATTAGCAAAAAGTCATTTCTTACATTTAAAAAAAGTTTCTTTTAATACAACAATAATCAAAGAGCTTTCAAATCTCGCGGTTCTTCACCTGTAGACAATTTATTGATTCTTCCAATTAATTGCTACAGAAAAAAATTGATCAAATAAAGAGTGATATATAATAACGGGCTAAATAAAACGTTCATGTTAGTGATCAGGATATGCCTAATATATTTTAAATAGTTATATATTTTAAAAAGAAGCATATATTGGATTATAATTATTTTATTGTTCTAATATTTCGAGGGGCAACTCGCTTCTCTTTATCGAGGATGTTTGTGTTTTTCACTAAAACATGCGAGCACGCGTACACCACTCTCGTTCTACAAGGCCAATGAAAGAATTGTATCTTTGATTTAAATATTGCATTCAGTTTATAGTTTACTCGATAAAGAGAGGCGAGTTGCCCCTCGAAATATTGGAACACTCGATAAAGAGAAGCGAGTTGCCCCTCGAAATATTGGAACACTCGATAAAGAGAGGCGAGTTGCCCCTCGAAATATTGGAACACTCGATAAAGAGAGGCGAGTTGCTCCTCGAAATATTGGAACACACGATAAAGAGAGGCGAGTTGCTCCTCGAAATATTGGAACACTCGATAAAGAGAGGCGAGTTTCCCCTCGAAATATTTGAACACTCGATAAAGAGAGGCGAGTTGCTCCTCGAAATATTGGAACACTCGATAAAGAGAGGCGAGTTGCCCCTCGAAATATTTGAACACTCGATAAAGAGAGGCGAGTTGCTCCTCGAAATATTGGAACACTCGATAAAGAGAGGCGAGTTGCCCCTCGAAATATTGGAACACTCGATAAAGAGAGGCGAGTTTTCCCTTCGAAATATTGGAACACTCGATAAAAAGAGGCGAGTTGCCCCTCGAAATATTGGAATACTCGATAAAGAGAGGCGAGTTGCCCTCGAAATATTGGAACACTCGATAAAGAGAGGCGAGTTTCCCCTCGAAATATTGGAACACTCGATAAAAAGAGGCGAGTTGCCCCTCGAAATATTGGAATACTTGATAAAAGAGAGGCGAGTTGCCCTCGAAATATTGGAACAATAAAATAAATATAATACAATATATGCATCTTTTTTAAAATATAATTTTAATTATGGATTGCTCAATCTTCAAAATAGTTATCTATATATATAAAAATGAATGTTTGTATGTTTGTTTGTTTGTTTGTATTTCCTGTATACAAATTTGCAGTATTTCACTAATTCAAACCAAAATTTCCATACATAGGTAAAAAAATACGGGGAAGACGATAGGCTATTTTAAAAAATATATAAATCAATTATTAAAACTATATATTCAAATTATTCTACTTAGCTCGCGAGCAGCGCCTCTAGCGGTGAAGATGGGAGGTAATATCAGCTGACCTAATGTACATGTAAAGTTTGGAGCGGGACGTTTCACAAGAGTGACATCCACGGCGCCAATTTATAATTGTAACGAATAGTGTTTGAATAAAACATTTAATCGGTTAAAACCCGGGCGTTGCCCGGGTCATTCGTCTAGTATATGTATAAATTTCGCAGGCAAGGAAGGCTTCCCCACCTTGAGAGAGTTCTCCCCCAGACAAGATATTCTTGGACACTCCTCAGTTCCATGCTGAAGAAGTAAATACTTATAGATGTATTTTGGCGGACGCCAAGATGGCCTGTAGAAGAACTCCGAAGTTTGAAATATTGTGATTTATTGTTGTATTAAAAGAAACTTTTCATTGTTTTCTTGGACTTTTTGTTATTTACCTACACGGAAATTATTATTTAGAAAAAACAATCATTATTATTATGTAGTTGAAGAATAACGTTTTATAAGAATACGTATCATATCAACAATTCGAATTGAAAACGGTTTTTATAATCAAACACTCTATTTACATACCTTATTCTGAAATGCTAAAAATCGGAAATGAGTCAGGTCTTCCTATTTCAATTTTTATCATTACAAAAGTTTTGTAGAGTTCTTCTATATATAAAATAGCGGTAAAAGAGTTTATATAAATTTTCAATGTACAATTCCTATAGCTCCACAATTCTCAAGACATCTACTGATCGATTGCCCAGCATTTCAAGATTATAGAATGAAGAATGAACTAGTTGTTTGTGAACTTAACGATTTGATTCGGGGGTCGGTGGAAGGCTGGTTAAACCGTTTGGTTTTCGACCACTAGGACCCGGGTTCGATTCCCGCATTGGACACTTTTTTCTGTTTAAAAAAATAAAAATGCTCCAATGGCCCCCGATTCTTGCAAAAGTCCAACCCCACCAGCGAGTGCAAGTAACCAAACGGGGCTCTGGCATTTGTAAATGCAAAGTCGAACTGCTTTTCACATGTGTAGACATGTGGTGCGCTTACAGTAAAAAGCAGTCGCTAACTACCCACCATGATTATCATGGCCTGTACCACGTGTACTAGGGATAAGCAAAAAAAAAAAAACGATTTGATTTCCGATAAAAATCATATTTAAAGTTTAATTCATTTTGTAAATACACTGCGTGACATTGAAAATGGAACACCAAGAAATAGTGGCCAGAAAGTGATGAAACTCGGCAGACAGAGAGAGACAGGGACGAACAATACGTGATCTTTATTTCAAAATGATAGTCATAATACAGAGCGAGAACGGCGTCGGCTTAGTAGCAAGTAGGACCACCGCGGACGGCGATGCACGCAGCAACACGTCTAGGTAGAGAGTCAATCAGAGTACGGAAGGCGTCCTGAGGGATGGCTCTCCATTCCCTCTCAACCATTTGCCACAGTTCGTCTTCTGAACGCGGCTGTGGCAAGGCATGCAAACGGCGTCCAATGATGTCCCAGACGTGCTCGATTGGTGAGAGATCAGGAGAGTACGGTGGCCAGGGAAGAATCTGTACATCTTGCAGAGCTTGTTGGCTAATGCGAGCAGTGTGCGGTCGGGCGTTATCCTGCTGATAAAGGGCATTGGGTACCCCCTGAAGGTAGGGGAGTGTCACCGGTCGCAGCACATCATCAACGTATCGTTGGGCCGTCATAGTGCCCTGAATACGAAGTAAAGGTGACCTGGAATCATACGCGATTGCGCCCCAAACCATGATTCCACGTTGTCGCACGGTGGGGCGTTCCACAATTGCTGCCGGATTGGACCTTTCTCCACGTCGACGCCACACGCGTACACGGCGACTATCACTGGACAAGCAGAAACGCGACTCATCTGAGAACACGACCCTGTGCCATTCCGTCATCCACGTCGATCTAGCCCGGCACCATTCCAAACGTTGGCGCCTATTCGGTGGGGTCAATGGCAGTCTTCTTAGCGGACGGCATGAGTGCAAGCCATTAGCAACCAATCGACGGGAAATGGTTCTGGTCGAGATGGAATGATCTAGGGTGTCTTGCACATGTTGCAGGATGGCGGTACAAGTGGCTTGTGGGGCCGCCACTGCTTGTCGAAGGATACGCCGATCCACACGTGCTGACGTCACTCTGGTTGCACCGGCATTCCTATAAATTGCCACATTTCCTTGTTCCAACCATCTTCTCCACAGTCGGTGCACCGTGGACGCACCAAGGTGTGTATCAGCTGCGATTTGACGTATGGACCAACCTGCCCTTTTCAGTCCGATCACCATGCCCCTCGTAAAAGCGTCTGTCTGCTTGAACTGCCTCCGTTTACGATGACCTGGCATTCTCTGTTATTACACGTGTCTTTTGACACAAGAACATAAATAACTTACGTAAATAAACTTTTCTCCTTGTTTCCCGCAAGTATCCCTTGCGGGATATAGCGCTTTGGAAATAAAATAATTGAATTCTATTCAACTTTTATGTGTATTGCTGATAGAAAGGAATTTGGAATTTTTGTAATATTACACAGAGTAACAATAGATGAGCTCGTGTTTGAAAAGGATCTTTTGTATATATTTATATCTTTTGTTCTTTTTACCAATATAAATGATACTAATACAATATAATGCGGCTTATGATTGTAAAACTACATTTGAAAATTATTCCGCATGGGTTTCTTTTGAACGAAAAATAGAAATTCATTTTAAGGAGAAATAACGATTATTTCTAACCTTAAGGATGAGGTATGAAAGGATGAATTATGAAGAGTAATGATGAACAGAACATAAAGTGTCCAGGGATAAATAATACTAAGTTTGTTTTATATCCTTGCTATTAATAATAAATAATATGCAATGTTAAAAGGTTACGAATTCATCCTTCATACTACGTTTAATAACACTGATAGACAAAACTTAAGGAAGTTGTACCTTATAGCATATATATATCGGGATTCAGAAAATAACTCTGAGAGATATTTATATCACATATATATCACTGTGCATCAAATATCTCTCAGAGTTATTTTCTGAATCCCGATATATATATGCTATAAGGTACAACTTCCTTAAGTTTTGTCTATCAGTGTAATTAATTTTAATTTAACAGGAATCACTTCCATATAGAGAGACGTAAGACAGTCAAAGATATACTGAACGAATGATACAAATTTATATGGAATTCTACTGTTCTCGATGCAGATGTCCATAGTTTGATTATATTATCTTAACTAAGATTTAACCCCACAATGTCTTAATCTACGAGGGCCATCCAATAAATAAGTTTCCCTATTTTTTTAACAAATAAACCACATTATTTACAATTATGCAGTTATTTTATTTTCATTATACAACTCATAGACTACTTCTCTAAATAATCACCATTTCTGTCCAAACATTTTTGGTACCGTTGTAGCAATTTTTTGATACCACTGTTGTACCAAGCCGTGTCCTGTCTTCGTAGCCAGTGGTTCTCCTCCGCCTGCACTTCGTCATCATTCGCAAAGTGCTTGCCTCCAAGGTGCCACTTGAGTGCTGGAAAAAGATGGAAGTCGCTTGGGGCAAGTTCCGGAGAATAAGGTGGATGTGTGAAAATTTCCCATTTGAAGTTTTCCATAGCCATAACTTTGCCTGCAGAGATTGTGACCTTCGCCTTTTTTGGTGCACTTTCCTCAGGCTTCTTCCATACCATGATTTGTCGTTTTGTTTCTGGAGTTGAATGATGCACCCAGCTTTCATCCCCAGTGACAATACGGGAAAACAGTTGATCTCCATCTCTTTGATGCATTTCCAGGAAAGCTCGGTCTGCCTCCATCCGTTGTTGCTTGTGATTTTCCAAGAGCAAACGCGGGACCCATCTTGCGCAGACTTTGCGAAAATTCAAAATATCTGACATGATTGTTCCAATCGAAGAGCGTCCAATTTCGATTCCAGGAGGCAGTCGAATCATTATTTCGTCAATGGTGACTCGGCGATCTGCTTCCACCACATTCCGAACAGCAGCAACGGCTGCATTGTCCGTAGCAGTAACGGGCCTGCCGCTTCGCTCGTCATCATACACGTTTTGCCGTCCTTCTAAGAACCATGAACGCCATCGGCGAACCATTTGGATGCTCATACATTCTTCACCATACACTGACACTAAATTGCGATGAATATTGACCGCAGTTTCATTTTTCGCCGTGAAAAAACGAATTACAGAACGGAGTTCGCAAGTGGACACGTTCACCAGTGGTAACTCCATGGAAACTGAAGCGCTACGGACTTGCGCGTACGAGTAGCGTGATTTTGAAGGTCACCAGCCTCCAACGCATCCTAGTGACCATTTATTCCATACTAACTAATTTTTACAACGTTTCGTTTGCAGAAAAAAAAATAGGGAAACTTATTTATTGGATGGCCCTCGTATATTGGCATAATCGTCTGATACAGTATTAGAGCTCTCTCTTGAAAAAAGCCATGGTCCACCATTGCTGTGTGAGCAGAAGAGCTTAAATTGACTGTTCCATTATATGTATGTTCCATATGTAAATACCTGTTTTTTTCCTCTTTTCGCTCTCCACCTTTTCCATCCATATTTCCAAATCCATATTCTTATTTTCCATAGGATCATTCAAATAATAATCTGTATATATTTATCATGTGTATATAATCTTTCTCCATTTTTACCCCTTTGTATATTTCCCACTTTCATAGGTTTCTCCGTCTTGTAACCCCAAGGAGAATCATCTGTAAGACCAGTGTGTCTTAATAAAGGTTTTTGTGTGTGTGTGTGTATTAGAGCTCTCTAAAAAGCGATCTGGTAGATTAAACTGGAGAAGCCGCTAGGAGGATTCACCAATGATGAGCCAGGCTCTTTCAATATTCTTAATCACAATAATTACAGTAGGTATAGTTTGTTTTATATGAAAACGAAACGAAAATTCATTCCTTATAGTTGCATTTCGTATAAATGATCCAATTTTACATATTGGACCAACAGCATGAGTCCTATCTAATTCCTAGGTCAGAGGTTGGTAAAATGCGGCTCGCCACATGTGGCTCTTTGGATGTGAAGCTCTTTATATAGTTCCATACGCAAATATTATTTATACGAGTGCTATTTATTGTTGGCAAGAAAAAAATTATGTGACTCTTTTAAAAACTTTGAAAAATTTTGTAAATTGCAATTTTTTTACTTTTCCGACTCAAAAGTTTGCCGACCCCTATCCTAAGCTATACAGAAATAATGTTCGGACCAATGTCAGAAGAGGTATTTCGAGAGATAATTGTGTCGTCTACAGAACAACTCCACATCAGAGAAAACGTCCTATCGGGTGATAAGTAAAAGGAGCAGGATCACAAATCAAAGATGGCGTCTCCCTATTCATTAAAGATTGATGTCTCCTCGGCGAGATAAGAAGACTTCGATGTCACAGAACCTCTGGTAATTAATGGTACGACGGTCCTTCCATCCTTTCTTCACAGCCCTTCTCATAGTTTGATTAAATTCTTTCTTTATATCCTCTCCCGTGGTACCTCATAGCTTGGGTCAATCTCTTCTTTAAAGTACGTTCATCTTATAGATTGCTTCCATTTCTGCATAGCCCATAACATTTTATTGATGTAGATGATTTCGTATTTTATTACACAGATTTGTTGTTTTCTAATATATACACACACACACAAACCTTTATTAAGACACACAGGTCTTACAGAGGATTCTCCTTGGGGTTACAAGACGGAGAAACCTATGAAAGTGGTAAATTTGTTTTCTAATATAGGTGAGTTAAAATTCCTTCTTTATAGCGTGCACATTGGTGTTTTCATCTTATAGCTTGGTTCTGTGCTTTCTTTACAGCATTGGCTATATCATCTCAAAGGGTAAATCCGTCCTTTATTCACAGAATTGGTATTTTCACTTCATAACTTGTATCTATTCCTTCTTTACAGCTTTTGTGTACTCATCTCGTAGCCTGGATCCACCCTTTTCTTTATAGCCCCTTCTCATAGTTTGATTAAATTCTTTCTTTAAATCCTCCCGTGGTATCTCATAGCCTGGGTCGATCTCTCCTTTACAGTACGTTCATCTTATAGGTTGCTTCCATCTCTGTATAACCAATAGCATTTTATTGATGTATATTGGTTTCGTATTTTATTTACAGATTTGTTGTTTTCTAATATAGGTGAGTTAAAATTCTTTTTTTTTTTTTTATAGCGTGCGCATTGGTGTTCTCATCTTATAGCTTGGTTATGTGTGTTCTTTACAACATTGGCTATATTATCTCAAAGAGTAAATCCGTCCTTTATTTACAAAATTGGTATTCTCACTTCATAACTTGAATCCACCCTTTCTTTACAGCTTTGGTGTATTAAACTCGTAGCTTGAATTCATCCTTTATTTACAGTCTTGGTGTGTTCATCTCTCAAGTTGGATCCATCTTTTATTTACAGGTTTGGCGCACTCCTAGACTGGATTCATCCTTTCTTTACAGTATCTTCGAGCACTCATAGCTTGGCTCCATTCTTTCTTTGCAGCATTGACATACATAAATCGCAACTTGAATTCACTATATTCTCCCATTATTCTATCATTGAAGTATAAGGTCAGTGTAAAAACTTATTTTATTTTTAAAAATAAACATATGCGTCAAAAAATAGTTGAATTTCTTAATGAATCCTATATTTAGATTCTTAATGTACTCATCTCATTGCTTAGGTTCCCCTTTTGCCTATGTATCCCTTCTTTACAGCATTATATAGTACCATCATTTCCTACATATTGGTTATTTCACTTTAAAAAAAGCCTTATTGATCATTCCATAAGTTGTTTTATACGACTCTTTTGTTTATTTACTGTTCAATGCTTGTTTGGCTCTTGATACTTTCTGGTATATACGTCCTACCCCCGGGTAGTTGAGAGATGTATGCCCCAGGAACCTGGATTTAAATGAACGATCTATTTAATAATTGAGAAAAAATATATACAACTACAAAATTCAATACATGAAGACATAATTTGTTATATATATTTATAACTTATTATTGATCCAATCTATATAGATACACAACGCTTTATTAAGACCACCGGTCTTATACAGATTCACCACAGGAAGAAAGGAATCATAGATGGAGCTTCTGTAATCCAGGTAGCACAGAACCCAACAACAGCCTCCAGGTCCGACGCATGTCCAATGGCCACACGTTCTTTCGTGCATACGTCATGGTTAGCGAATCACTGAACAACTGAGTGTGGAATCAGCCGCGTTCTAGTCTTCATTTTCTTCGTCCAAATGGACCACGACATTCGGCGATTCTATTAATCTCCTCCGAACCAATCTATATATACATTAAGTGATGCGTGTGTTGAACGTGGATATGGAGTAATATCATTTTTTTAAAAATCTCCTGGGTATTAATCCAATAAATACCACAGGTTTCTGGAGATGAGTTTATTTTATCTTTATTAAACGTATTCTCAAGCATTTGGGAATCTCTGCCCTTCTACAGGGGAATATAAACGCCGTTAAGATTCTAACTGATTTATATATATACGGTTAAACCTGTCTATAGCGCCCCCTCTTGGGACTCACCAAAATAGGGTGCTATAGAGAGGGGGTGCTATAGATAGGTCACTTTTAATGTAAATCGCATCGTACTACGAATTTAAAATCGGGCGCTATAGAGAGGGAGTCGCTATTTAGAGGGGGCGCTATAGACAGGTTTAACTTCCGTTCGCCATTACTCTTCATATTTTTCACCCTCCATACGTCATCCATTCATATATAGACCATCACTCTTCATATATTCAACCTTTTCATACGTCATCCAAAAGTTAGAAATATTAAATTATTTCTCTTTGAAATTAAAAATGATTTTTCATAAATAAAAAGAAACTTATGCGGTTAAACTGGTTGTATAGCTTTATAATTATACGCCGCAGTCATTTATAAGGTTTAACTGTATTTAATAAAGAGATAAAAGAAGCTCATCTTCAGAGACCTGTGGCATATTGTGTAATAATCAAGATAATTTCTAGAATTGAAGATTCACACAAAGTATGTCGTACTTTGTAATCTCGAAATTGAGTACAATCTTATTTTTAAATACTGAAGAAAGAGGTATATTAAGGTAGGAGTTGTCCTTAATATTGATCTCAACGCTGATTGGTGAGTCCCTCCTCATATCGATCTAAACTTTGAACCAATAAGAACGAAGAGTTTGAAGGCGGGTCTAACATCGCTAAGTATTGTTCACGAGAATGTTTCTTCTTGAAAACACATCCGTATTTTGTGTTTATTCCAATATTATAATACCTTTATACAGTTACCTTTAGAGTCTTATATTCAGATATTCTTCTCTGAAAGATATATAAAGGAATGAAAAAAAGAGGGAAAAATAAATTTAAATTTATGAATACTAAGGCACAATTTTGATTATTCTATATACAGTTACGAGCGTCATTCTTCAGCAGTCATCTCTGTCACCGTTTGCTTTTTTTTTTTTGGAATGGCGCCCTCCTATTGGTCGGCTACGATCACGCCACCTTTGCCCCCTCCCCCACTCGCTTTTTCGTTTTTGTAACCATTGTGTTGGAGCGGGTCGCTCCTTAAATAAATGCATATATTAGTTAATAACCAAATGGAATCCTCTCTTTCTTTTTCCCAGTAAGAGACGCCTACGGAAGCCAACAGTACATAGACAGATAAAGCACATAGGCTATAGTTATTAACTAATATATGCATTTATTTAAGGCGCCAATTTATAATTGTAACAAATAGTATTTGAATCGAAACATTCAATCGGGTAAAACACGGGCGTTGCCCGGGTCATTCGGCTAGTAGTTTATAAACACAAGGTAATAAGACCAAATCTAATTATATAGTGTATGACGTTTCAGTAAGAGCGTTGTTACCATTTTCTCATTCAATACTTTTGTCTGAAGATGGTAACTTCACACACTATATATTTATTTGAATTTGGTCTTATTACCTTTTTTTTCAAATTTATAAAGTTATATAATTAATATGAAACACATGATAGAGGAATAAAATTGGCAATATTCACAGCCAAGTAAACTTTAACAGATTCGGCAAAAAAAAATTAAATAGTTTTGTCTCTCTAGCATTCCATTAAAAGCCACGAAAAAAAAAACTATGACAGTATGTCTCACCATGTAGCTGCTTATATACGTACCAAAGGAGGTCACATCAAATATTTATAAAAAGTTGTGTATATCAATAAATTTACATCAATTTTTTATTTCAATCAATTATTTTTGCACATAACTATTATATAGCTCACCACCTCTGAACCTCAAACAGCATCAAAAACACTAACAAGATTTAGAACAGGTCATCTCAAGCCATTGGAGATAAAAAAAAATAATAACAAAATCTAACCCACTTGCCCAAATTGTAGCTTGGCACCTGCAGCTCTAGATTACATTGTGGTTTGCATTAGATGCACTAAACAGGACCTTTGGGAGAGGATGCTGCTTATCATTTAACAGCTAGGGGTGCATGGAATCATGGAATTTGTGTAATCTTTACACAAGGGGATAAGAAAGGACAACATAATAGCTCACCAATATTCAGAAAATTTACAATAATGTTTCTAGGTGATGTCATTTTTTTTTACCAGTATTCTCCTACTCCCTCCTTTTAATATACCCAGGGAGAAGATTGGAATATTTTTGTTTTTAATTATTATTACATCCACATGGAGATTGATATTTTAGCATAAACGGTTGTAATACAATATAATATAATGCGGCTTGTGATTGTAAAACGACATTTGAAAATTATACCGCATGAGTTTCTTTTCAACGAAAAATCAAAATTAATTCCAAGGAGAAATAACGATTATTTCTAACCCTAGGGATGAGGTATGAATGGATGAATTCATGGTTAGAAATAATCGTTATTTCTCCTTGGAATAAATTTTGATTTTTCGTTGAAAAGAAACTCATACGGGATAATTTTAAAATTTAGTTTTATAAACGGTTGTTTTAGAATCTTTAAGACAATTGTGGCAGCTCCTTTCGTCTCCAGATATATTTAAATCTCAATATTCCTATCTGATCAGGTCAATCCAACCCTATCAGAAGCATATATGAAACAATCAAAGTGAGAGCTATAGAATTTTAAAAACTCGAAATCGATACAATTCAACGCGGTCCCCGAGAATTAACTAATTTCTCGATATAACAATACCTTTTTTGATTAATCCTGACTGAAATGACCTTAAAATCTTCACCTTGATTTTATACCTTTTTAAAATACAAAAAAATATTGCCTTTTAAAATTCAATCGGCTCAGAAAAAATTCTGTGTAACTAAACATAATGCCTTTTTTTCCCCCTAGTAGGGGCACAAACCATGATAATCATGGTGGGTAGTACTTAGGTACTGCTTTTCTGTAAGTGCAACACATGTTTATGCATGTAGAAAGCAGTTCAGAGTTATTTTCTGAATCCCAATATACATGCTAAAAGGTACAATTTCCTTAAGTTTTGTCCATAAGTGTATTGTCTGAATCCCGATATACATGCTAAAAGGTACAACTTCCTTAAGTTTTGTCCATAAGTGTATTGTCTGAATCCCGATATACATGCTAAAAGGTACAACTTCCTTAAGTTTTGTCCATAAGTGTATTGTCTGAATCCCGATATACATGCTAAAAGGTACAACTTCCTTAAGTTTTGTCCATAAGTGTATTGTCTGAATCCCGATATACATGCTAAAAGGTACAACTTCCTTAAGTTTTGTCCATGAGTGTATTGTCTGAATCCCAATATACATGCTAAAAGGTACAACTTCCTTAAGTTTTGTCCATGAGTGTATTGTCTGAATCCCGATATACATGCTAAAAGGTACAACTTCCTTAAGTTTTGTCCATGAGTGTATTGTCTGAATCCCAATATACATGCTAAAAGGTACAACTTCCTTAAGTTTTGTCCATGAGTGTATTGTCTGAATCCCAATATACATACTAAAAGGTACAACTACCTTAATTTTTGTCCATGAGTGTATTGTCTGAATCCCAATATACATGCTAAAAGGTACAACTTCCTTAAGTTTTGTCCATGAGTGTATTGTCTGAATCCCAATATACATGCTAAAAGGTACAACTTCCTTAAGTTTTGTCCATGAGTGTATTGTCTGAATCCCGATATACATGCTAAAAGGTACAACTTCCTTAAGTTTTGTCCATGAGTGTATTGTTTGAATCCCGATATACATGCCAAAAGGTACAACTTCCTTAAGTTTTCTCCATGAGTGTATTGTTTGAATCCCGATATACATGCCAAAAGGTACAACTTCCTTAAGTTTTGTCCATGAGTGTATTGTCTGAATCCAGATATACATGCTGAAAGGTACAACTTCCTTAAGTTTTGTCCATGAGTATATGGTCTGAATCCAGATATACATACTAAAAGCTACAACTTCCTTAAGTTTTGTCTATGAGTGTATTGTCAGAATCCCGATATACATGCTAAAAGGTACAACTTCCTTAAATTTTGTCCATGAGTGTATTGTCTGAATCCCGATATACATGCTAAAAGGTAAAACTTCCTCAAGTGTTGTCCATGAGTGCATTGTCTGAATCCCGATATACATGCTACGGGGTACAACTTCCTTAAGTTTTGTCCATGAGTGTATTGTCTGAATCCCGATATACATGCTAAAAGGTAAAACTTCCTCAAGTTTTGTCCATGAGTGCATTGTCTGAATCCCGATATACATGCTACGGGGTACAACTTCCTTAAGTTTTGTCCATGAGTGTATTGTTTGAATCCCGATATACATGCTAAAAGGTAAAACTTCCTCAAGTTTTGTCCATGAGTGCATTGTCTGAATCCCGATATACATGCTACGGGGTACAACTTCCTTAAATTTTGTCCATGAGTGTATTGTCTGAATCCCGATATACATGCTAAAAGGTAAAACTTCCTCAAGTTTTGTCCATGAGTGCATTGTCTGAATCCCGATATACATGCTACGGGGTACAACTTCCTTAAGTTTTGTCCATGAGTGTATTGTTTGAATCCCGATATACATGCTAAAAGGTACAGCTTTCTTAAGTTTTGTCCATGAGTGTATTGTCTGAATCCCGATATACATGCTACGGGGTACAACTTCCTTAAGTTTTGTCCATGAGTGTATTGTTTGAATCCCGATATACATGCAAAAAGGTACAACTTCCTTAAGTTTTGTCCATGAGTGTATTGTTTGAATCCCGATATACATGCTAAAAGGTACAACTTCCTTAAGTTTTGTCCATGAGTATATTGTCTGAATCCCGATATACATGCTAAAAGGTACAACTTTCTTAAGTTTTGTCCATGAGTGTATTGTTTGAATCCCGATATACATGCTAAAAGGTACAACTTCCTTAAGTTTTGTCCATGAGTGTATTGTTTGAATCCCGATATACATGCCAAAAGGTACAACTTCCTTAAGTTTTCTCCATGAGTGTATTGTTTGAATCCCGATATACATGCCAAAAGGTACAACTTCCTTAAGTTTTGTCCATGAGTGTATTGTCTGAATCCTGATATACATGCTAAAAGGTACAAATTTCTTAAGTTTTGTCCATGAGTGTATTGTCTGAATCCCGATATACATGCTAAAAGGTACAACTTCCTTAAGTTTTGCCTATGATGGAATTGTCTGAATCCCGATATACATGCTAAAAGGTACAACTTCCTTAAGTTTTGTCCATGAGTGTATTGTCTGAATCCCGATATACATGCTAAAAGGTACAACTTTCCTAAGTTTTGTCCATGAGTGTATTGTCTGAATCCCGATATACATGCTAAAAAGTACAACTTCCTTAAGTTTTGCCCATGATGGAATTGTCTGAATCCCGATATACACACACATGCTAAAAGATACAACTTCCTTAAGTTTTGTCCATGAGTGTATTGTCTGAATCCTGATATACATGCTGAGAGGTACAACTTCCTTAAGTTTTGCCCATGAGTGTATTGTCTGAATCCTGATATACATGCTGAGAGGTACAACTTCCTTAAGTTTTGCCCATGATGGAATTGTCTGAATCCCGATATACATGCTAAAAGGTACAACTTCCTTAAGTTTTGTCCATGAGTGTATTGTCTGAATCCCGATATACATGCTAAAAGGTACAACTTCCTTAAGTTTTGTCCATGAGTGTATTATCTGAATCCCGATATACATGCTAAAAGTTACAACTTCCTTAAGTTTTGTCCATGAGTGTATTGTCTGAATCCCGATATACATGCTTAAAGGTACTACTTCCTTAAGTTTTGTCCATGAGTGTATTGTCTGAATCCCGATATACACGCTAAAAGGTACAACTTCCTTAAGTTTTGTCCATGAGTGTATTGTCTGAATCCCGATATACATGCTTAAAGGTACAACTTCCTTAAGTTTTGTCCATGAGTGTATTATCTGAATCCCGATATACACGCTAAAAGGTACAACTTCCTTAAGTTTTGTCCATGAGTGTATTGTCTGAATCCCGATATACATGCTAAAAGGTACAACTTCCTTAAGTTTTGTCCATGAGTGTATTGTCTGAATCCCGATATACATGCTTAAAGGTACTACTTCCTTAAGTTTTGTCCATGAGTGTATTTTCTGAATCCCGATATACATGCTAAAAGGTACAACTTCCTTAAGTTTTGTCCATGAGTGTATTGTCTGAATCCCGATATACATGCTAAAAGGTACAACTTCCTTAAGTTTTATCCATGAATTTTATACCTAGCTCTCAAATCACAGACTCTTCGGAGATCTTATAGAAAACTCTCGTTATATGAATATGGAAGCCTTCCAATAACGTAACATCAGAGATGTTAGCACACACGATGACAAGGAGAAGAAATATTGAAGATGTCCCCCCAGTCTAGGTCCCTCTCCCCCGAGGCCGGTGTACCCCAGAACCAATTAGAAACAATCTCCTTAAGGGTTTTAACCTACATTCCCTCAATTTACCAATACATATGATGTGTGTTCAACATTTCTAAATATCGGTCGAAAGGGGGAAAAGAATACTCTTTCAGAACTAGACATTACGAAATTTGAAAACCTTGAGCTATATTTTTTACCGACTTGAGTGGCATCGATGGTATAATTACATAAATTAAAACATAAAAGGATTTGTAGGTTCCTTAATAGTGAACATTCGGTATTTTGAGTTTGCAATGAAAAGCTAAATCAGAGAAAACCACACCAAGATGCTCTGCGGTGAGGACCCGATTTGTACCTTCTGTAATTCAAAACTAAAAAATGAAATCACTCACTATATTTTTGATTGCTATGCTCTCAAAGAAGAAAGAAGAACCCTTATGCTCAAAACTGGGCAACTCTGTGCTTCACTTCCATCAATAATTGACAATATGACCCAGAATAAGTATATTGCTACGGCGTTTTATGGTTTCCACAAGTCCATATCTCAGAAGAAGGCCAAGTGACACTCACTCTGTTGTTTTTCTTGCTTCCCTCTTTCTCTTTCTTGTTTTTTTCTCTTTTTCTTCTGTATATATCGTTATTTCCGTTGTCTCAATGCTTTGTTCTTATGCATACCTCTGGTGAATCCTGTATAGGGTCAGTGACCCTGAATAAAGGCTTTTTGTTGTTGTTGTTGTTGTTGTTGAAAAGGTAAATCACAACTGGGAGAGGGAAGTTTTCAATAGTCTTCATATCAAACACACAGTAATAGGTCACAGAACATAATATTTAAAATCTAGCATTTGAAACAAAATTCATTAAAAGAGGGCTATTCCAATACAGAGCAAGTACTATGTACACCACGTAAAAGTTGGTATAGTTCACGAAGAAATCATACAGCTAATGTAAAACAACGTACAATCCACGTTGAAGTACGTACATTTAACATAAGACCACATAGAGCTACGTACAGTTAACAAAAGACTACATAGAGCTACGTACAGTTAACATAAGACCACATAGAGCTACGTACAGTTAACAAAGACCACATAGGGCTACGTACAATTAACATAGGACCACATAGAGCTACGTACAGTTAAAAAAAGACCACAAAGAGCTACGTACATTTAACATAAGACTACATAGAGCTACGTACAGTTAACAAAAGACCACATAGGGCTACGTACAGTTAACATAGGACCACATAGAGATACGTACAGTTAACATAGGACCACATAGAGCTACGTACAGTTAACAAAAGACCACATAGAGATACGTACAGTTAACAAAAGACTACAGAGAATTACGTACATTTAACATAAGCCTGGGGGTCGGTGGAAGGCTGGTTAAACCGTTTGGTTTTCGACCACTACGACCCGGGTTCGAATCCCACATTGGACACTTTTTCTGTTAAAAAAAATGCTCCAATGGCCCCCCGATTCTTGCAAAAGTCCAACCCCACCAGCAAGTGCAAGTAACCAAACGGGGCTCTGGCATATTTGTAAGTGCAAAGTCGAACTGCTTTTCACATGTGTAGACATGTGGTGCGCTTACAGTAAAAAAGCAGTCGCTAACTACCCACCATGATTATCATGGCCTGTACCACGTGTACTAGGGATAAGCAAAAAAAAAAAAAACATAAGCCTACATAGAGCTACGTACAGTTAACAAACGACCACATAGAGCTACGTACAGTTAACAAACAACCACATAGAGCTACGTACAGTTAACATAGGACCACATAGAGATACGTACAGTTAACATAGGACCACATAGAGCTACGTATAGTTAACAAGAGACCACATAGAGCTACGTACAGTTAACAAAAGACTACATAGAGCTACGTACATTTACCATAAGACTACATAGAGCTACGTACAGTTAATAAAGGACCACATAGAGCTACGTACAGTTAACAAAAGACCACAAAGGGCTACGTACAGTTAGCATAAGACCACATAGAGCTACGTACATTTAACATAAGACTACATGTAGCTACGTACAGTTAACAAAAGACCACATAGGGCTACGTACAGTTAAGATAGGACCACATAGAGCTACGTACAGTTAACAAAAGACCACATAGAGCTACGTACAGTTAACAAAAGACTACATAGAGCTACGTACATTTAACATAGGACCACATAGAGCTACCTACATTTAACATAGGACCACATAGAGCTACGTACAGTTAGCATAGGACCACATAGAGGTACGTACATTTAACATAGGACTAAATAGAGCTACGTACAGTTAACATAGGACCACATAGAGGTACGTACATTTAACATAGGACTATATAGAGCTACCTACAGTTAGCATAAGACCACATTGAGCTACGTACAGTTAACATAAGACCACATAGAGCTACGTAGAGTTAACATAAGACCACATAGAGCTACGTAGAGTTTACATAAGACCACATAGAGCTACGTACAGTTAACATAGGACCACATAGAGCTATGTACAGTTAACATAGGTCTACATAGAGCCTCGTACAGTTAAAATAAGACTACATAGAGCTATACCTACAGTTAGCTCTTATGCATTGGTAAACATAAGACCACGTTGAGCTACGTACAGTTAACATAAGACCACATAGAGCTACGTACAGTTAACATAGGACCACATAGAGCTACGTACACTTAACAAACGACCACATAGTGCTACGTACAGTTAACATAGGACTATGTAGAGCTACGTACAGTTAACAAAAGACCACATAGAGATACGTACACTTAACAAAAAAAAAACCACATAGTGCTACGTACAGTTAACATAGGACTATATAGAGCTACGTACATTTAACATAAGACCACATAGAGCTACGTCCAGTTAACATAGGACCACATAGAGCTACGTACAGTTAATATAGGACTACATAGAGCTACGTACAGTTAACAAAAGACCACATAGAGCTACGTACAGTTAACATAGGACTACATAGAGCTACGTACATTTAACATAGGACTACCTAGAGCTACGTACAGTTAACATAGGACCACATAGAGCTACGTACAGTTAACATAGGACTACCTAGAGCTACGTACAGTTAACATAGGACCACATAGAGCTACCTACAGTTAACAAAAGACCACATAGAGCTACGTACAGTTAACATAGGACTACCTAGAGCTACGTACAGTTAACATAGGACCACATAGAGCTACGTACAGTTAACATAGGACTACCTAGAGCTACGTACATTTAACATAGGACTACCTAGAGCTACGTACAGTTAACATAGGACCACATAGAGCTACGTACAGTTAACATAGGACCACATAGAGCTACGTACGGTTAACATAGGTCTACATAGAGCTACGTACATTTAACATAGGACTACCTAGAGCTACGTACAGTTAACATAGAACCACATAGAGCTACGTACAGTTAACATAGGACTACATAGAGCTACGTACAGTTAACATAGAACCACATAGAGCTACGTACAGTTAACATAGGACTACATAGAGCTACGTACAGTTAACATAGAACCACATAGAGCTACGTACAGTTAACATAGAACCACATAGAGCTACGTACAGTTAACATAGGACTACATAGAGCTATGCTTAGTTAGATTATATGTATTATCTATAACAGTTACATGCAACACTTTTTTTGTATTGAGCATAAAAAGGAAAATATTAAAAGCTCCCCACGTTGTATAAAATAAAATATATAACACACGCACTTAGAACGATATCTATTTTATTAGAATTATAAGAATCGCAAATATATATTATAAATCTGGTATTCATTCAGAGAGTTAGAATATCTATTATTATTATTATATCAGGGGACCATATCTGCCAGGGCCACAGCACTGACCAGGAGTCAAGATAGCAAATGTAAAAAAATATCTTTGTGTTTACTTTTCCTGTTATTATTCATTGAAGTTGTAAATAAAAAATTGTAAATAGACTGACCATTCGTTACACCTTTTAGAGAAAAACTTGTAACTTTTTTGAAAAATAAAGTTGATATCATTATTAATATTATTTGGGTTGGTGGACGAGTCCTACAAACCGTCGATTTTCGACCGCCACGGCTCAAGATCGAATCCCGCCTTGGCACCTTTTTTTTTTTTTGACAACCATCATGACTGGGTTAAGTAGAATGCGTCTTCCTTCGTTAATTAAGACTGAGAGCACTACTCAGTGGCAGGCCGACTTATCTCTAAAAGAAATGGCTGCCTCTGAGCCTTTTAAGTTCAATTCTCAACCTGCAACCCCCAAACACATTATTGACGGTATAGGGTAATTCATTGAAAAGCTCTACTCATTCCCTGCAGACACCATCAAAAGTATCAAGCTCTACAAGCTTGATACCCTAATACGATTGTGTGGAGATAAGAAAGACACTTTTTTTTAAAGAAAAACTATTTCAATATTTTTCGATATTTTTTCAAAAGTTCAACCTCACCAATGAAATCAAGTAAACAAACGGTGTTTCTGGCACACTTTCAAGCACAAAAGTCGAATTACTTTCTACATGTATAGACATGTGGTGCACTTACAGTAATAGGCAGTCGCCAATTACTCTCCCCCATGATTATCATGGCCTGTACTAGGTGTACTAAGGATAATAGTAAAAAGTATTATTGCCCTCATAATTTACAAAATAGTCAACCCTATAGTCTTCTTATGTAAAAAATGCATCCAGTAGGTCAACGATTGGATAATAAAATCTATACGGAACAACATCAAAAACACACAAACCTTTTATTTTACGAGTATTTGCATATATATTCTTTTTCTATAAACCCTATTATTGTTGCACATAAAATCACCTTACAATTCCATATACATAAAGGAGATTATGTGTGTATGCAGGATGATATTTGAAACAGATAAATAAATCGTTCTGAAAATAAAGCAATCTATATTTAAATCATTAGATAATAAAAATATATATATTGGATTGAATAAAAGATTTGTTTGCCAATAGTGTTTCCAATATGCGTTTAGCCAACCGAAATATTGGCAAATAAATATTTTATTTAATCCAATATATGTCTTTTTATTATCTAATAAATGAATAAATATTGACAGTTTTTTTGGAGCTTTTAACAAAAAAAAATAAAACTCTCAGGAATTTTATCACGATGGAATGAATTTAACATTGTTTATAATAGGATAATTTGTGTGAGCTTTTAATTTCGCCAATATGTAAAAAAGGTAACATGAACAAACCAAACAGGTAAACTATTAAATAATGATTTGGTATAGTAGAATTTTCAGTCTTGCTTCTCTTGCTACTCTAGCATTACAATAGAGATAGCTGGCATCACATCGTGTTTGGAATGTAATTCATACAATGGGCCACAACGTTCATTTCGAATAAAATTATATTACTATAGCATTACAAAAGAATTTGCCAATTTGAATTTGTTCATGTCATTTTTATTACCATCTTTAATCCGATTCGCTATATCTTCATGTTCAACAAATTGATCAAAAAGGTAACACAAGTCTAAATATGTAAACTTCTTCTTTATTTCGACTTAGAGCGCTATGTACCCTTAGGGACACTTGCACTTTAAACATAAACACACATTTTGAAAGAAAGATATTTAAATATGTACAGAATTAGTATGCAATTTAGTTAGATGAAAAGATAAAAAAAGAATATATATATATAGTATAGTTATGAAAAATTTTAAGATTAATAAATTTGTTTATTTAATTTAAATGTGTGAGGTTTGTTAAATAAACAAATTTATTAATCTTAAAATTTTTCATAACTATACTATTTGATACAGAATTAGCTTGCTGTTCTGACTCAAAATTAATTCAAAATCTATTGTTCTTAATAATTTACTTTTCCTCTATTTTCCAAATATAAAAAAAAAATACTATTAATATATATATATCAACACAATTGATATATGTACAAAGGGTTGGTGTGCAAATTTAGTTAAATGAAATCAAATTGTAAAGTATTGTGTGTATTCGAGACATAAATATGTAAATTATTGATAACGTTTTGGAAGGTATTTTATAGTACTGTCAGCAGTTCAGTCTTTTTTGACACTATAACGTCATTCACAAGAATGTGAGTATTTATTTAGTCTCTTATTACATTTTTATTACCATCTTCAATTCCAATCGTACCATCTTTATGTCAAACAAATTCCAATGCCACACCAGACAAAATACCAACCAAATCCTATAAAGACATTGAATTAATGACCACCGTCAGAAAGAAAGGTCTGTGATGGTTGTGGGAGATATAAAAAAAATTCCAACAGGAGATAGGAAAGAAAGAGAGAAGGAGACAAAGAGAATATCGCAGTGTAGCCAAGCGTAATTATATAAACCGGCCAAGAGACTATGCAAATCCCGTGGAAATCCGCTGTCATTGAATTGGCAGGTAGGGGCCAGGTAGGGAGGGAAGAGACCCCCCCTCGCGGGAAGAGTGGCATGACCCGGCTCGCAGCTGCGCCCTCTGTGTTCCGTCAGGGCCCCGCCTCCCAGGAATGTGACTTGACCAACAGGACACCCCTGGACAATACGTACCACCACCCACGCCGCTGAGTCCATTGGATTTCTCCGGACTTATCTCGCTACGGACTAGTGGAACCTACATTCCTAGACGACGGGTGGAGTTGCCTTCCTAAGCCGGTTTTCTTAACTTGCCCCAGGCGTGTTGCTGTCCTTTCATTGTGCCATGCCATGGATATACTCGCGCTCTGCTGAAATGAGGTAAGTCTTTTTTTATTTTTCCCTTTTCTGTTAGTGTTTTCTTCTTATTATTATTACTATTTAGTTATAACATTATATTTATAAATCGCTAGATAGCTAAGTAGGGTTTGTTTTTTTGCTAGATGACCATTCAGTGAGATGGGGGTGACGTCGCTACGACTCGCTAGGAAGACTAAAGCCACCATGTTCTGCCCCCAGTACTTCAGTGTGGTCGCATTACTCTTGACCCTGGTGGCTGAGAGCGGAGCGCAGGTCGCTCAGTCGCGGGAGAGTGACATGAGAATACAGTTTGAACTTGAAGAAGGATCTCCTCCTGGGACAGTTGTCGGTACCATACCAACCAAACCCAACTTTGTGTATCGATTCAACGACAATCCTCCAGAATTCTACCTCAACAGTACGACAGGTGTCATAACGACCTCCCTCGTGATTGACAGAGAATCTGTACCATCTGACAAGTTTGACTTAGTGATCCTAAGTAGCTCGCCAACGTATCCTATTGAGGTACGAATATTTATTTTAGATATTAATGATAATGCGCCGACCTTTCCAGAACCGAGTATCCACGTCAGCTTCTCGGAAAGCGCCAATATCGGCACGCGAGTCATCTTGGATACCGCTACTGACGCGGATGTTGGCATGAATGACATCACGACAGATTACAAGATCGTCTCCGGTAACTCGGAAGACAAGTTTAGACTTGTGGTCACCACCAATCCTAGTGGGGAGATGCCCTACCTCCACTTAGAGACGATGAGCAAGCTGGACAGGGAGGTCCAAGACTTCTATCAGCTCAATCTCTCCGCTCAGGATGGTGGCATTCCTCCCAAAATGGGCTATCTACAAGTCAACATCTCCATCCTCGATGTCAACGACAATCCGCCCATATTTGACCATAGTGACTATTCAGTCAGTCTCAACGAGAGCGTAGCTCCTGGGACAAGCGTCCTACAAGTCCGGGCGACAGACAATGACATCGATGACAATGCCAAGATCACTTACTACCTCGGCGAAAGTGAAACACAATTCATGGTGGACCCCTTAACAGGTGTAATATCCACCTTGGACTATCTCAACTGTCAGCAGAATTGTCTTTCAGGCGACTCGAGCTGTCCGAAGAGCTGTGTATTCACAGTGTACGCCAGGGATCATGGGTCACCTCGACAAGACGGTCGGGCTTACATCACTGTCAACCTACTTGACGCCAATGACAATGATCCCATTATCCGATTCCGGTATTTCACAACACCGGCGTTATACGCAACTGTAGATGAAAATGCTCAAAACGGATCAGTCGTAGCTGCAGTAAGCATCATCGATGTAGATGAAGGTTTAAACGGTGAAACAACCGTTGAAATCAAAGGTGGGAATGAACTCAACCATTTCTCGTTACTCAATTCCTCCAGCTTCCACATCGTCCGTGTCAACGGTGTCCTTGACCGCGAGAAAATCAGCAAATATAACCTCACCATTACGGCAACAGATAAAGGAACGCCTCCACGTAGTTCAACAGCATTTTTGATTATTCACGTCAACGATGTGAATGACCACGAACCGGTTTTCGAAAAGAATGAATATTCGACGTTCCTTAGCGAATCAGTATCAAAAGGATCATTCGTAGCAAGTATAATGGCGACGGATGAAGATACGGGAATCAACTCTAACATCTACTACACCATAGTGACAGGGAATGACAGGGGGTGGTTTGCCATTGACATCCAAACTGGTTTGGTCACCACCATCTCGCGCCTCGATCGTGAGGAGCAGGACTTCGTCGAGCTCAAGATATCCGCCAGGGATGGAGGGCCGAGTCCAAAATGGGCGTACACCCTTCTCAAAATTCAAATTTTAGATGAAAATGATGAAGCACCTAAGTTTACTCAGGAATGCTATAATGTTTCCTTGTCGGAGAATTCTGGACCTGGAACGTTAGTGACTGTGGTATCTGCTGTCGACAATGATTTAGGTACCAATGGGACCATTACTTATTCTTTCAGTTCCTTCGTTGAGAAACGTTACCCCGGCCATTTTGAAATTGATCCTACATATGGAAGGATTATTACCAAAATCGAACTTGACCGGGAGGCGATGGAACTGTACGAATTGGAAGTTGTTGCCAGTGATCAAGGTAATCCATCTCTTACCTCCACAGCCCTCATCCACCTCAATATCTTGGACGTTAACGACAATGTACCAGAATTCTACCCCAGCATGTATTTCGCATCGATCAAGAAAGACACCGCACCAGGAACCAAAGTCGTCCAAGTTCAAGCCCACGACAAAGATTTGGGACCCAATGCTGAAATCGTTTATTCTATCACCAGCGAAGTGGACGACCTTTTTGAAATTGATCAGAAAAGTGGCGTAATTCGGACAAAGAATGAATTCCGTAATTTTTTGAAAACCAAATATGAAATAATTGTATCTGCTCGAAACCCTTCGGAAAAAGACACATTTGAGAATGCCCTGGTGTACATCACGTCGAACGAGCACGTGAAGAAGCCGGAATTCTCCAACCCCACGGGCTATGAGTTCAGCATTGAGGAAGACAACGCCAGCAAGGAACCGAGACTCAAGAGAGAAGTTGGAAGAGTATCCTTAACGTCGGAATTTCTGGAGCCATTCAAGTATGCCATCGTGTCTGGAGATTCCTGCAGATGTTTCAAGATTGACGAGAGGTCCGGTGTGATCACCACACTCAAGAGTATTGACCGAGACACCAATCCTGAAGTCCATTTGGTTGTGGTAGCTTATAGTAACTCTTGGTATGCTCAGACCTCGGTTAAGATCCATATTAGCGACCTAAACGACTATCCTCCAACTTTTGTCGTCTTCCCCAGGAAGATTGAGATTTCCGAGGACTATCCTTTAAGAAAGGAAATCTACAAGATCGAAGCAATCGACCTAGACGCTCCACCCAATAATGAAATTCATTACAGCCTGACTAAGAACCCGAAGGAATTACTGATGATTGAGGAGGAGACTGGGATAATTCGGATCAACAAACATCCAAAGGTGATCGGGACTCACACAGTCGAGGTCCTGGCGAGGGACTCTGGACTTCCAGCTCTCAGTTCCACTCAGCAATTCAGTCTCATCATCAAGGACATTAATGACAAAACTCCTGTTTTCGACTATGTTTCCTACGAGACCTTCATCACGGAATCTACACCTGTCAACGAACGATTCTTCTCCCTATGGGCCACTGATTCAGACCAAGGGGAAAATGGAAGAGTTTCCTATTCCATCATCGAAGGAAACGAGGAGTTTAAATTTGGAATTTTCCCTGATGGATTCCTCTATGTGAAGAATTCTCTGGATCGAGAGAAAAGAGACTATTATGCCATGACTATCCAGGCCAAAGACAACGGCACAGTCCCAAGGTCCTCCACAACCTCCATAGCCATCCATGTGATGGATGAGAATGACAATCCACCACGATTCGTCAATTCCAGTTTCGACTTCTACATTCCTGAGAATGAACCGCCAGAGAGTTACGTGGGAAGACTGGTCGCTGACGATTTGGATAAAGGAAGAAACGCTGATCTGACCTACTCTTTCAATTTCAACCAGAACGATTTTATGGTCGACCCACAGAACGGTGTGATACGCACTCTTAATTCCTTTGATCGAGAATCTCTGATGGAAGTTTCAGGATACAGCTACTTCGTGCTGGATGCCCATGTCATCGATGGCGGCATACATCGGCTGAGTGACGACGCCAAAGTCACCATCCATATCACCGATGTCAACGACAACGCACCTCAATTCATCAGAACTCCCTACAAAATCGCCATTTCAGAAAACACCCTAGTAAAGACCCTCGTTTTGAAAGTAATGGCAGTTGACATCGATGATGATCTGAATGGAAACATTCTGTATGATATCATGGGTGGGAATGAAGGCGAGACATTCAGTATTGATGAGATCACGGGCCAGATCACACTGAGCAAGCCGATGGACCGAGAGCGGTATGAGACGTACCATCTCTCTGTGATCGCCAGAGACATGGGTGTGGATGTCTCCTTCACAGCCACCACCACAGTCACCATCGATGTCCTCGACGAGAATGACAACGCTCCAACCTTCCTACCAGGAAAACGTCTAGTCGAAATTCCTGAGGATACGCCAATCGGATTCAATATATTCAATTTCTCTGCTGTCGACGTTGATCTGGGCATCAACAAGGAAGTGGTATACCATATTGCATCTGGTAACTTAAAGGATACCTTTAAAATCGATTCATCAACAGGGAAGTTCTACCTGAGCCGTTCCCTGGACTACGAGGAGAACACAGTGTTCCACGTCAACGTCAGTGCCAGCGACCTGGGCGCGCCAAGACAATCCTCTACCATCCAGTTCACCGTCAAAGTAAAGGACCTCAACGACAATCCTCCCGTCTTCCCCAACGTCGCCATCGTGAGACAGATTGAAGAGAACGTAGCTGTCAACACTGCTCTAGTAACTGTCACAGCTGAAGACAAGGACTCTGGCTTAAACGGCGAGGTCTTCTACCAGATTGTCAACCAAGACCCACCAGGAAAACATTTCGGTATCAAACCTGAAACCGGTTTAGTTTACACCATGCAGCCTCTAGATAGAGAATTCTGCGACATGTTCAAATTGACGGTGAAAGCAACGGACAAAGCTCTGCCAGAGACTACCCGACTCTCATCCGAGAAGACCATTACCATAGTAGTTGAAGACATAAACGACAACGCTCCTACTTTCGTATCCGTCGATGCGGGCGTTCTTCCAGCCAATTCCAACCGCGGTCACGTTCTCATGACCCTACTAGCTGTAGATCCAGACGCCAACATGAACGGCATGGTGACCTACGAACTGGTGGAGGGAAACACAAACCTCTTCTATCTCGATAGAAACACTGGAGAACTTTGCCTGGCGAAAGACATCGGCCAGCCATCTGTGACCTACTCACTGACCATCCAAGCATCAGATGAAGCGGCTCTAGTTTCCTACCGCAAATCTTCCAGAAGTAAAATCACAGTGATCGGCGTGAGTAACTCCCAGAACAACCCGGTGTTTACCTCCTCGGAGTACTCCGGCTCGGTCTACGAGAACGAGAGAATCGGCACGAGCATCCTGACAGTTCAAGCCCACTATCCCCACAAGCTCCAAGGTCCTCGAGGCGGTACACTCAGGTATTTCCTCACGGGGATCTACTCCGGAGGGGTCTCCCAGAAGAGAATCTTCGTCATCAACCAAGACAACGGCATCCTGTCGACCGCCGAAGTGCTCGACAGAGAATCTGGTCCTGAAGTCTTCGAGCTTGAAATCTGTGTGGTGGATATAAGCGCCTCGACGCCGTCGTCTTCAAGAGCTAAGGTAGGTTCCTCTTTGTTGGCATGCTCAGGGCAAACTATGTACAGATACCTTGACACATAACAGCTAGTACAACTCTCTATAGTACACTAAGTATATATACACTCATGGACAAAATTTAAGGAAAAGGAAAGTCTTTGATGTCGTCGGTCGTCTTTTTTTTTTTTTTTTAAGGAGACAGAGGCTGTTCATACTTGGTTATTCTCGTATGTCTTCGATAAAGATCATTGTAATATCTTACAGAGTTATTGTCTGTATCTCGATATACATGCTGAAAGGTACAACTTCCTTAAGTTTTGTCCATGAGTGTATATTGCCTGACATCTCTATACATCAGAATGGACACCATTCTCAAACTAGATGACTACAACCATCATCAAGCTGGTACCAATGTTTAAACATAAACACCACATAATAGATTTCATCAGCAAAGACATTCTGCAGGTTAAGTGAACTTATTATTTTAAGTAAGGGGCTCGGTGGAAGGATGGTTTAGACCGTTTGTTTTCGACCGCTACGACCCGGGTTCAATTCCCGCATCGGACACTTTTTCTGATAAAAAAAAAATGCTTCAATGGCTCCCGATTCTTGCAAAAGTCCAAACCCACCAGCGAGTACAAGTAACCAAACGGGGCTCTGGCACATTTGTAAGTGCAAAGTCGAACTGCTTTTCACATGTGTAGACACGTAGTGCACTTACAATAAAAACAGTCGCCTACCTCTACCCACCATGATTATCATGGCCTGTATCACGTGTACTAGGGATAAGCAAAAAAACTTTAAAGTAAATAATACACACCTACCAACATTTCAACGACTACTGTCATCATCAGGGGAGGGAATCGTTATTATAAAGAGATTCACCTCTCTAATCAAGAATGCTCTGAGGAAGATCATAGTATGTTGGGAGGTTTTATAACTTGATTTATTTATTTGAATTTATTGATGTATTAGAATAATTTTTCAAATCTTATTTACACACTTCAAATACACTTTTTCATACTTCCCACAAAGTGATTCAGTTCTGAAATAATATATAATTTTTTTCGATGAGCAACAGTTTGAAAATTTTTCCCCCAAAAAATAAATAAAAAATAAAGTAAGAAAAGAAAAACACACTTTTTTTTACAAATTATTAAAAAAAAATTTAAAAAGTAGAACAAAAGGTGGTAAAACGAAGTAGAAATTAACATATCCTGATCGTGCAAGTGAATGTTACTGATGGTTTACACAATATTAATTCCGATAGATGGCACAAACCATAAACAACGTTCATTTGCACAATAAAGAAATGATTTTCTTCTTATATTGTAATTTTTTTTTTTTTACAAAATAATTGAAATTTCACTTCAAAAATAGACCAAATTAATACAAACTAGACACCTCAATTTAAACGTCGTTCAAACTATAAAAATGCACAATTTGGTCACTATTCTACCTTACTGATTCAACAAACATTTGAAGTACTGGATAGACTTGAAACATCCTAACAGAGGGAGCAGTGTCAGGACTGTAAGGGGGACACTGCTACCTCTGATTATAGTCTGTTTCTATCAATACAATAATTTTCCTATATACTTTTTTTTTTCTTAAGATGACTGAATCTTTTAGTCACAACTTTGTATATTATATATATAAATATAAACTAACAAAAAAAAAATAAAGAGGGAGCATTTTTAAAAGGTCTTCTTCTTTCTTATCTCCACTCAATCACACTAAGGTATCAAGCTTGTAAAGCATTTTAAAAGGTAAAGTTTTAAAGATCTCTATTCATGATAAAATTGTGAAAAAAGTTTTAAAATTACAAAATATTTTCTCACAATGAGTTTATTTTTATTACAAAACGCTAGCTTTCAAGTGATAATCTCTCAAGAAATTTTTACAAAAACATTCTTGTAAGAAATAGTCGATGTTTTATTAAGCCCGTTGTAGAGCGATTATCGCTTGAAGCTAGCGTTTTGTATAATAGAAAGAAACACATTGTGAGAAAATATTTTGTAATTTAACAAGTTTTAAAGAGTATCAGCATTGGTAATTATCATCATCCATTGTTCGAATGATGATAGAAGTGATGATGCCAAGATGATATTTCTAGAAGGTTAGCCTGGCGTTCAGACTATAACAAGTACACCATAACCTAACTTTAAATAGAGATTCTTATAGATAAATGATTGTTCAAGACATATTCCCCTTATACCATAGACCCCATTTTATTACACACCCAAGATAGAGGACATTGCGACTGCTGTGATAGAAATGTTCGAAGACATCTGAGGCTCTTCATTGGACAACACAACAACAAAACCTCTTTTTTCTATTACTATTTATCTCCTCTTCTTAATCGATATCATAATTTGCATAGCTAACTATCTAAAAAATATATGCAAATAGGCTTATATAAATTTGCATCTGCATATAAGCCATCCTTTTTGTAGCGTGTACTAATGTGCATGAAAAAGAAACTCTAAAAAATACGTAATAGTGATCGTTTATTGATCCTTAGTTATGTTCTTCTAATTCGGCCCTGCAATGATATGTAACAATGCCGCCTTCTCTATTTACATATGCAAATTTGCTGAAGAATGTGATAGTTTGGTCTACGAGAGAGTTAATTGTCGCGATAAATTATCCTCAATTACCAATGTTGGTGCAAGACATGTTTCACAAGGTATTTGACAAATGTCACACGCGAATTAAAGTTTAAGAAACTGTCATGGGAATGTAGTGAAAGGAATGTGATGAAATTTTAAACTGTTTTTGCCTGGAGTGGAGCAAATTCTTTCTCGAAACGTTTCTTTCATCAAAATCACGGCGAGCTTTCCTTTTTAACGAGCCAAATTTTGTTGATGAACGACAGGTTGAATGTTCGCCATGATTAAAAAAGAAAGAAAGAAGAAATGTATTACGAAATCTTTTTATATTTATTTTGAAGTATTGATATTCCAATAGAGATAGGTATTAAACTATCTATTTTATTATTATTATTCAAGCTGTGATTTTAATCACAAAAAAAAAAAATAGGAATTACAATAATTTCTAATATCTCCAATATCAAGCAATCAATATCTTTATTGAGATCTTTAATCTTCAGATTTTTCTTATAGATACTGAAAAGGAGTGGAGGTGGAAGACATAAATTCGAATTTAAAAAGTTATATAAGTTATACAAAGTTATACACACACTCATGTACAAAACTTAAGGAAGTTGTACCTTTTACCATGTATATCGGTATTCAGACAATAACTCTGAAATATATTACAGTCACCTTTATTGACAACAACAACAAAAAGCTTTATTAAGACCTTTTAGTCTTATACGGATTCTTCAAGCACATAAATGTAGGGTACATACAAGAATAAACGTAATTACATCAACAAAAGTCCCTGTTAAGACCCTTTGGTCTTATATAGCTTCTCCGAGTAGAAGAGGCTATATACAGGAAAAGCAGTAATAGCTACAATATTCAGCAATGTTATTTCATATTAAAGACACACGAGTAACCAAGTGTGAACAAAATTGCCTGTTTGCTTAAAAAAAAAAAAAAGATAGATTACCGGTGACAACAAAATATAAAACTTTCTTAAGTTTTGTCCATCAGTGTATATAAGCTATAATTATTTTGATAAATTATTATAAACATAGATTTTGTAGATATTCACCTGTTTTCAGATACAGATTTCCGTAGGTTTAATAGCTTCACTATCCGATAAGATATTGGGGGAAAAAAAAACAATCCCCTAGCTGGATTCGAACTGAAATACCTCGAGAGAGATGGTGTGAATCGACAGTACCTAGTACCTAATGAACAATGCTTCGTTAATAACTCCATTTATTCCGACACTGCAACAAATTTAATTGGATCCTTGTTAATTGATTTGGGAGGCTCTTTGACTGGATTGATCATTTCTACTGGGAACCCACTGTTACGACTACTAGAGTAGTCAACTTTATGCAAATATATTTGTAACTTAAAAACTAAGAGAAAAAAGTATGTAAATTTATTTTAATATATAAATTTGTATGTAAATTTCTTTAATGTATAAATTGAGCGTGTTTTTCAATAAAAAAAGAGTTCTGGATAAGTTTTGGACGGTTGATAGTCGTCCTTAGAGCCTCTTCCTTGGAGTTGCGGTGCTGGTCAAGTAGCTGGACTAAAACACAATGTCGTCTCTCAAGGTAAAGAGAGACACCAATCTATATTGAGAAGAAGCCTCAATACCCACCATCTTCAAATGATGAACTTACTATCCTGTCTTTTACCTAGACAAATGTTTGCTCAATGAATATGATTTTCAACAAGTTTTGTCCATGTACCTATATATCAGAGCTATATATATATATGACATAATAAAAATATGATTTTTATTATTCATAAAATAATTAAAATTCTATAATCACAGAGTTAAATTTTAAAATGAAATGGAATCCTTAACAAAAGGAATATAACCTAATTTTTTTTTTTTTTTTTGTAAATAGATAATAACATTGTTAGTTGTAGATATGCAAAAAATTGTTTGCTTTAAAAAATAATCAAAATAATAAATATTTTTTGGGACAAAAGTTATCATTCATTTTTTCCATCCACGACTGCATGAATTGGTAACGTAACTAGAATATACGTCTTTTTTTTTAATGACATATATATCACTATAATTATTTTGATCTATTTATTAATGAACTCTAGGCGCGATATTCGAATATTTACGTCTATTACAGAGGAGAAACAAACAAAACAATAAACAGATTAGAAAACGACGTTTAAAAATTATCCCGCATGTGTTTCTTTTCAACGAAAAATCAAAATTTATTGTAATTATATTGTATTATAAATTACTCTATGTATTATTTGCGAACAGAAAAATATGTCCAGGTTGCAAAAGGGCATTCTCACGCGATTAAAACTTGTATTTTATTTCAATTTAAAGCGCTATGTTCCCCTAGGGACACTTGCGTTGTCATACATGTATGACATTTATCTATACATATATATACAATACTTTTAAGCCGTGAATAACACATTATTGACTGTATTGATCCATTGATGAGCTCTACTCTTCCCCGGCAGACATCATCAAAAGTTTCAAGTTTTACAAGCTTGATACCTTAATATGATTAAGTGGAGATAAGAAAGAAGAAGAAGACATGTGAGGTTGGACTTGTGTGAATTCATTGAAACAATTTATGTTTAATACAAGCATAGGCAATCCATGGTTGATCCTCTATGGTAATCTTTAGGTAAGACATCGTAGTCAAATTCTAAACTTGTACTAAGACATTGCTCCATAGGATGTTCAATCCCGTGTCATGGTAAAATCTACAAAGTGCTCCAATAGTAATATGATGTTTACAAGGAGAAAGAAAGAAAAAAAAAACGATAAAAAATAACTATGTACAAAAGAAAGAAGTATTGTTAAAATTATTAGATAGAGAGTTAAACTAACAAATTTTTCCAAAACTTTGTGTTAAGATGGAACTAACACGATATGAAGTAGAATCAAAATAAAGATGGTGGAAGACGGCGGGGAAGAAAACGCTTCAGATAAAAAAAAAAAAGAAGAGGGGGAGGGAGGGAGTACGTCATGGCTTTAGGAGGGTGAGTGGTTGGAATGTTTCCTTGTCGGGGGTGCCAGTCGTCCGTTCTTCTCGTCTGCTATATACCTACGAATAAAGCTCCCAAAATATTCTTTTTAATTTTTAGCCTAAAAATTATATTTCTTGTATTAAATAGTCATTATAATATTGTATATTATAGTTTCTTGAATTTATATATTTTAAATATTCTAAAACTTTTCTTTAATATTTTAATTAACATTTTATATAATATCTATGCATTTTTTAGCTATACTCTGTTCTATTCGAAGAATCTGTATAAGACTAAAACACCTTCTGGAGATTTAGCAACCCACTGAAGACGCTGACAACTATTTCAGAAAAGAAAATATATAGCAATAGAACTCTATAATTTCTACAGATCAATTGTAAATAGATTCATACACAAAAGAGGTAGTGAGGGAAAGTTTTAGAACAAATGTGTAAATAAATCCCTTTTCAAACAAAGGCTCACGTGCACATGGGGAAAGGGAGAAAAAAAACTACTGTATTATTTTGTTGTTGTATGGCGAATCCATACAGGGCAATGGGTCCTAATAAAAGCCTTTTTGTTGTTGTATGGCGAATCCATACAGGGCAATGGGTCCTAATAAAAGCCTTTTTGTTGTTGTATGGCGAATCCATACAGGGCAATGGGTCCTAATAAAAGCCTTTTTGTTGTTGTATAAGACTAAAAAGTCTTAATAAAGATTTTTGTTGTTGATCTATAGAAGGATCAATAAGCTTTTTCATATATTTAAAAAAATAAGATATGATAACAAATACCACAGAGTAATAAATATATATCCCAGAATAATCATCAAAGTGTGTCACAGCATAACAATTTCTAGGTTATCATCATGGAAATTATCATTATTTATTCTAGAGGTAGTGCGTGGTGTTATCAATCTATATCAAAGCAGCACTCGAAGATTTATTGCCTATTTCTGTGCTTCTAATATCTTGAAAGAAAGAAAGAAAAAAGTATTCCTTATGAAAGAAAATACAATTTTCTGAAAATATTACTTATTGAGAAAGAAATAAAGAAATAAAAAATCAATGTTCAAAATGATCTTATGGATTATTTTTCAATGTCTTTTTTAACTCGTTCAGCTTGAGTTGGGCGAGTTTTTGTCCGTTGGCAGCAAGCGACGTCTTTTTATGAACGTCATGGCAAAAAAATGTTCATTCTAAGGCTCCGATGCAGTTAATGTAACTGGTGATAGCTTTTTGAACTTGTTTAAAATAGATTCTACCTTCATGTATTTATATGTATTGTACAGTACAGTATGCTTCATATATCTGTAATGCTAAACTGTATGAATATTTTACAATTCTAGAATATTCATCTTGTATAATAAACTGGATAAATATTTTGAAAATAGAGCAATACATGTTTAATTCATTAGATAATAAAAAAAGGCATATATTGGATTTAATAAAAGATTTATTTTGCCAATATTTCGGCTGGCTGAATGCCAACCTTTATCGAGGCATTACATTTAGAAAAATGTAAAAAAAAAAAAAAGTATTTCTTTTTTTTTTTTTTCATTCATTCGTTAGAAATTTAACTTTCGCTTTTTCTCTTCATCTATATCATTTGTAAAGCAATCACAAAAATATATTAATAACATTTTAAACTCTAAGCCATACTTGGTTCTTTATTTATTCGTTAAAGAGAAATATGTAGGGAATTCCATTTTTGCTACCCATTTCTAAGAAAACAAAAATAAAAATTCTAGAGCGAGTATCCCATAATTTTCCTATGGTATTTCGACGTTTCTACCACGACTTGATTTAAATAATGAGTTAATTACTTTTTCTGTCAGCAATAAAATACGAGAACTAATCGAATACGCGGTGAAAAATTGCTGAATTGCTGATGGTAATGTAAGTTGGTTCTGTGGCATGATGAGCACATCCTTCTTATTGATTAAGACGTCCAGGTTTAGGTTTCTATTGTCCTAGGGAGAGTTGAAAAATCTCAGCTAATATAATCCCCATTACTGAGGCGCTGTGAATTGAATATTAAACTTCAATTATGTATCTTTTAGCTGATGGGAAATCATTTCAAGGATATTCTACCTAGACCGAAACAAAATATTTGGAGAGAAAAAATGTCAATTTTGTTGTTATCGTGTCCAATGAAGAGCCTCAGATGTCTCCATACATCTCTATCACAGCAGCCGCAATGTTCTCTATCTTGGTTGTGTAAAGCTGCTGTTCTGGGTCCATGTCAAATTTCTGTTGTTGTCGTGTCCAATGAAGAGCCTCAGATGTCTCCATGCCTCTCTATCACAGCAGCCGCAATGTTCTCTATCTTGAGTGTGTAAATATGCTGTTCTGGGTCCATGTCAATTTTCTGTTGTTATTGTCGTGTCCAATGAAGAACCTAAAATGTCTTCATACATCTCTATCACAACAGTCGCTGTCTTCTATCTTGGATGTGTAAAGCTGCTATTCTGGATTCCTGTTAATTTTCTGCAAAGCTATGGCTATTGCTGGATATAAGAATATGTGGGTAGGTGTTAGTTCCACACCAGGACAATTGTTGCATGGCCTGTAGGTTCTTGTGCCACCTGGATGTATTGTCATTCCTTTATAGTGTTTATTTCTGAGTCTCGTGGTTGTTTTTGATATTCTTCTTTCAGCACGTTTATGTCGCATAATTGACCTTTCCTTGTCTTTTGTTGGATTATCTTGGATTTTTCCAAAGCATCAGCATTAAATACTAACATTTGATCTCTCCATATCAATATTAAAAAGAATAATAAGCAATTTTGATGGTCTATATACAGTGAGAATGATGTTTATCAATGATTAACCCTCTAGCAATATCATCTTTATTATCTACAAGAATGTTCTTCTATTAGGTTTTCTACTTTTTTTTTTTTTCATTTACAAACCAATAAGATTAACATACATTTTAAAAAAATGATTGCTATACGCAACATTCTCCTAAATAAGTATGCAGAAATTTGTAAAATATATATATATTTTTTGAAATTAAAGTGAAAAGAAACGAGTATTATGCAAAAAGGGGGGAGAAAGAGAAGATTTAAGAGAGAAATTTCCATGAGTAAATTTCCGCTAAAAATTTTGTTAAATGGTCCTAAAAGAAGTTAAGAAAGGGATATTTGATGGTCGGTAGTGTAAGAAGGGAGGAGACAAGGCCATTGTTTGTAAAGGACAGCAGCATCGCTGCTGTAATCCTGTGGCAAAGAGAGTCATTTAGAAGAGATGAGAAATGTGCACCCGGACGTGCAGGGGCCTTCTTCTAATCGAACCCTATTAGCAACCGGGGACTGGGTGGATATCAATCAGACCTAGAGGGGCCTAGGTGGGGGGCCTCATTCCACAACTGGGGGCCTTCTTATCTCCAGTCAGCAGCCCCTGGGGTGTCGTTTTTGCTAGCTGTCCCCTCCCCTCCCTGTTTGTTTCGAATACTATTGGGACGTTTGGAAATTCCTTTGGTTGCCCGTTTGTCCATACAAAACTTTCCTATCAAAAATTATCCTTACTCTTTTCTTGGTCAATGCATAAATTTATCATCTTAACAGGTGCTTGAACCAATATATTTACTTTCGATTTGAACACAATATAAGAGACTGCCCTAAAAATAAAAAATAAAAACTGGTACTCCTAATTTTTCCTGAAGTCGATTGTTTATTGGAGGTTGGATTGAAAAAACTTAAGCAAAACAAATCAATAAAATAAGCCCATGAAGATTTTCCTTTTTACTTATCCCCAATTAATCGGTCCCAAGGGTATCGTTTCTCAACTTTCTCCCTATTGGCTGTGTGTTGTTTATCATTTCTTAGTACCTGTTTGAATTCTCCTATCGCCCATATACAGATTATCTTCCAAAACCTATTTGCATATTAGCCATTTTATATTTCAAAACAATGTTTTATATTTACCTTAGCCTCATGGCAGAGAATGTTTATTCATTATATTTTAAGTATTGTTTTAAACTAGGATTGTTATGTGATCGTTCTATGTACAGTGATCTCTCCTGAAGATGGTCCCTCATTAGACATTCTGGAGTCCGGGTTACCTCTATTTTCTCTCATTCTGTTTCGGTTGAAAGAAGACTTCTCATGACTTGGGTTGACATGGCAAAGTCTATGATACACAATTTTGAAAATTCAAACAATTTTATTAACTCTTCTAATCAATTCTTACCGAAAAAAAAATGATAAAATAAAGGATACTATATAATGAAGGGATAAATAAAAGGTAGATAAAATGCAAGGAAAATATACAGTTGTATATTGGAAGATAGAATCCTCTGAAATATAAATTGCAACAACACATTGCCTCTGAGGATGTTTCTTATTTTATTTAAAACGAAATAAAACAAGAAACTTATACTCGGAGGCAATGTGCTGTTACAGTTGTATATGTACAAATTTCTTCAGCAGGTCTATGATAGAAAAGACCAGGTTTATCCATCATTTAGACTCTGCTTTCTCACAAGATACTCTACTGCATATATCCAAGTACTTTTCAATGATAACAAATGCAAGACATTCAATTTTAAATCTTTAAATAACTAAGTACTATTCTATCTTAAAATGAATTAGGTCTTGTTCATTCAGGAGATTCAAATGATGTTTTCTTCAAGACGCCAGGTAGGATGGGCTATATATTTTGTGGTATTGAGGAACAAACCTCAAGACATCTACTGATCGATTGCCCAGCATTTCAAGATTATAGAATGAAGAATGAACTAGTTGTTTGTGAACTTAACGATTTGATTTCCGATAAAAAATCATATTTAAAGTTTAATTCATTTTGTAAATACATTCTAAACTTTCTACAAAATCTGGATCTCTAATGTTTTCATGCGTTGAATAACTTATGTAAATAAACTTTTCTCCTTGTTTGGCGCAAGTATCCCTTGCGGGATATAGCGCTTTGGAAATATAATAATAATAGTAATAGTTTCTCTTTTATGTTTTCGAAATTGTCAAAACCGCTGGGAGGGTTCATCACTATTGAGCAAAGCCCTCCCAATATTTTTCCATCGCAGTAAGGACAGTAGAAGTTGGATTTATTTATGAAACATTCGCGTCTTAATATGTAGATAGGGTTGATAAGTTATAAGAAACTGAAAGTGCTATACATCCCACCCCACAACACGATTGTTGAAACAACAATGTGGCGGAATAAAAAAATGCGTTGGGCCCACATTGTCTCGACTTAATGAGCAGACTTTTTTTTTCTGGACGACTTGATACCTACCTTCTCTCTGGGGTCACCAGACCAGGTTATCTTGCGACCTTTTGCTTCGCTTGCTCTCTTGTGGGAATGCTATTTCATTTTTTATACATTTTTTAACAGAAACAAAAAGCTTTATTAATATATTTTAGTCTTATACAGATTCTACGCGTGTATAGAATTGTACAAATTTGTATTTTTGCGGTAAAAAATATTTTAAAATAATAAAGTTACGGGAAGATTATATTCTTGTGCCAGTTTTGGCAAATTCAGACAAAAGCCAACCTGTATACCATGTTTTTGGGCTATTATTTCAGTATATGCAGGAAAAACAGTAATAATACTACTAATAAGAATTTTTTATATAAATGCTTCTCTTATTAAGGATCGTAAGAAAAATCTTTTATTTTTTAGTTAGAGATAAACTAATTTACTCGTATTTCACCTTCTCTTAAATTCAATGTTAGGTAAAATTATGGTAGTATAATATGACTTCTTTCGATATATGTAAATACATTTTTTATTCCTATCGATTTACACTCAACCTATTAAAATAAAGCAGCCAAAAAAATTCAAATCATTTCGATCAACACAATCAAAACGCTACTAAGGAATAAAAACAAATAGGTGTAGGGGGCGCTGTTGTTAGAAGATATTAAAAAGTTTATAAAATGAAGATACAACAACAAAAAGCTTTATTACGATCTTTTAGTATCAATAGATTTATTTAAATCTCCTGGGTATTAATCAAACAAATGCTACAGGTTTCTGGAGATGTTTCTTTATAATACAATATAATATAATGCGGCTTGTGATTGTAAAACGACATTTGAAATACTATCCCGCATGTGTTTCTTTTCAACGAAAATTCAAATTATTTTTCAAGGAGATATAACGATTATTTCTAACCTTTTGGATGTAGTATGAAATATTTTCTGTTTATCATTACTCTTCACAATTCACCCTTTCATACTTCATCCCTAAGGTTAGAAATAATCGTTATTTCTCCTTGAAATAAATTTTGATTTTTCGTTGAAAAGAAACACATGCGGAATAATGTTTCTTTATCTTTATTAAACGTAATCTCAAGCTTTCAGGTATCTCTGCTCTTCTACAGGAGTACATAGAAACGTATTCTATGCATTCTTAAAGTTTGGGTAGAATGATATTCATGTAGCGAAAAAGAGGCACATCTCCTTTTAATTATGCTTCAGAACGATGTATTATATTTATCACCTTAGTAAAAAACTTTACTAATGATGATAAGAAATGAGCCCCAATACCAGTTTTGACAAATTCAGACCAAAAGTCAACAACCTGTATACTATGGTATTGTGCTATAACCCTCATCAGTACAGGGACAGCTTCGATTTCACATCCTACGAGAGGAGTTATGAAAACGGTCGAATTTACCAAAAAAGTATTTGAGCTTGTGAAGTGGCCAATTTTCAGGTTAGAATACAACATAAAGTTGCGGGAGGATGATATTCATGTTCTTAAAGAGGCTCAAATCTCTAATTATGCTCTCAGAACAATATATTTATATATTAGTAAATTAAATTTTAATTGCCATCTATTGTTAAAATTTTACACAAATAAATTTACTGACAATGCGTTTCTTTTAAATATCATCAAATATTATCTCTACAGACCTTACTGCAATGATATGAGTTATTGAATGAGAGGGCTTGGCTCATCAGTAATGAACCCTCTCAGCGGTTTCGCCAACTCATTCAATAACTCATATCATTGCAGTAAGGTCTGTAGAGATAATATTTAATGATATTTGAAAGAAGCGCATTTCCAGTAAATTTATATGTGTAAAATTTTAATATTTATATATATAGTTCATCTTTCTTTTCTTATCTTCGATAAGCCAGTAGATGAATGACAACTTTGCTCGAAGCCTTCCTCTTATTTGTCAAAATAGAAAGATACTGTGTACATATCTGTACGTTATATTTACATATATCTTTATAGAGCTTGTCATAGGCTAATATATTTGCATATATCTTTATAGTTTGTCATAGTGAAGTATATTTGCATATATCTTTATAGTTTGTCATAGTGTAGTATATTTGCATATAGAGCTTGGCATAGTGTAGTATATTTGCATATATCTTTATAGTTTGTCATAGGGTAGTATATTTGCATATATCTTTATAGAGCTTGTCATAGGGTAGTATATTTGCATATATCTTTATAGTTTGTCATAGGGTAGTATATTTGCATATATCTTTATAGAGCTTGTCATAGGGTAGTATATTTGCATATATCTTTATAGTTTGTCATAGGGTAATATATTTGCATATATATTTATAGTTTGTCATAGGTTAGTATATTTGCATATATCTTTATAGTTTGTCATAGGGTAATATATTTGCATATATCTTTATAGTTTGTCATAGGGTAGTATATTTGCATATATCTTCATAGTTTTGTCATAGTTGGATTGGAAGAAGAATTCACTTCAAATTCTCATCAAACAAAGAATGGAATCCTGTAAGCCGGAGAAAAAAAAAAGTTATAATATCAAGGCGCATATACACTCTGGAGAACGTTCTTTCAAATAAATGACTAAATAAAAACAACATCCTGCTGGGCGTGTACATCTAAACTATTCAACAATTCTAGTAAAGAATTTGCCTAACAATTAATAGTTAGGTAGAAGGCTTTCATTGTGGTACGTCACCAATATGTAAATGTGTGTGAAGCCACCTTTAAATAAAAAGTTTATGCTGATGAAGGATCTTTGTTGGGGCAGACCTTCGTCACGTGACCCAACATGGCGGTCGGTAATTACAAACGCGTACACCTCCCCCCCTTCACCTTTCTCCTACTTTGAGGCGCGGCGCACAAGGAAGCGTTTCCGGAGCTTTTGTGATGATAAACCCCTCTCTTTTTTTTCCCCACTGGCGCTTCACAGATGTTCGACTTGAATACAATTAGATGCCGCCCGTCTCCCTCTATGAAAAATAAGTCAATAAAAATCACTGATATTTATTTTTATTTATTCCCAGTACATATATTGGAGAAGATTTGCAGAGAATTCGTGGTAAATCCACGTATAAAAAATGTCTTTACCTCCAATTTTACCAATTATTAGTTTGATTGTCTTAAGTTTTCTTGTCTATAAATTTCATTATTATCATTAAATTTGATTAGCTTTAAAAATAATAATAATAACAATGCTTATTACTGGTACTATTATTGTTATTCCTGTATGTACTCTACATTTCTGCTCGGAGAATCTGTATAAGACTAAACGGTCTTAATAAAGCTTTTTGTTGTTGTAACATATTGCAAATAATGATTATCATGACAGGAAAGCGTGTACGACTGCTTTTAATGCAACTACACCATATGACTTCTGTACGCTCCAGGAACATGGGTTATCTACACCACATACATGTACAAGCAGTCTGACTTCTGCCCTTACAGGGTACCAGAGCTCTGTTTGGTTTCTTGCAAACATTCTGGTGGAGTTAGATTCTTATTAGGTTATTACTAATGCATGTACACATAGTAAAGTCTCTGATAGTAATGCCACAGTATGGGTTCGCGGTTTCTTCTATTACATATACGTCACTCTTGTCACACAACAAAGGTAGAAAGCGGTTCAAGGTAGGGTTCAGTTTGGTTACTTGAACTCAGTTTTAAAGAACTCCGAGAGAGAAGAAACATTGAGAAAACAGAGCTGTGTATAAATGGATATGTAAATGAACGATTACCTGTAAATAAATAATATTTTCTAAACAATTATGTACCTAGGCCAGGGGTAGGCAAACTGCGCCTCTTTATATAGTTCCATACGCAAATATTACTTATTTTATTTGCAAAAAAAAAAAAATAATACATTTAAAATCGTTCTGAATCGATTAACGAGAACTAGGCACCGATTCTATCTCTCAGCCACTTGCACTCGCTTTTCACAGCAAACTTTATTTCATCAAAAACCAGTTTTAATCAGTTTATTCTTAATGTAACAATTTGTATTTCCATTAGTTTAGGATATAAGCCAATAACACTCAACGTGACAAATACATATATAGAAAAAGAGATAACCCTTACTCGCATCTGGGAAAAAAACAATAAAACCCACCCCACGCGTCCTCTTTGTGAATAATCTATATACTATTTATAATATAAAGTTTAAGTATAGAAGAAATACTGAGGAGTATAAAAGGACTGGGTACATTTTGCACAATCTCGAATAGCTTTACAACAACCAACAAAAAAAAAACTAGTAAGACAACCGTATCAGTGAAAAAAAAAATCAATAAAAATCATTTACTACGTGTCGTAAATCCTATCTTAATGAGAATGTTGAAAAATTTAGCCAATGATAAAGAGGTTTACGTATAAATATAGTTGTTTTTTATATTGTATAAATGTCTTTTTTTATTATTCTTTTAATTTGATCCATCTTTACAACTTTGCGTGTGAATTCCTTTTCTAATGAGAACCACAAGGAATCATAAAAGACAAGTAAACATCCTCTAAATTTATAAATAATTCCATATATAACGAATGAAAAGACTTTAAGACGCGAATGGTTCTCTTCACAATTAAACCAAACTTCTACTTTCCTTACTGCCATGAAAAAATATTAAGAGAGCTTGGCTCAATAGTGATGAATACTCCCAGCCGGTTTAGCCAATTTAATTTACCAGACTGCTTCTTTAGAGTTCTAATAGTGTATTGAATCAATCTCTGCTTTTATATGCTACACTGAAGGATGGAATCTTAGAAATTGTATTTAAGCAAATTATGGACATAGGCTTTTAGGAGATTAGAGTTACATTTAAATATTAATTCCATGTTATGTGTAAAAAAAGTACAACTGTGGAATTGTATTGGGATCAAATGGATAAATTAAGAAAAAGGCATTTCCTGATCGTACAAACTATAAGTTACTCATGGCTTGCGCCACTTGTCGGAGTAAATATCAACTTACCATTGATTTTTTATAAGTACACTATAGATATAAGCTTTTAGGACATTAGAATTACCTATAAATCTATATATACCTACCCTACTGCTGCTGATAGTGATGGTTAAATGATTTATTCAATAACATAAAGCTTTATTAATACCTTTTGTCTTATACAAATTCTCCAAGTTGTGAAGAGAGTATATACAGAAATAACAGTTATAATAAGCAATGTTATTTACAATGCATCAAATAAAAGGTAAAGAAATAATGGCTTGCGCCACTTGTCGGAGTAAATATCAACTAATCATTGATTTTTATATTATTCCTGAATTGGCCAAATACCCTTTCTTAAATTAATCAAGCAAAGCTAACCACGTACGCGTTTCGGGCTGTTTGCAAAGGTACAGCTTGCACCACGCTGACGAGGGCCAATAGCTCGAAATGCATACGTGGTTAGCTTTTCTTGATTAATCAATAATAGGTATATTTGGCCAATTCTGAAATAATAATTAAAAAAAAAAAAAGAAATTGACGATTAGTTGATATATATTCCGACAGATGGCGCAAGCCATAAGCAACTTTTAGTTGCATAATCAGAATAGTAACATGGCTTATATGCAAAGGGGTGAACGAATAATTTACATATTTCTCAATTCCCAATAATCTCTATGAGGTAGGGGAAAAAAGGTGTCTACAAAAAGAAAGTTACAATATTGAGTTTAACCAGAAGTTGTTTTGTTTTAATTACAAAATTTGATTGATAGAGGTGATAATTGGTTTTGTGCCAAATCAATCTTTTAACTATTCAATAGTTTAATTGGCTACGACGAGCTCTGAATACTTTTTTTAAACTAGAACAAAATTTATATTGGAGAAAAAATTATTATTCATATATATAAGTATCATTTTGAAAAGTATCTCTTACTCTCTAACAAAATGATAAATAATTTTTCAATAGCCCGCTCCATATATGCATATTTACAATTCCGTTAGAAGTACGAAACCGAACGTTTATGCAAATTTATTTAGTAACGTTAAGTACACTAATACTACCACTGTAAATATGTAACAGTATTTGTTGCATATGTCCAACTTCATCAGAGAATAATATTAACCAAACAAGACTCAAAAACTTTCTCTAAATATCAAAATCAAATTGCTTTCTACACAAATGTGCAAACACTTAAGAAGAATATTGTTTCAAAGAAACGCAACTTGAAAAAAAATATATATATTGGGAACTTTCGATTCTTGACCTTTCTCGAAACAAAAGATAAAAAAAAAAAAGATTTCACGATATCTTCAAGGTTGAAAAAAAAAAAAAGAATAAAGATCCGAAATCTCCCTCTCTCACTAAAATAATTATTTAAAAAGTGCAATTCTTCAAAAAAAATTTTTTTTTCTTTTAAACATACGCTTTTTTCAGAACTGCATTGGAAGTGATATGCAAATCTAGCTAAGCATACTAGTCAACATTTAGACAAAATGTGCGCAACAAATGTTTAAATCGATCCTTAGCGCGTTCTGTATATATATATATTTTTTAAAGATTGAGCAATCCATAATAATATCTATAATTAAATAAAAGGCATATATTGGATCTAAATTTATTATTCAACTAATATTTCTAGGGGCAACACGCCTCTCTTTATCAAGGTTTTTCTTTGATTTAAACTAAATCACGTGGGATCCACTCATGTTATACAAGATCAAAGTAAGAAACTATCTGATGAAAATTTCACGGTACACTCGCGCTAGAGGACACCTCTCTATAAAGGACAGTTTTCATTTACAAAATTATCATGGTTACTATTTAGTAACTCTCCGGTAAGAGGATACTTCTCCCTAAAGGACACTTTAGCTATGCAATTAGGTGTTGTCCTTTACAGGGAGATAGTTCTACTGTATAGAGAATGGTAAAAAAGTTGCTCTAGGTGGTTCAGTAGTTGAAGGGTGGGGCCGCCTCGTGTCAATCAACTTGACACACCGTTGTTGTTGTTTTTCACTCCCCGCTGGTCAAACGGTTTGTTTTTAGCCCTCACTTCCCACGGCTTTGTTCCTCAAAACGGTCCATTATTTCGCTGAGTTGAAATCCTTTAAAAGGATTATTTGTTAGTTTCACGTTAAATCCTCCCTCCTTTATTGGAGTATTTATCTTGATGAGTAAAAGTTATGAATCGTAATGATTTTTTTTACTGAATTTTTTATAGTCTTCTTCTTTCTTATCTCCATTCAGTCATATCAAGCTATCATGCCTGTAGAGTTTTGATAGTGCCTGCTGGTGATGAGTAGAGATCACCAAAGGAAATTTGACATCCATTATGATTTGGTGAAGTAGAATGCGTCTGCTTTTGTCATTAAGACTGGGAGCACTACTCAGTAGCAGGCCAGTGACTTAGCTACAAAACGAAATGTCCGCCTCTGACATGAGGAACAGATGCCATGTGCAGCTACTCCTAACATGGAGTACAGACTCATCCTGTATCCCTGGTTCAGGAGCCCTTACAGGGCACTATCAGCCGGGCCAGCTGAGCCTAGGTTTAATAGCGGAGCTTGTTACTGCTCCCCCTCCTCCTTTTTCATCCGGGCTTGGGACCGGCAAAAGCGGAGTTATTTTGTATAGTAAAGCTGATAAATTAAACTTTATAGACAATTAACATAATTTTACTGTCAATACAGGCAAAAGTGCACACAAAGAGAAGTCGGTTTTGACAAAAGTTACTTAGTACGGGTTATCACACAAATACAATATACTGGGGCCTACCGTAAGAGTAACTTAAACACAGAAAAAACACGTGGACTCAAAAGTACAACACAAAAAAAAGTAAATAATAAATCACAATTTGTTAAATAAAATAAAAAACAGTACTTAGCTTTATTGCTGCTTAGGTAGGGATCGGACCGGGGTTACACAGGTATGCGCCGAGATTTCCAGACAGGGATATAGCACGCAGAGAACACTTTAAGTGTCTCCACACGATAATCCACCACACTGGCGTCTCGACCCATACCATAGCCCCCTTTATATACAAACATGGCCACATTCGTCCAATGAGAAGGCGGGAGAGATTTGTTCACAAACAAACGAAAACAAAAATTCTTTCCACTAAAACCTGAGATAAGATATGATAAGATTGCAAATATTTGTCAATATAATTTGACAAAAGGTGTCTTTCCAAAAAAAAAAAAGAAAGAAACTAACAAATCTCCCAAACATTCCCATTGTCCCGTAAGGAAAACCTCCCGCTGTTCGGGGGGAAAAAAGCTCACGGGAGCCATGTTATAAAGAAACAAACAAAAAAAACTAAAGAGAGGAGAAGTAGGCATCCGGGTCGGTCCATAAAGGCGCCTTCCATCTTGCTCCTCCCAAAAGAAACTTGAAAAAAAAAAAAATCTGCGCAAACTACGTGAGTTACCATGAGTGATTACCAAACACACACATATATAATATGCTTTAGTATACAGAGTTTAATGGGGGACCAAATAAGCTCTCATCTGGGACCGGCTGGGCATGTTAGGTAGAGACATTGGGTACTGACAGACGCTCACTTGATGAGAAACCGAACGATCCAATTCCATTCAGTTCTCTCAAGTCCAAGAGCTAAAAGCTCTTCTTAACGTCTGTTTCTAAACGCTTTCATCCTATCGACATGCACAACTTTCACATCGTGCATGGTGACCCCTCTTACTCTAAAGTTAACATCGGAGACCCTAGCTTCCACACGGAAAGGCCCATAGACGTTGGAGTAACCTTCAGTCTTAGGAACAGATAGCATTACCAGATCTCCTCTGTCGAAACTTCTGGAATAAGGTGGCCTAGGATTCATAAGCTTTTTAGCAGAATTACCTGACATAAACTGTCTGACAGTCTCCTTTGCTTTCCGCATCACCCTTAACCTCTCAGCCCAAGTAGGCTTTCTAAAACTATTAACAGACCCAGCACTACACTCACAGTTTCTGTTAAACTCAGTAGGTGGCAACTTTACAGCCTCGTTTTCAATGCGCTTCACTGATTTCTCCTCGAAGGAGCTTGAAACCATCGGTCTATGCACACTGGCAACGTAGCTAAGGTCTACATAATCTCGGTCTTCTGGTTTCAAGGAAATCATGTTGCAACGCTCCCGTATGGCAGGTAACGGGATATTGAATCTCCTTATATCATTGATTCCCAGAATCCCGTCGTAGGCCTTATCTCCGAGTGACATTAGCCAAAATCTTATCTCTCCCAGCTCAATGCCGTTTTCGTTACCAACTCTACAGGTTTTAACACGTGTAAGTGTCTGCTCTTGGCCTGTCACTGACACTATACGTAAAGTTTTAAGTGCATCGTCCCAATTCTCCTTCAAGACCTTGCACTTTTCAGAATCAATAATACTGACTTGGCTTCCCGTATCATATAACAGGTGCCACATATTGCCGTTAATATTAACCTTCACTATTGGCAGATTTCCATACGGATCTCCGCCATATGAACGTATGTTCACTATCTCGGCATTGTCAAGAGTATTGCGGTTGGCAAACATAGAAGACTGTCTTGAGCAACAATCACTAGCTATATGTCCTAATCTACACTCAGATGGACTCAGCCTGATTTCGCCCAACAATTTAGTCAGTTTTTCTATCTCACCTCTAAGATCTGTAATACACTGCTCATTTTCGTGCTTCATCCTGTTTACACTGGCACTAAGCATCTTCATCTCACTCTTAATGCTATTTATTTCTTCAACCCCTTCTACTGAACATACCCCTTTCATAAAGCTGCAACGGTGTTCTACACTATCCTCCGTGGCCATGACACTGACTGCTTTGTCTATTGATTTAGCCTCACTGCGAACAATAGCCTCTCTATACTTATCGAGCACATTTTCGAGGAAAATTTCGAACACTAGGCTATCGTCAAAACTGTGCTCTACTTTATCTCTAATGGCCAGGAATCTTTCTTTAAAAACCATCGGACTTTCCCCAACTCTCTGCTTAAGACCTTCTATTAATTTAAGGCATTCCCTAATACCACGCGCTTTCTTAGGGTACAATATGTTCAGTTTACTAGCAATACTTTTGAAACTGCTATCGTTACGGATACCCATCTCCTCTAAGCTAAACCTAACTTCAGGGGATAGAGCCTCGAACATGAGCAGTGCTTTGACCTCAGGATCCCATTTGCCTACTCGAGCTTTAAGCTCGACTTCCCGAATGAAAGATTCGAGATCAACCCCATTAAACACTGACAGGTTAAGCATAGAGTTCACAAACATGATGGAGTACAAAAATAGTAATAAACCACACAAATCAAAGAAAAAAAAAAAACCGCACGTAAAATTACAGGAATTTACACGTGCAAAACACCAGTAATCCTGGCAGGGCTCGCCAATGACAAAAGTTACTTAGTACGGGTTATCACACAAATACAATATACTGGGGCCTACCGTAAGAGTAACTTAAACACAGAAAAAACACGTGGACTCAAAAGTACAACACAAAAAAAAGTAAATAATAAATCACAATTTGTTAAATAAAATAAAAAACAGTACTTAGCTTTATTGCTGCTTAGGTAGGGATCGGACCGGGGTTACACAGGTATGCGCCGAGATTTCCAGACAGGGATATAGCACGCAGAGAACACTTTAAGTGTCTCCACACGATAATCCACCACACTGGCGTCTCGACCCATACCATAGCCCCCTTTATATACAAACATGGCCACATTCGTCCAATGAGAAGGCGGGAGAGATTTGTTCACAAACAAACGAAAACAAAAATTCTTTCCACTAAAACCTGAGATAAGATATGATAAGATTGCAAATATTTGTCAATATAATTTGACAGTTTCACAAAAAGAAGTAGGTGGACGAGTGGGTAACACCCTCGATTCCCGACAGTCACGAACCGGGATTGAATCCCGCGTTAACCTTTTGTTTAATATGTGAATAACTCACATATTATTCACTGTTTCAATTATCATAAACTAGGTTGCTCTTGTTGAGCGTTACCTAATAAAGTTATTTTGGAACCGAACCGAAACACTATATATACAATTCAATAATCCCTTGTATCAATATTGAGTAAAAATATATCAGGCCTCCAGGGGAAAGTATCTTTTCAAAAACCTATTTAATCTCTAGCTTTCGGGCATAAGGGCCTTGTGCTTGGCTCTATAATTAGGTGTCCTTTACAGGGAGGATCACCTGGCGATGATCCCCTGGCCACTCATCCCCAGGCCCCTCCAACTGTGCTTTATCTATATTCCGCTTTATGCGTCCATCGGGGCTCAAACCCCGTAAAATAAAGATATTTTCTCTTTTACAGGGAGTTTTCATTGTACTATATAAAACTAGAGAAGAGCATAGTTTATATATATAGAGAGAGAGATATTGAGATTGAAACTACTTTATTTCAAAGTTCATATAAGATTATATAAGGTTAAATACAGAATAAATATGAATATGAATAAATAGATAAAATAATTGATGAATATGCATATATATATAAAATATATACAGTCTTCATTGGTGGTGCCCACCCCGGGAAAGACTCCGCCACCTGTGGACTGCGAGAATTCTTTCCCACAGAGTGGGCAGGTCGAGGTAATGGCTGGCATTACCCAACTCAAGACCAAGATGGTACTTGTAGATGGTAGCCTTCGCCACACTTGTGATATTTATCGCCACGGGATGGAGACCGACGCCGAACAAGAGAGAGAAGAGTTTCCAACAGTGTGTGACCTCGGAATGAAGAGGCAGCATGAAGAAGGGCAGGCAGGAAGAAAGAAGGGGTAGGTAGCTAGGTGGGTTGAAGGCGCGGCTCAAGGGAATGTGCAGCCAGAGGGTCTGTCCTAATCTACCCCGTATGCAGCACTACTTTAATTGTGGTGTTAATGGCGCGGTGTATTAATTGTTTGGACAGCTTCATTGCTTTCTCGAATACTACACTCCCCTCCTCTTCATTGTCAGGCAAATATAGTGATGTGTGTTTTCAAAATCGGATCGTTTTTTGGTCATTTATTTTGAACAAAAGACAGTTTTTTTTTTAATAATCACAAACAAAATACACAATTGGGGCAATTAATCAAATAAAGATAGTGGATAAAATCTAAAATATTTCTTGCGACGGTTTCTGAAATTACCAAAATATATACTCGGATTTATTCTAAGAGCCGAATGGGGAAGAGTATCGCTAGAAATGGTAGTTACTAAATTGATCTTAAGATTTTGGTTGCGAGTGATGAAGATGGAGGATATGTATCAAGAATCCTGTAGTGTGGACGAAAGGGAAGGTGATAAATAGACAAATATGATAGCCATATGTATCAAGAATTCTGTAGTGTGAACGAAAAGGATAGTAAAATCAAAAAGCCATATGTATCAATAATTCTGTAGTGTGAACGAAAAGGATAGTTAAATCTAAAAGCCATATGTATCAAGAATTCTGTAGTGTGATTGAAAAGGATAGTAAAATCTAAAAGCCATATGTATCAAGAATTCTGTAGTGTGATTGAAAAGGATAGTAAAATCTAAAAGCCATATGTATCAAGAATTCTGTATTGTGAATGAAAAGGATAGTTCAAATCTAAAAGCCATATGTATCAAGATTTCTGTAGTATGAACGAAAGGTAAGATGACAAATAGTCAAATCTAAAAGCCATATGTATCAAGAATTCTGTAGTGTGAATGTAAGTATAGTAAAATCTAAAAGCCATATGTATCAAGAATGGTGTAGTGTGAACGAAAGGGAATATGAGAGCATATGTACCAAGAATGCTGTAGTGTATTAGGCGATATGCTAAAGAACACCAAGGATTTCTCGGCCATCCAATGATAGAAAGTAGGTTTGCTGGGCGATGATGGATTGGTTTATTGTTGGTTTTAGGCCGCCTAGGGAGGCACACAATGGCATTCCTCCGATTGATTGCTTCTCTCGATCCCCTTTCTCACCACTGTCTCTTTGTCCTTCTCAAATTAAATCCTCTTAAGCCATTTATTAAGCCCATTGAAGAAATACCTTTAATGATATCAGGCATTCGTTTCGCTCTTTTTTTAATCTTTTTGATTTGGTTCTTAATAATAGGAGGTCTAAAGAGGGTCAAGCCCTCTTGAGAGACAATGAATGTACATATGATTATATACATATGAAAAAAAAATTAAATTTAAAAAAAAGGTCAGGTGTTGATATTAAAACAAAAAAGCCATATCCTGATCGTTCTCTGCTATCTAGAAAATGCTCATGTGGGCGCGGTCAGGATATTCATTTTTTGTTTTTAATTTATATATGTTATATAAAAATATTATTTTATTTAAAATTATATATCATAGATTCAAATATTCTGTTAAATCGACCGCCAGAGGTCACGCTTTGCATATATATAAACTCGTTGTTGTTCTTTCCCGATGGCCGGCTCAAAAATTTTGTACATTATGTAAATAATCTTTTGTTTTCCTTATTCTACTCGCCTTAAGCCAGGCATTACTTTTATCAAATTATGTTCTTTTATATATTCCTTAGCTCAAATAAAGAAATCTCTGATCAAGACTTTATATTTTCAAGATTATTATTTCAACCACGACTGCATTAACATAGTATGATCCCAAGATATTCCAAAATCAAGCAGAAAATCTCACTCATCATTATTATTTATAACATATATATATTTGTACCTATATAGAGAGAGAGACATCTATCTCTCCTTTTAATTATACATTAGAGCTATACATTATGTTCATTACTCCAGTAAAAAAACTTTACTAGTGAAGATAAAGAATGAGAAGAAAGCTAACTCTGTACTGATGAGAGTCATAGCCCGAAAACATGGTATAGGATTTAGATCTTCTAGGTTTTATGTAATACATACAGTTTATGAAAGGTAGAGAGTAATAGACAACGAGAGAAATAGAGGGGTAAGGTATATACGGGACACAAATGCTACGGCCTGTCTCTTCCTACATAAAACGTCGAAGTTTGGTATGAGACACATACAGTCGCAAGATTTTTGTGAATATACATCGAGGCAGGTGCTGTTGCTATGAAGAATGAAATTATTAAAACTCTAGGGTGAATTGTTCCTGCTCCACAGGTTTCCTGCTCCAGTAGCCTAGGGTAGCTCTGAAAACATGGTATAGAGGTTGTTGGCTTTTGTCTGAATTTGTCAAAACTGGTATTGTGGCTTATTCTTTATTATCACTAGTAAAGGTTTTTACTATTGTAATGAACATAAAGCATTGTTCTTATATATAATTAAAGGGAGAGATACCTCTATAGGTACAAGAATATAATCCTCCCGTAATTTTATTATTTTAAAACATTTTTTCCGCAAAAATACAAATGTTTACATTTCTATACTCGGAGAATCTGTATAAGACTAAAAGAGGTATTAATAAAAAGTTTTTTGTTGTTGTTTTTCCGTAAAAATATAATTTTGGTATACTATGTAAATATAACATCTTTCGTTTTTAAGAGAAATTGACTTGTACATATGAAACATTTCTTTATACACACAAAATGTTTATTCACAATTTTATCGATTTTTTTTCTCTCAATTTCAACTTCTAACAAAAAATATTTCTCAATATCAATTTGTCTATCTAAATTATATCAATATTTTTCTAAGTAAAATGACATTTAAAAATCATCCCGCATGCGCTTCTTTTAAACGAAAAAATCGAAATTTATTTTAAGGAGAAATAACGATTATATTTCTAACCTTTAGGAATGAAGTATGAAAAGATGAATTGTGAAGAGTAATGATAAACGGAAAAATAAAAGTGTCAGGGATGGGAATCGAACCCACAGTTTTTCTAAGTACTAAAGTGAATTATAAAATATATTTTTTCTCAATTAGGTTGTGTTTTCGATAATCATGGTATAATCAATGGACTTGTAAAAAAAAAAAAGTTGGGGGATACCATGTACGTACATTCTTTAGAATGGTTACGAAATCTTTTGTACGGTTGGTTAAAAATTCTGTCCTCACCACACTAGCTAGCAACAATAGGTGCCAGTACACAGTGTCCATTGTAACTGTACTTATTTATTGTCCTCCTGTCATCTTAAATATGCAGTGTCGTCCCTTTTTATTCTTTTGGTGTCGTCTTTTGTTTGACGTCTGCCGACATCTGATGGAAATAGAATCGCCTATTGTTTGTGCTGCTTCTTCTTCTTCTTCTTCAAACGATTCACCTTATATTTTGGAGAATCACACATTTTCTGTTTTTACAATGAAAATAAGTTATTTTTTTCAGATATTTTTCTGGTTATTTAGTTTTTTAAAATAAATAGGTTCTGCATTTATGTTTATATAGGAAATTTATTGAAATCTTTTTATTCAATCTTCTTCTTCTTTCTTATCTACACTCAATCATATTAGGATATCAAGTTGTGACCCTTGATGGTGTCTGTTTGACAACCATCATGACTGGGTGAAGTAGAATGCCTTTGTCATTAAGACTGGGAGCACTACTCAGTGGCAGGCCGACTTAGCTCCAAAAGACTTAGTTCCTCTGACATGAGGAACAGACGCCATGTGCAGCCGCTCCTAACATGAAGTATAGACTCATCCTGTATCTCTGGATTAGGAGCCCTTACATTGTACTATCAGCCGGGCCAGCTGAGCCCAGGTTTGTTAGCGAGCTTGTTACTGCTCCCCTCCTCCTTTTTCATTATTCAATCTTGATTTTTTAAATAGATTTCAGCATAGATAATTTTTTTAAATGTTTTTTTTTTTAAGAAGCTATTGGATTATCAGTGGTTTATTAGTAGTTATACTATTTTGATTTTTAAAATAATATACATATTTATATGGAAATTATTTTTAACTTCTATTTTGACTGGAGAAGCTACTTTTATTTTTTAAATAGATATTTAATTAGATAATAAAAAGGCATATATTGGATTGAATAAAATATTTATTTTCCAATATTTCGGTTGGCTGAACACAGTTTACAACTGTGATATTATAACACTATGCGGAGCTGAGTTTGTTTATACAAAAATGTAATGTCTTGATAAAGATGTCTTGATAAAGGTTGGCGTTCAACTAACCGAAATATTGGCAAAAAAATCGTTTATTCAATCCAATATATGAAATTTTATTATCTAATGATTTAAGTATGGATTGCTCTATTTTAAGAAAGATATTTAATTGTTAGGGGTAGTAAAGGACAATCTTCATTTGTAATAAAATGATAATATTCATTGTACATATAGTGATATATAATATATATAATAAAAATGTCATATCCTTACCAGGAGCACATGTGCTTTACAGAAGACAGAGCGCCATCTGGTGGAACAGAAATCAACTAAACATTGATTTAGCCTGTTCCCTGATATTTGGCCAACCCAATTTCTTGATAAATCAAGAAAAGCCATCCACGAACGCGTTTCGCGCTTTTGGCGCTCGTCAGCGTGGAGTAGGCTGAACCATTGCGACCAAAAAAAAATATTTTTTGATCCCAATGGCTTCCTGAAAAACCAAGAAATGGGTATTTAAGGCCAAACTTGCGTAAATACGCTTAGCACATTAAAAAAACGAAATAAAAAAATAAAAGATAAAAAGATCAGGTGTTGAAATCAATATTAAAAATGGCATATCCTGACCAGGAGCACATGTGCTTTACAGAAGGCAGAGCGCCATCTGGTGGAGCAGAAATCAACTAAAGATTGATTTAGCTTGTTCCCTGATATTTGGCCAACCCAATTTCTTGATAAATCAAGAAAAGAAATTGGGTTGGCCAAATATCAGGGAACAGACTAAATCAATGTTTAGTTTATTTCTGTTCCACCAGATGGCGCTCTGCCTTCTGTAAAGCCCATGTGCTCCTGGTCAGGATATGCCATTTTTATTATTGATTTCAACACTTGACCTTTTTATCTTTTGTTTTTTTTTTCTTTCGTTTTCTCAAATATATATATAATTACCATTTTAAAATAGTGCAGACTGTGTGCATATATTGACAAGATTGTCAATAAAATTATGTAAATTGTCATTGTCTAAGCAGTCTCATGGTACTTTGCACACCTCTGTTGAAGGGGGCTCTTCTTGACAGCAGTCTATGCCAGATGCATCCATCCTACTCGATATTAAGACTTTATGAATCTCAAACACAAACATACTCTTGAATGACAAATTAATAGGAAAGAGAGAGGGGTGTCTGTTATAATTGACAAGTTGAGGAATCCGTTGGGTGAATATTCTAATCTTGAATATCCTCAACGGCCAGCAGGAATCTATTTAATGGCCTTCAGTAGGCAAATACTGCTGTCAGAACGTCTAATATTTGACCAAAGTCTTTATACCTTCTCTTCGTCAACATCCAACTCTTTGTTCACCCCGGGTGGCCAGCTGCCTCTTTGTCCCTTCGTCTGCTTCTTCAAATCCTTCTAGGAATTTGTACTTCTCTTTTTCTCACATGAAGTCTTTATTAATCTTGACAGATTATTGGTAACAGATCATGAAAGAATACTTTCTATATGGTTTTTGTAATCAATTCTAAAATTTCTTTTTAACTTATTAAAATTATCGTCTGCCAATTTTAACTCTAATCGTCTGCCGTTTTAAATATATTCAGTTATTGATTATTATCAAATAAAAAAACATGCGTTTATTTCTTTAAGAAAAATGAACTTTGCATTTAAATTTTCTCTTTTATCTTTTCTCTTTGATTAATAAAAAAAAAAACTTTTTAAATATGATATATATTAAATAGTGTAACGTATATTTTGTTTTTGGTTTGCAAATGTATGAAAACATTTTTCGTTCAACCTAATATACACACACGCACACAAAGCTTTATTAAGACCACCGGTCTTATACAGATTCACCACAGGAAGAAAGGAAGCATAGATGGAAATCCTGTACTCCAGGCAGCACAGAACCCAACAACAGCCTCCAGGTCCGACACATGTCCAGTGGCCACACGTTCCTTTGTGCACACGTCAAGGTTAGCGAATCACTGAACAGGCGAGTGTGGAATCAGCCGCGTTCTAGTCTTCGTTTTCTTCGTCCAAATGGACCACTGTTCGACCTAATATAACGCTAAGTCTAATTTAGAATACATTTAAAATATTTCGTCAAGATTAGCTTTTCTAACAGGTCGAGGCTCTTCATACATCTCAAATGGAAAAATTCGAAGTATTTGATAGAAGGATATTTCAACCTCATTTACATATGTATCGTCTGGGTTGTGTCACACCGTCTAGATCTTGTTAAGCCTTCTAAATTTAAAATAGGAATGTTTTAATTCGTCTGCAAATGTGTGTGTGGGTTTGGCGCCGTTCCACGGCCTCCAGTCGACCTTCAAGGTCTTTGTTTGACTATTTGGCCGTGAGATTGTAACGTGTTTGCATTGGCAATTAGCTTCGTAACTAATAAATTTCCAATGCTTGATAACCTTGTGCAAACAGTCATTGACCCACCCAATTTTACGGTTGAAATTTGTAAACAAAAGAAGTGATTTCTATAAACGGAATAATTACAGAAAATATGTGCTTAATTGACAAAGGGAAATTTTCTTCAGCTTGAATGTCATATCTCCAAAAGTATACCTGTTAGTGTTTATACGTTCTCTAGAGGCCCTCTCTAGACCACCGCTTCTCGTCCTAGGCTAGGATCAAAATGTAGTCGAGACTATCTCCTATTACAATTCAGACAATTCTGGCCTTCAATAATGAACTAATGTAATAACACCAGACTAAACATTCAGTAAAAGTACACTCATGTCGCCTTTTGAAGGAGACAGAAGCAATTTTGTTCATACTTGGTTATCTCGTGTGTCTTCAATAAAGGTTACTATGTATCAAATATATTTCAGAGTTATTGTCTGAATCCCGATATACATGCTAAATGGTACAACTTCCTTAAGTTTGTCCATGAGTGTATTGTCTGAATCCCGATATACATGCTAAAAGGTACAACTTCCTTAAGTTTTTTCCGTGAGTTTATAAGCTTAGATAGTGAAAAATTGGTTATGATTGATAATAATGATGAAATTATTATAAGTATGATTATTAAAGGGGAAGGAGGCAGTGGAGAAAGAAAACAAACGAAAGAGTAAAACAAATGATGATGTTATGATTGAGAAAATGTTTCAAAAAATGCAATAGAACGTGGAATGGAATAGTGACGAGGTGTTGTTACAGCGATTGTTACAAGGTAAAATTACACAGACCGAGTGTTCTAAATCAGTACTAACGGCTCCGTCTGAGTTATGGGAAGCTAACTCCTCCCTGCTCTCTGTAACAATCTCACTTTTTTTCAATCTTTTTCTTCACTTTTTTTCCTTCTATTTATAACTAGTTGACATTTTCATTTCCCTTTTTTTGACACGTTAATAATAATTATGTTTTCTAGTTATAGCTCTCTAATGGACCAAACCCTCCCAATATATTTTTTCATCATAGTAAGAACACAGTATAAGTTTTATTTTATGTGTAAACATTTGTGCTTTAATGCTTTCATTTCCTATAACTTCAAATGTTTATGAATTTTTGAATGAATTGCGGTTTCCAATCAATTTCTAACATACATTTTTATAATATGATGCACTAGCGCACCATCTGTTATCAAAATTCAAAACTATTTTAAAGGCGTAAGATTCTTTTTGACATTAAACAATTTCTACTGCCCTTACTGCAATGGAAAAATTAATGAGAGGGCCTGGCTCATCAGTGGTGAACCCTCTCAGCGGTTTCGCCAGTTTAATCTACCATACCGCTGTTATATTGCATTTTTATTATACATTTTTACCCATAAATTTGAAACATATTTTACTCTATTGATAATATACAATTTTTCACTATATATATATATATTTTATAAATAAAGTTTAATATTAAAAAAAAATGAATTTTTAAAACAAATTGTGAATTTTTCTTGTAAGAGGTTATTTGGCTATATATAAAAACATAAAGATACGGTCGATTTTGCCTATACATTTTTAGATTGCAGAGTGTCATATAGTGAAATAAAAATCCACTAAACGGTTGATCTATCAAGACATGAGTTTGGTCAAATATTAAGGAATTGCCCTGAAAATCAACGTTTAGTTTATTTTTATTCGACTAGATGGTTCTCTCTGCCATCTAAAAATTGCTCACATTTGAGAGAGGACAGATATAATATATAAAGAGAGATAAATTAGGTTGAATGTAATTTTAAATTTAAATGAATTTAAACTTGCGTACATTATCACCTTTAAAAAAACACTTCCTTAATCCCAGTTTTACATAGTGTCGATTTTATTTCCATAGAGAGGCTTCGACTCCTAGCTGTTTTCTTAAAGATTTTATAGGTTTATTATTTTAAATAAGGTTAAATGGATGCTTCAAATAAGTTAAGCAAAACCTAAAAAAAAAAGAGCATTTGAGAAATCATATTTTAATATCGCAGGAAGAAAACTTCATCCACAAACTTGGATGGTTGTTCGAGTTGAAAAGTGATCCATAGAATATATTTTTATTTAAAACGGCATACCTGGATCTCTGTGAAAGAGAAAGCAATTTTTTATCTTAAAATATTCGAAGAATTGATTTCTCTTTATCAAATTATTGCACAATAAACTTAAAAGTAAGTTACAAATTCTTGTAGATCACATGAAAACAACTATAATAATTTGTTGAATACATTTAAGTTTATTGTACCATAAATTTATAAAGAGGAAACGATCATTCGAATATTTAAAAAAAAAAATGCTTTCCTTTTCAGGTGTAACGCTTTTTTATATATATAAATAGAGTGGTTGTGTTAAAGTCCAATGAACAATTCATCCGTGTCAAAAGGAGGTTTAACCGTGTATGCATTAAGTTCAAAGCCCATTGTCGTGTAGAGTCCTAAACATATAGGTGTTGAGCCCAAAGACCATTTAATCCATATCAAAGAAAAGTGCTAATCGTTTATGTTATTGGATCATTCCAACCTTGTCAAGGGGAATGCTAACAAAATATGTGTTGGGTATTAAGACAATTCTATGGGAAATGCTAACAGTTTTTACAAAATTGTTTATAGTTTGGGTAGGTAAGCTATCAGCAGTAGGAGTTGTCTTCTTTCTTATCTCTACTCAATCATTAGGGTATCAAGCTTGTAGAGTTTGTTGATAGTGTAAACTGGGGATGAGTAGAGGTCGACAATGTATTGAGAATGGACAGAGAATTATCCCTGCAATCCTGTGCAAAATTGTCCAATAGTTAGGGTAAGTAAGCTATCAACAGCAGGAGTTGTCTTCTTCGTCTTTCTTATCTCTACTCAATCATATTAAGGTATCAAGCTTGTAGAGTTTGTTGATGGTGTAAACTGGGGATGAGTAGAGGTCGACAATGTATTGAGGATGGACAGAGAATTATCCCTGTAATCCTGAGCAAAATTGTCCAATAGTTAGGGTAAGTAAGCTATCAGCAGCAATAGTTGTCTTCTTCTTTCTTATCTCTACTCAATCATATTAAGGTATCAAGCTTGTAGAGCTTGTTGATAGTGTAAACTGGGGATGAGTAGAGGTCGACAATGGATTGAGGATGGAAAGAGAAATATCCCTGTAATCCTGTGCAAAATTGTCCATAGTTAGGGTAGGTAAGCTATCAGCAGCAAGAGTTGTCTTCTTCTTTCTTATATCTACTAAATCATTAGGGTATCAAGCTTGTAGAGCTTGTTGATAGTGTAAACTGGGGATGAGTAGAGGTCGACAATGTATTTAGAATGGACAGAGAATTATCCCTGCAATCCTAAGCAAAATAGTCCAATAGTTAGGGTAAGTAAGCTATCAGCAGCAGGAGTTGTCTTCTTCTTTCTCTTATATCTACTAAATCATTAGGGTATCAAGCTTGTTGATGGTGTCTACTGAAGATGAGTAGATGTCGACAATGAACGAGCTGTGTCAGTGGGTAAAGAAGAGCGAGGAAGAGAAGAGAGAGCGGCCGGGGTGTCGGTCGATCGGCCTGTGTCGCCTCGGACCGCTCGGAATGTTGCCCAGCCGGTGCGGGAGGAGGAGGGGAAATATGATGAGCCGAGTTGCTCCTTCAGTCTGGCGGCGGTGGTGGTTCCCTGATTTATTATTCCTTAATGGGAGACAATTGATTTTATGGGATGATAATTACCTTAAAGAATATCTCTCTTTTGACCAATGACCAATAAAATATCGCTAAAATATTAGTGAAGTTCCATTTAACATAACTTCTTATCAGTATTAACGTATGAACATCTACATGGGGCGTATAAGTCATCTGTTGTAGGGATCGATGGTACTTCTACGACTGAGTTTAAAAATTGTACCGAGAATAGTCTTTGTCCTTTATATTTAAACGTTATTTTATTGCCCATTGATGTGTGTGTGTTTAAAGGGAAAAAATTAAAATACCATACAATACAACCTCCCTACAAGAAAATAAGACCTAATTCAAATAAATTAATAGTGTGTGATTATTAGGTAATAGAGTTATTACAGAAACGTCATACACAATTACTTTATTTGGATTAGGTATTATTTTTTTGTAGCTATAATCTATAATCTAAATTGTGCTTTATCAATACAACTTCTCTTTCAATAAACGTAGTCAGCCCACTGGCCTATCCACTCTTCATAGAAGTTTGGATTGGAGATCAGGAAAAAAATGATTCCATTTTATATAAGTAGTGTCTCAAGGACGTGGTTTTTTTCTTGTCAGAAGAAGGTCTTTCTCATGAGAGGTTTTATTGTTTATATTATAAATCATATACACTCACATGGAAAAAACTTAAGAAAGTGGACACTCTTTGATGTCGCCAGTTATCTGTTTATTTGAAGGAGACAGAGGCAATTTTGTTAAACTTAGTTATCTCGTGTGTCTTCAATAAAGGTCACTGTAATATCTTTCAGAGTTATTGTCTGAATCCCGATATACATGCTAAAAGGCACAACTTACTTAAGTTTTGTCCATGAGTGTATCTTGGTACGATATTTACCAAAAATGTTGATGTTGTTTGTGTTGATCTGGCGATCATAACTAGGAATAATTCATCCAACTCATTATTTCATCATCATCATCAGTCTCTCTTTTAGAAACACATCTTGAATTTACTTGAATCTTCTCGTCTATAGTTGAAATTGACATGCATATCGTCATACTTGTATATCCACTTCAAAAAAATATCAACCCTCTTCTACAGGTTTCTAAGCTCCATCTTCATGCATTACAAATACTTTCCGCATCTTTTGACCAAAACGATCTTATACCTCAGATCTCTGTTGACTCAAACATTAAACTAGAGGCCACACGCTTGTAATACGGAACAGACGACAGAATCAAGGTCATTCTCAATCACGTGATCAACTCAACGCCCGTCTAACCGGAACGTAGTGTGAAAGAGAGGTATTTGACTCACTCAATATAATTGCCTACCCACTAAACTCTCTCTTTATTTTCATATAAAAATAATAATAAAATTAGCAAAATACCAATAGATATATACAAATATATAGAAATATCTCATAAGATTTACTTTTTTAAAAGTAAATTTTCACTATTGAAAAAATCGTTTGGCAAATTAATAAGTTCGTCTGCTACCTAAATGCATATTCTCTCGCTAGTATATATAAAAGTAGATATAATAGTTTAAAAACATATTTGAATATCTACGTACATTTTTAATAGTTACTATAGTGTATATCGAAAAGAAATTTTGATAAAATTAGACAAAATATGCATTAGAAAACGAATTAAGCAACAATAAATATTTTAACTTTCACATTGTTTATGAGAGGGGAGGAAAGGTAAAACAAACACCAGGTAACAATGCAGATGGGAGAAGACGGCTTCGGTTAGTAGATTACGTAAAAATTGGAAGAATTCGTGACTGAGGGGGTTGGGGGGAGGAGGGGGGAATATTTTGACCGCTATTTGGAATTCGTGACTTGCTCGGAGCCTCCGCTTCCTGAGCTTGTCTTCTTCTTCTTCTTCCTTTGTATCCTTCTGGGCCAATTCCTCATCTCTTCTTCCTCGCATTCAAGGTCACCAAACTTCCTTCTTTGCTTTCAGTCAGCTTTCTAGATATCTACTTTTTTTCTTTTTTAGTTTAGTCTATAGTCTATATATTCATAAATATTATTAATAGAATTAGGTATCGACTTTAATAGATTGGGTATAAATGGTTCTAAATCAACAACTCTCTCTTGGAAGTTGTTTACTTTGAAATTTTAAATAATCCCTGACTTTATATATTTGTCGAAGAGACCTATAAGCTTTTTATAATAAAATGTATATTCTCGTATATATTAGAATTACTATATATATGGGGAACGTATTAAATACTACTATTTGATAGTATTTTAGGATGCTAAAATGTGTTATGTTTTTGTATGTAAATAGGTTTCTATAATTTCTGTAACTAGTGTTTTATTTTATTTACATATTCATTTCCGCACTTAAAGTGCTGAGGCCACAATAAAATGAGAAATTTTTGAAGAAGCACGATTATTTACCCTCATGGGCAAAACCAAAGGAAGTAAAAGTTTGATATCACTGGTGGTCTTTTTTTTTTTTAAGAGACAGAGGCTGTTCACACCTGGTTATCTCGCGTGTCTTCAATAAAGGTCACTGTGTATCAAATATCTTTCAGAGTTATTGTCTGAATCCCGATATACATGGTAAAAGTTATAACATCCTCTAGTTTTGCCCATGAGTGTAAATATTGATATATTTTTAAACCACTATTAGATTATTCACATTTTCAGTTCATAGAAGGATTCCAAACTACAAAATCCAGGCTGGTGTAGATTATGTTTGTATTATTGTAGCATCCTTATATTTGGGACTTGTTCACTCAAGAAAATGTAGAAGCTAGTGTGCCTGCTTATCTGTAAACCCATTTTACTACAATTCTGAGTTTTATTGCTTTCTTTCAAGTATAAATCAATAGTTTTTAATACAAATAAATTATTATAGATTCAACGCGTCAAATCTAAAGGTATGGTAACATTCTAAAGACGGAGACCCTGCTTGCACATGTACTAAAGAAGAGAAAAGAGTTCTGATATTCATTTTTTATAATAACGAAAACGTAAAATCCTTTAAAATATTTAGAAATAAAAATTCATAATTGGAGAGTAAAACAGCGCATTCATAATCATACTGAACATTCTTTCATCAAGTTCTCAATTGGCTTATATATTTATTTGTCCAAAATGGAATAACATACATTTAACAGTGGAAACATTCTCTTTCTAACACCATTGGCACATATCATTAAAGAAATTTACAGAAAAAATTATAAAATTCTATAACTATAGAGAAGATCGGTCAGCCATTTCCAAGTTAAAGTTTCTAAAGATATCTCAAGTGTATAAGGCACCATTGGGATATTTCCTTGATTGAATACAAACCATACAACAGGAAGCTTTGGTCAATCCAGAAATATTATCAAACTTTTGAAACATCACAAATTTATAGATTTGGTTTGTTATTCTATCATTTTTGTAGGAATAAGAATCAACAACATCAAAAATGGATAACAGAGTCCAGTTCTTTGTTGCATATGCAAATAGAGCGTCCATTTTTAGAATGCAGACGCCTTGTAGATTTAGCCTTCGACCTTTTAGCCTTTACTATTCCTGTTATCAACTTTTAGAATAATTATTCAACAATTTTTTATGATTTTTATATGACCCACTAATAGTTTATAGATATCCTCAAAGTATAAAATACAGTTTTAAATCTCGATTTAATATATAAAGAAAATTGGCGGCAAAATTTTCGCTTAGATTCCCGCCAAATATTTAGCTCGGAGAAATTATCAATAATGGTCAGTTTTTTTTTTTTCAAATTTTACCTTATCACTCCATTAATTCAAGTCCTACGTTCCTAACGAGATATACCTAGGTTACATCGCAAATAATTGGCTACACACACATAAAAAAAAAAAAGGAACAAAACACGACATACATCCGTCATCTTCTGCTTTATTTGACTACAATGTTGCCATTTTCTTTGTTTCTTACCATCCTTTCTCTCTAAAATTGTCCTCATTGGTTAGCCCACCTAATTTGGGTCAGAAGACCGCGGGAAACAACAAAATGGCGTATCGTTAACTTTGAGAAATTTTGACAAATGATTACGTCATTATTTCCCCCATCCCACTATTTTTTGTCTATAAAAATACATTTAGATTAACAACCTCTCTCTCTATATATATATATAGAATTCTTGGTAAATAGAATTACAGATTTATTTCAAAACATTTTCTACCATACAAAATATAAGCCTAAAGCAATATAATTCTGCTGTATAAAAGCTCTTAATATATTTGATATTTTTAAATATCAAGAAAAAAAAAGAATTGAACTGAAAGATAAAAATGCACACTAAAGATTGTTTTAGTGCCAAAATTTAATATTTTCTGTTTTTTTTTCTCATTATTATTATATAGTTTTAATATAAAATTTTGGCACTAAAAAAATCTTTAGCACACATTTTTGTATTTCATTCCAATTTTTAAAATATCTTTTAAATGTTTCCACTTTTTCTTTGATTTTTTATACTTTGAAGTGAATTCATGACTAAGGCAATATATCTTAATAGATGTTTGGTTTATATTATTTTAAAATTGGACATTTTTAAAAGGGCTTTTCAGAAGCATATAAAAGATAAGGCTTAACAAAAAGTAAAGTTAGAAAACAAGCCGCTCTCTTAAACACACATTAATATAGATTTCTCTTAACTACATTCTTCCCTTGACCCAGAATACAATAAGGAATACAAAACATATAGAGAAAACCTTGGGCTACATATGTTTGCCAGAAGTGTATTCAATTTGGAAATACGCCGTGTTCCATTTTTTTTTTTTTTAATTACTGTGAGTCAGAATATCCACTCATGGACAAAACTTAAGGAAGTTGTACCTTTTAGCATGTATGTCGGGATTCAGATAATACACTCATGGACAAAACTTAAGAAAGTTGTACCTTTTAGCATGTATATCGGGACTCAGACAATACACTCATGGACAAAACTTAAGGAAGTTGTACCTTTTAGCCTTTATATCGGGATTCAGACAATACACTCATGGACAAAACTTAAGGAATTTGTACATTTTAGCATGTATATCGGGACTCAGACAATAACTCTGAAAGATATTACAGTGACCTTTATTGAAGACACACGATATAACCTAGTGTAAACAAAATTGACTGTCTCCCCCCAAAAAAAAAAAAAACAGACAACCGACATCAAATTATGAAACTTCCTTAATTTTTTAACCATGAGTGTATAATAGTCTGTGAATACAGTGAAGTTTAGTACAGTACAGTGAAGGTAAAATATGACTTATGTTTTTTTTTATTTGTCAAAGATAAATATTTAAATAGAATATAGCTATATATCGATTTATAAAGCAAATTTAACTGTTACTGTAGTTCAAAATTAATAGCTAATTTTGTTCTAATTACTACGAAAAAAATTCTAAAACCTTGCTCCCTTATAATTTTCATTAAAAAAAAAGGCGGCTAGAATTCAAGATCAAATTAAATATATTGTGAAAACAATTCGAAACGCGTGAACATAAACATTTTCACTCTATGATATAAATATATCAAGTCAATAAAAATCACCTTACTTTTAAACGACAGACTGATCAATTTCATTAATAGTTTCAGTAGTAAGAAACTAGTTTATAAATATTTACTTTAATTATATAAACAGAGAGAGAGTGTGATAAAATATTTTTGCAAAAAAAAAAAAAAATTCAAAAAAATAGCGCGCAAAAAAAAAATTCAAGTTGAGACAAAATTCGAAACATGTTTACCAAATATATTCTATGATAAAAAGAGATGAAGTTCAATAAAAATCATCTATTAAAGAGAGTTATCGATTAATAATAATAACTTTTTTTTTCCTAGCAGACGACGACGAAGCAAAGTTTGGCTGTGGCATTAGAAAAAAAGGGGGGGATGAAATAATATCATTAATCAACAAGCAAAGGCAAGTAGATAGAGCTCGTAGAAATGTATGTACATCCCATACATACATATATACATACATGCACCATATCACTACATGATAGATGTGTAAGAAATGCATCATTTTAGATTCTTAATGGGGAATGGAGGATGAAGGGGGGGGGGACAAGATTTGTTAATTGACATATGGTGGATAAGTTTTAAGGAATCAGCTCCATGTTGCAATCAACCCCCTTCCCCCCTTCTATGCTATTTTGTCGCCAAAACTATCCCCCCCTCTTCCCCTCCTACTCTACTACCACTCCATAAAGGAAAAGCGATCGGTACTTTATCCCGAAAAAAAAAAAAAAACGAAGGAGGAACCAGTCGTAAAGGAATGTTAGAGAAGATAAATGGTGGTACCAAAGCCGACGGTAGAATACCAACGAGCTAGGGGCCCAAAAAACACCATCTAGAGGGGAGCGACACAGGCTTGGGCGTTGGTTGGGAAGATTAGTTTAAGACCGGGCTCTTACCATGCCTATAATTAGCCTAGCTTTTGTTGCCGAAACTATGGAAAATGGATGGAATCCTTCCTTGGGGCCCACAAGAGCTAATTTAAAGAGAATAATAATAATAAATATATATATATAAAAGGCTTCTAGTATTATTAGGTGCTCCTGTTTTGCATTGTAATCGCTCCCACACCCAAGTTAGGGTTAAGATTTCCCGCCAACTGTCTTGTTTTATCGTCTGCTCACTTTTGATTGGTTGCGTCTGGAAGAGAAAATAACTGGGTTGTATTTAGTTATTGCATATTTGTTTCTGTTTGATTTTCATATTGCATAATTTAGTCCTCTTTTATACTATCAGTCACAAATATAATTCTCTTGCAGTAAAATTAACCCTAAGAATATTCTGTGTCAAACATATTTATTATAGTATGTTCGTTTTTTTTTTTATCTCTCTTTTTATATATAACAACTCTCACTTCAGCACCTAAAAAAAAAAGGAATAATATTTTTCTTTCTGGTATTAATATTTATTTTTTAGAGATATTTATTTTGAAAGCGCATTTATATATAATTTTGAAATAAATATATTTATTTAAAGAGCAGCCATCTCTCTCTAAAAAGAATTCAAATATAATATAAGAAAAAAAGGAACGGAAAAATTTGACGATGATGAAATTTTGAAACTACTGTCGTTTAAACTGATGTGTTTTAAAAATCTCAAAATAAAAATCTATATATCTTACCTCTCCCAAAGACTTTGTTCCTTTAAGTCTAATACTTTTTAACGAATATATTTTAATCCATGAAATCCTTAAAAAAGAAATATGTTATCTCTTTTCCTTTGTGATTTTTTTTTAAATAATAGCTCTTCTTTTATAGTCTATAAAAAAATAATAATAATTAAAATAAAAAAAGAGTAAAAAGGTGATCGAAATATTCCGTGTCAAGGTAGTTAATTGTTTGTAATTGGGGTTTTGTGTAAAAATCGGTCCTCTATGTCTTCATTATCACTCTACCCGCCCCTTAAGTTGACATTGTCATGCGGCGGGCGACATTTTTGTGACAGTCCCTCCTTTCACAAACCTCTTGTGAAAGAGGAGGCTCCCTTTAAGTAAGATGGAAAAGTTGAGGAATGCTCCTATTTTGTTTGGATCCTTTAGGGATAATCCCATCCAAGGATCCAATTGAACTTTTTTCCCAGAATCTATCTCACCCCTCGTTTTTGTGTGTGTGTCCTTCTCTTTCACAATACCTTTTTTTTTTTATTGTTCTTAGTTGGGGAAAAAGGGACGTATTTGATATAAAAGGACGAAAAATCTCTTTTATTATTGAGTTTGTGATTTCTCTCTTTTAATGTTATTGTAAGCTTGTTAACGTCTTGATATTTGTAAAATTTAATATAAAATTTTAAAAATGAAATAAACTTTATACATAGTTCTATGAAAAATAGACACTTCGGCTAGTTAGAGTTTTTTATTTTTCTCAACGTTTCGACAAAAATCTTTTGTCTTCGTCAGGAGAAGTAAATAAAGCATTTGGCAAGGCGTTAAAAATTGTTCTGAGATTGTAAGGGCGTTCTCACGTGATACATTATATACACACATAGTTAATAATATCAACAGAAAAATAGATTTCTCATTATAAAAAATATACTGATTATAACCATGTTTATTCTTCTTGTATTCTTCATCCATTTATACATAGCCTCTACTTTGCATATATTCTTCGGTTAAAAAAAAGTACAAATATATTTTTATCCTATATCGCTTTAGATTTATGTAACTGGTATTTCTTACATATATACATATCGGCCTTTATATAATACTCACCATATTTACACAGGTCGAAGAATGGATAAATCCGAAAGTTTGAATTGATCATTTGCTATCGAAGAAACTTTATATTTCTTGTGTTAAACCATTTTTTTCATACAACTTTTAAAACTGCTTGGAGGGTTCACTACTGATAAACCAGGCCTTCTCAGCCAATACCAGACGTTCTAGAAGAGTAGCCATTAAAAAAAAAAAAACATACTACATAGCGCTTGCAAAATTGCTGAGTTTTGATCAAATGTTTATTATTAGTAATAGTTATTTTATAATCTTGTTAATAACATCGAGTATTACTGCATGTATTAAACTATAAGTAAACGTTAATTACTTTGATTAATTATAAAAATGGAAATCTCGTAAATATGGAGAGATTTCACAGTAGAGTTCAGGATCAATTGGTGAGAGAGTAGATAGGTCGCTTCCTATCGTCGTTTCAGCCGAGAGCAGTTTGTTGTAAAAGCACTGCCACTCTAAAATTGTTATATTTCCTTGTATATAGCTTTTGTCTTTCAAGGTAGCTATAGTTTTCCAAAAGTTTGCGGAGTCACGGGCATTTTTAAGAAGTTCTTGTTTTTCCTGAAGATATTTTTTCTTGTTGAAGTTTATTAAGGTCGTGTACCTTTTCCTATTTGAGACATAAATATTGCGGTCTACGTCAGTGTTCGTTTCCTTAAAGGTTGTGAGGCTTGCCTTAGCAGATTTTTTTGGCTAAATAGCATTCCCTGTTATACCAGGGCAATCTCGTAAATATAAATAAGAGTTATAAGACCAAAAAGGACTTAATACATATTTTTGTTGTTGTTTTGTTTATATAAATAAGGCTTTTTGTTGTTCTATTTAAGAGATTTAACTTGTTGTAAATATGCAAAGATGGAGAATAAAAAACGATATGATTTTATAGGATTCAAGAGAGGAGCTGAACGTTCTTAACAAAAACTGTCATCCTCATCAGGAAGAAATCTTCATTGGTTATAATAAAGCTATCAATAAATTCTCCCTCCTCTGAGGAAGATGGCAGTTACTGTCGAAATTCTGGGAGGTTTTACCCCCTGCATGGTTATTGAGGCTTACTTACTTACAGTACGTACGTCCTACCAATCTGCAAATTTCTGATTACGCTTCAACATTCATTTAGATTGTATTGCATTTTCAAATGGTCAAATTGTCATTTTGAGAATTTTCTGTTTCATGGGTACAAGAAAAATCTCTCATTAACGACCACATTCTGATCAGCGACCAAGTACTTACATCTTACCAACCTTCAAATTTCTGATTACGTCTTAACATTTATTTGTATTGTATTACATTTTCAAATGGTAAAATGGTCATTTTGAGAATTTGTTCTTTCATGAGTACAAGAAGAACCTCTCATTAACGACCATATTCTGATCAGCGACTATCTCCCTCCCTCATTAAAACATATCTCTTTGTAAATCTTCAATCTCGATCTTCAAATATAGACAACTTCCTTTTTAGAGATTAGATTTTTATTAATTTTTTTATTCAAGCGGTATTGTGTGTAAAGTGGTTATAATTTTAATTACGTTTCACAATTTACCTTAAATGCAACATACATATATACATATCAAAAATATTGATCAAATAATTTTAAAAAAATAATAATAAAAACATTTTCGCAATTATATAAAACCTCTATAATATCTTTTACATTCCGAAACTATTATAATTTATAGGTTTCAAATATTATAATCATGTGTTTGTTCCCCGTAACACTCATATACTTTTAAGGAGACAGAGGCAATTTTGTTCACACTTGGTTATCTCGTGTGTCTTCAATAAAGGTCAATGTTTATCTAACATCTTTCAGAGTTGTCTGAATCCCGATATATATACTAAAAGGTACAGCTTCCTTAAATTTTGTCCATGAGTGTATTGTCTGAATCCCGAAATATATGTTAAAAGGTACAACTTCCTTAAGTTTTGTCCATGAGTGTATTGTCTGAATCCCGATATATATGCTAAAAGGTAACAACTTCCTTAAATTTTGTCCATGGGTGTATTGTCTGAATCCTGATATACATGCTAAAAGGTACAACTTCCTTAAGTTTTGTCCATGGGTGTATTGTCTGAATCCTGATATACATGCTAAAAGGTACAACTTCCTTAAGTTTTGTCCATGGGTGTATTGTCTGAATCCTGATATACATGCTAAAAGGTACAACTTCCTTAAGTTTTGTCCATGGGTGTATTGTCTGAATCCCGATATACATGCTAAAAGGTACAACTTCCTTAAGTTTTGTCCATGGGTGTATTGTCTGAATCCTGATATACATGCTAAAAGGTACAACTTCCTTAAATTTTGTCCATGAGTTGATATCAACCCCTATTATGACGACTATTCAAATAATAACAATAAAATAATGAACAAAATTTATCAGAACACAATATATTCATTGGGAAAACATTCATTCGAAGAAGAAAACACCATGTGAAGCGGAGTCATTCGCTATTTTTATACATACGCGTATGTTGGCGCCAAAGGTTAGCGTTCAGCTAACTGAAATATTGGTAAAATAAATTATTTTTTGATCCAATATATGCCTTTTTAATTAAAGATTTATTTATGGATTGCTCTATTTTCAATACATATGTATGTGACGCCAATATAAATTGAAAATAAATATAGATTACATATTTAAAAAATAATTTTACCGTCTTCTTATTAAAAAAAACAAACGTCAATAACAATATACAATAAACCAATTGTATCAATAATCGAATATATCAAGTACAACATTCGACTTGTCAATACATTAGAACAATATATATTTATATCGTAACTATAAATCCAAACCCACACACATGTAATTAACAATAAAACTCCAATAAGTCAATAAATTAGATACAAAACCTCTTAAAAAAAAAAAGGAGGTATCTCAACGAAAACAAAGAGAATGGATGTGAATATAAAAAAAAAGCGTTTTTTTTTTTCTTTAACACAACGCCCAAACATCTTAAGGCCTATTTCGACAACGAAGAATATCTTATGGGATAATAAACTAATAGAAGTGTTCATAAAACAACGCTTAAAAAATGAAGGAACTTTTTTTTTCTGTATGGAAATTTCTATGTCAGAATATATCTTCTGTATATAAATTGAAGAGTTGAGCTTTTTTGTCCGCCAAAACTGGAGATTTACTTGGCCGATTTAGATGACGTGTTCACTAATAGCGTACAGAAATTTCTGTTAAGATTTATTTCTATTAAAATATTAACTCTGGAGATATTCAAAAAAATATTTTTAAAGCAATGTTTTTTTCAAGTTATTCCTAGCGCTTGGAATTTCAATCATCATTATTACTACTAATAAATGATAAGGAAAATAATTTGGATTATAGATTAGAAAGTTAATAAGACCAAATCTAAATAGTGTGTGACTTTTCGGTAACAGCGTTGTTAACATCATTAGACAAAAGTACTTCATTCAAGTACTACGCTGTTACTGAAACCTTATACAATATTTATTTATATGAGGATTTGGTCTCTCTTATTATCTTATGTTTTTACTAATAAAATACCAATAATTCACGGTATTCTGAATATAAAAAGAATGGCATAAGAATACGCGTATATCCTATATATATAATTATAGCTCTATATTTGCATATTTCCCATATAAATTTGTAAATTATAATTTCTTTCTTACTTTTTCTCCCTACTTTTCTTTCTATCCCTCAGAAGATTTTGCATATTGAACTAAAGATCTTCATAAAAGTATTGTTGTTGTCGTGTCCGATGAGGAGCCTCAGATGTCTCCATACATCTCTATCACAGCAGTCGCAATGTTCTCCTTCTTTGGTGTGTAAAGCTGCTGCTCTGGGTCTATGTCAATTTTCTGCAAGGCTGCGGCCATTGCTGGACATGAGAATATGTGAGTAGGTGTTAGTTCCACACCAGGACAGTTGTTACATGTCCTATAGGTTCTTGTGCCATCTGGATGTATTGCCATTCCTTTATAGTGTTTTGTTCTAAGTCTTGTTATAGTTTATAAAAGTATATTATAGTAAGAATAATGGCCATTTTTGAGGAAAATTACTAATTCTCAAACATCACTCTGGAAGTAAACAGGCGAAGCCATTCAACTAGTTTATAATAAATCGAAAAAATATATAGTTATGGGTTGTTTTTCTCCTTTGGTCGTTTCCACCGGTGTTTCCCCCCACTGTCGGGGGAGGTGAGGGGTGAATTAACACAATCCCCCACCCCTCTTTTATTCTCTTTGTCACCACAGGGGGTCTCGCCAATTTACCTTTTACACAGACTGTGTTGGAGGAATGCATGCCGCCGCTTCTTTCCTTTGGTTACCTTTTGATGGAAGACGAATGATTCTATTGGTCAATTCATTTTCAACACTTTTTCTTTCTTCGGGTGTTCTTTGAAGAAGTTTCTCTCATTATCTTATTACTTATTTACTGTTTTTTTTAAAACTATTATATGCTATACTGGTGTAATTAATCTGCGTATTATCGGGTAAATAACTTCGAACTATTTTTAAGCGCCTCTAAAATTTACTAATATATACAAACACAACACATACACACGCAAATACTTTATTAAGACATATAGTTATATTTATGTAGTCTGCAAATTAAAATAATGAAAAAAGTTAAAGCTAATCACATTTATAATGGTAATGAAAATAAATATAAATTGTATATAAATATATGCACATATATGTATAGGACAACTTAAAACTAAAAAATATTATAGAATAATTTTTAACGCCAAATGATTTAATGTTTATTTATTCCTGACGAGGACAAAGGATTTTTGTCGAAACGTTGAGATAATAAAAAGATTTACTGACAGAAGTGTCTTTTAATTCTAAAAGTTGTGTTGTGTTGTTTGTTTATTTCTTGTCACTTTGTGAATATACTGTATCTTCATAAAATGGCAAGAAATATGCAACATAGGATTGTTTTTTCCCTTGAAAATGATGGCAGTGGGTCACTGAAACATAAGAAATATAAATAAAGTTGTGTTGTGTTGTTTGTTTATTTCTTGTCACTTTGTGAATATACTGTATCTTCATAAAATGGCAATATGCAACATAGGATTGTTTTTCCCTTGAAAATGATGGCAGTGGGTCACTGAAACATAAGAAATATAAATAAAATAAAAGGCTAAAAGTTACTTTTTAATCCTATATTTTTATCATGCAAAAAAGAAAAGAAGAAAGAAATTCTGAGATTCCAGACTTCTGTCGTTTATTCAACACTTCGATAGGTGGAAACAATGAGCGAAGGCAACTTCGTTTAAAGATTCAACACTGATTGGCTGGTTAAAAACATGTGACAGTAAATCAGCAAGCGAATAAACCGGAAACCCTATATACTTAGTTACATATATACCGAACATCGATATAACACATATATTATTATAGATATATAAATTTTATTGTTTTTTATATGAATATATCAATATCAGTATTATATATAATATAATCAAAACTTTGTAACCCCAAGGAGAATCCTCTGTAAGACCTGTGTGTCTTAATAAAGGCTTTTGTGTGTGTGTGTGTGTGTGTATAATATAATCAAAACAAACATATCGTAAAATGCATATCATATATTTTAAATTTGCATACTCGCTAACAGCTCTTCTCTCTAGTTCCCCCTTCTGAAATTATATATGAATGGAGATTAAAAGTCTTTATTTTTATTCATCAATTAACCAGCTATTTTAGTTATCACTATAAGCGCTTATCCCTTTGGTGATTATTATTTTTCTTACTATTAATTAATGCATACTAATCAGTTTCTCGCTAAACTACATTAACGTGAAGTAATTTATGTTAAAATTACATTTTTAGTTTCTTTCTAATCCTTCATAAAAATTAGGTTAAACCTCGTTTCTCTCAAAGGGTCTAATACTTCCCGTATTATAAATTTAGATGTAATTAGGTTAGAAAGCGTTAATATTTTTCTTGTTTTTTATCTATTTGAAAGTAAAACTATAAAAAGAATTAATCCTACTTGTGGAAACTTTTTTTTAAATTGAAGAACAAGACTATATGGCAATTGTACAGGAAGAGGTGTCCGAAAAAAAAATCAATATGAAATATCTGGTAAACACACAACTTAAAAGTATATTTTATTGTGAAAACAAGCGAGTTTTCTCACTGGTGCTATGCGGCTTTGGTACTATGTGATTTGTACAGAGAGAGAGAGATAGAAATATCTTTATAATACCATATAATGCGGCTTATGATTGTAAAACGACATTGAAAAATATCCCGCATGCGTTTCTTTTAAATGAAAAATCGAAATTTATTTTTAAGGAGAAATAACGACTATTTCTAACCTTCACTTTTATTTTTCCGTTTATCATTACTCTTCACAATTCATCCTTTCATACCTCATCTATAAGGTTAGAAATAGTCGTTATTTCTCCTTAAAAATAAATTTCGATTTTTCATTTAAAAGAAACTCATGCGGGATATTTTTCAATGTCGTTATACAGAAACTTCTTCATTATATCGTTCATATTTGGTTGTACAAGGTTAAATATAAAAGAGAGAGGATTTTGTACTTGTTATCTGGTTCTTCGTACTTATATATGCAAATTCGTCAAATTTCTATATTTACAGTTTCCATGTTTCGTTAAGTACCTTAACGAACAATAAAATAGTTTTGTAATCACCCAGAGATGACTAAGAATCAATAAATTATTACTAATACTTTAGTAAAAAAGTAAGATTATTGTATTGTTAATGGATCTTTAGTCTCAATACAATAGTACCACTTCTCCCATCCATATTTCCAATTTTTTTTTCTTATTTTCCATAGGATTATTCAAATAATAATCTGTATATATTTACCATGTGTTTTTATAATCTTTCTCTATTTTTACCCCTTTGTATATTTTCCACTTTCATAGGTTTCTCCGTCTTGTAACCCCAAGGAGAATCCTCTGTAAGACCTGTGTGTCTTAATAAAGGCTTTTGTGTGTGTGATATATCTGAGGGAAACGTTTCCATGCTTATAAACCAAGCTTTCCCAAATCATTTTAGTTCCTCTCTTTATGGAAGATTGTCCTATATGGTTAAAAGATAGCTAGTAGCGAATAATTCCACCCTCACTATTTATATATACACTCATGTATATGCACTCATGGACAACACTTAAGGAAGTTCTACATTTTAATATGTATATAGGTTATTCAGACAATAAATATGAAAGATATTACAGTGACCTTTATTGAAGACACACGAAATAACCAATTGTGAATAGAATTGCCTGTCTCCTTAAAAAAAAAGATATTCCGCCGACATCAAAATACGAAACTCCCTTATGTCTCCATGAGTGTATGAATAAGGGATACGCATTGCTGTTCAACAAGTTGGTATACTCGTCAAATATTTATTGAAGAAACACTAGATAACAGTGAAAAAATTTGCTTCTTTCTCCTTCAAAAAATATAAACCACGGCGCGACATCAAAATATGAAACTTCTTTAAATTTTGTCCATGAGTGTATATAGGTTTCTCATTGCCGCTGTGTAGATAGGACGTAGTCTAGAGACGGCGGGCAAAGAAACACGCCACCTAGGATGGTATGAGAAGACAAAGGGGAAGATTTGTATGTTGATCTTCCCCGGTGAGACTGTCCTGCTGTGTGCTCGGCCCCAAGTCACGGTAGCTCCCACCATAGATCCTTCTTACAACATCATTTCCTTCCCACAGACCACCCCTAGCCTCGCTTTAAAACTATGAGGGACATAACATATTTTCATTTGTGTTGTTACTTAACCCAAAATAATACATGACCATTATAATAGTGGTGTGTTGTATGTGTGTGGTAGCGATTTACGATTTACTCTCATTCTGTAAATATGTAAAATACAGATGTGTAAAAGTGATTGTAACTTACAAATCATTTTAGAAAGGTTTTGATAACTTTTGTAAATTTTATTTTGTCGTAAAGTCATATAGATACTGTAAAAATTTTGATATTTGGAATATTTCTATCTTAAATCATGTTTTAATGTCGCCGGACGTCTGTTTTTTTTTTTTTTTTTTTTTAAGGAAACAGAGACAATTTTGTTCACACTTGGTTATCTCGTATGCCCTCAATAAAGGTCACTGTAATAATATCTTTCAAAGTTATTGTCTGAATCCCGATATACATGCTAAGAGGTACAACTTTCTTAAGTGTTGTCCATGAGTGAATAAATATAAATCTTCAACTTTTTCTTTGTCTTATTTTACGGATTAAAAATTCCGTAGAAGAGTTATTTATTCCTTTGAAATTTTTCTCGTTTTTAGTTTTTACTAAACATACGTGTTGCTAGTCCTAGTTGTGATATTAGTCAAATACTTGTATGCCCTTAAAACATTTTTGTGGTCCACTTGAATGTGTGACGCTAGAGAAAAAAAAAAGGTTAAAAACGTCAATACTGATATACTAGTAATCCTAGAACGGTTGCCACAAAAATCTTGCCATATTCTATCTAGAGAAAATTCTACATGAAGCTTTCCACATACACAAAGAGCATTTAAAAAACAACGATTAAAAAAAAAATGGTAAGGAAGAAAAAAAAATTTCAGCGCTGACAGACAGCCTCTAATTTCAATTTAAAAGGCACCAGGGTCCGTAATTGGGGGTATTCTTGAATCCAAATAAATCTTTTGTTCAATCCATGATACCAACGGGCTTCTTTGGCCAATTAATCACCTTTCCCAGGACTCCAAATTGATGCAAGAATTCGTCCCCTTCTTAGGGGCCTCTCATAAATTCCCCCCTCTCTCTCTTTTTCCGGATATTCTTAACTATCATCCCCCCACTTGGCTTCAATTACCTACTTTACATTTATTTAAATTTTTAAACTTTTCGTTTTAAAATTCCTATCATTTTCTTCTTCTTCATTTAGCGTTTTTTTTTTTCCGGCGGTATTTTTTTTTTCTTCTATAGTAATTATTCTTTGTGTATATTTATGTGGTTATGTTTTTTTTTTTAAATATATTTTCTTAGAGGGTGGTATTCATTATATTTTTAACTTTATAATTTGAAAAGAATTTGTTTCACATAATATATATATATATATTTTTTAAAAGTTTTTAGTTATAAAGATCAGAGAGATTTCAAATAAAAGGTATATTAATATCGCATACATAACGCCTTTTTATTACGATAATATTATTCAGGGATTCACATCGAAATCTTAAAAAATTAAAGAGAAAGTAAATATATAATTATATTTGCATATAATATACATATATATGAGGTATATTGAGCACTAAAGCAGCCTTTTGGAATAGATCATAGTATTTAAGGACAAGCATTTTATTAGATACGGTGGTTTGGAATTTGAAAATCTCTACGCTGTGGTTGGTAGATGTGATAATTTGTCACTTTTTTTCTCTTTTTCTTTTCGTAGCAGGTGACTGTAAAATCGAGTCCAGCTATTCTGAAATTGCGCACAAATCAAGATCATAATCATATTTCCAAAAAGAGATATGTTTATAGCCATGTTAACATCTTTAAGCGTATTCGAAAAACAGCTATGCAGATTAGAAATTCGAGTAGTTATGTTTAGAAGCTTGTCTCTTTTTTTCTATCTTTTCTTTCTGACGACTAGCTTAAGAAAGTCTTGTACATCCAACAGGTTTCTTTGAATTCTTAGCCTCAGACTTCTCGACTCGTGTCTTTCAAATTTACTTTGCCTTTTTTTTTTCTTTTCTTTCTTAATGCTCTTCTCATTTTAAGCCCTATTCACTAATCTCTTAATTTGTTCCACCCATTGGTTGGCTTTTTGAAAGTACACTACATCTTGAATGGTTCTTTGGATCCTTTTTATTATTGAGAGAGAAAACCATTTAACGTTAGTTGTGGTCATGTCCCTTTTTTCTTGAGAATTTATTCTGTGATATGGAATATTTTAATATTCTTTTTATATATTTATTTAGGATGTCAATAGATAAATTGTTATCAATACCATTTATACAAATTGGTATAAATTGTAAAAAAACAAGGGCGCTTTATAAATATTTATGTACAACAAAAAGCTTTATTAAGACCTTTTAGTCTTATACAAGAAAGAGAGAGAAGATTCTCCGAGTATATAGAGAAATGTAGGGTATATGCAGGAGAGAATAACAGTAATCATACCAGTATTTGGCAATGTTATTATTATTATTATTGTATAATTCTTCTCAATGTATAATTTTCTTTCAACATAAACCTTAGATTATTAAAACATTGGATCAGTAAACATGAGGGCAACCATTTCGTTCAATTACATTACTTTATTTTTCATATAACATTTTTGTAAACAACAAAGGTGATGATGATAAATTCAATGAATATTTACACAATCATAGAAAAATTATATTAAACCTTTATATAAACATAAATATTCTAACTAAATTAAACATTCTCCCGCCACCAACTTGATGGGGGACCATCAAAAAACATTATATAGGTAACAAACATAATTTTACAATAGGTTATATAATATAGGTTATATAAACATAAATATTCTAACTAAATTAAACAATTATTGTAAAAAGACATTTGAAATACTATCCCGCATGTGTTTCTTTTCAACGAAAAATCAAAATTTTTTTCAAGGAGAAATAACGATTATTTCTAACCTTTTGGATGAGGTATGAAAGGGTGAATTGTGAAAAGTAATGATAAACGGGAAAATAAAAGTGTCCAGGGATGGGAATAAATTTTGATTTTTCGTTGAAAAGAAACACATGCGGGATAGTATTTCAAATGTCGTTTTACAATAACAAGCCGCATTATATTATATTGTATTATTATTATTATTTTAAATATAAATATTTAAGTATCGTTTAAAAAAGGTGCATTCAAGAGAAGAAGAGAGAAGAAAGAGAAGATGATTCTACCAGTATATATAGAAATGTAAGGATCATGCAGGAATTACAGTAATGATACCAGTAATAAGCAATATTATTATTATTTTTTAAATATTAATATTTAAGTGCATTCAATTTTACACTTTTAAACCATTTTTTTTTTTTTAATTTTCTTAACACATTTTGGTGATTTCTATAAACTACATAGCAATGATTCTTTCCTTTTCTAAATCTCTATTTGCTTTCGTTAAACTCTTGAGAGGACGTAGAAAAAGGAAATAGGTTATCTATAGAGTTGTGAAATAGATGTATAATACATTTGACCTATAATTGCAGCTTTTGGATACTTTTAAGAGAATATCAGTCAATACCGCAAGATTTTAATCCATTTTTAAATTTCAGATTTTTTTTGAGTTTGTGAGATGTTTTATTAACATACCAAAAAGTAGGTACAATATGTTTATCGAAAGGTGGAATCCTCTGAATTATAAATTGTAACAAAACACTGTCCTCTCCAAAACTTATTCTCGGTGGTAGTTTTTTGTTACAACAATAGGTTTATATTTTACCAGAGCATTTGTATTTCTAGAAATACAATTATCTCTCTATATATATGTTCAATACAAAGCTTGATTAACGAAATAGGTAATCAAATAAGAAGTCACAAAACAGTATTTTATTACCATTAGCTGACACCTTTATTAAACCAATTAGCATCATTATAAAAAAAAAAGAGAAGATAATTAGATGAGAGAAAGAAAGACAAGGTGGTGAAATGAAGATATCAAAGATGGGTAGAGAAAGATAGAAAAAAAAAGTGTGGGGGGACACAGGAAGAACATGGCATAACCCCATCATTCTGCCGCAGACGACGACAAATCATGTTCGTCTGACCACCATCGTTTGGCCTCCATTAGAAGACTGCAAGTTTTATGGCCCATTACACTATCTCCCACTGATTAGCCCTCTCTACTGCTCTATGTTTCCCCAACTAGCCCTTTAGATAGCACCCGGCACGCACATTTTTTATTATGATCGCTTTTTAATTTTGAAAAAAAAAAAAAGGATTTAAGGAAGAAATCTCTTGGTTTATAATATTTAATTGAGATTATACAGTGTTACAAGGTTTCTAGGTTTGTACATATCATTTATGTAATCATTATTCTTATAGATGTGCTTGTATCTGTTTATGTGGTTGTTTATCTAATCATCATTCTTGTAGATGTTCTTGTACCTGTATGATCGCTTGTTTATAAAAGTTTAACCTCTTATATGGAACGCCTCACGATTTTGTGTGTCATCCTTACGAAGGGGTCATGATAATATTATCTGCATCGTTCCTATATGTATATGCACCGGCGAACAAGCGTGTACCTCTTATAAGGATACTCCTAGTTATCTTCTTGGGGTAGTCGTTCACTGGAGGTTAGATTATAAGAAAACGAGCATTTTTTATTTTTATTTTTAAGAAATAAAGCCATTAAACATATTATTTTCAAATAAAACAATTTTTTTACTGTCCTTACAGCGATAATTTATATATTAGGAGGTCTTAGTTCATCAGTGATGAACTCTCTCAATATTCCTCATCGCAATAAGGACAGTTAAAAGTTTGTTTTATTTTAAAAATAAAAATTCGCATTCTTTATGTTGTTGTCATGTCCAATTCTTTATGATTTTATTATTTGCATTTAGGTGAATCGTTAGAGCTTTTTTTAATTTTACACAAATAGTCATTCTCATAGAAGATTTTACTGTATTTATGCAAATAAAAAAAGAAGTAATAAAAAGTAGATTTGAATTTTTAATTTAGGTATTGTAATATTGTAGCGATAGAGTACTTGGAGTTTACCCTCATATGACTACAACATTTGCTTTATTCTAAAAAAAAAAGAGAGCAATAAAAACAAAGAATTCGTAGGACAGTTCAACAAATTGCTCAAAAGTGAAACTTTACTCCCGAAAACAAAAACGAAACTCGTTCGCTAGATAACTTAGGGAATTGAGCGCTTGCTCAACAGGTGAAAAATCTCTTTCGGAAAATTCGCGCGCGCGCCAGAATATACTGGAACAATATTCCTATTTACATATTCATCTCTGATTTCCAATGTCTCTGGTCAATGTATGCTGCGAGATTCCTTTTAAAAATCACTTTTTATAGTTTTCTACAGGGACTGAAAAAAAAATGGCCATATATATTTATATATTCTTTGTTCATATGTTTTTTAAATCGTATGCTGTAGGTTTACACATTATCTTAAAGATAATTGGGGGGTTCTTACTATATGTCTTAGAATATCTATCTATTGTATAACCTTGTACCCCTAGCCCCTTCCACTCTCAATTTTTTCATATAAATATTATAATGAATTTTTACCGGGTGATATCGTTTTTCGTTAGACTTTTAAAAGGATAAAAAAAAACTTCAATGATTTGATTTCCATTCTCTCTCTATATGGTCAAAATCTAAATTCTTATATATCCTTTCTAGAGTTGAGAGAAAAACAAAGAAAAAATAATTGTCCTAATAAATTAGTTTCATTTCTTATATACAATTGATATTATGATGCATTAGCGTGCTATCTAATGAAAATTCGAAACTATTATAGATGCGTATGATTCTTTTAAAAATTAAACAATTTCTACTGTCCTTACTGCAATGTAAAAATTAATGGGAGGGTTCACCACTGATGAACCAGGCACTCCCATTAATTTTTACATTGCAGTAAGGGCAGTAGAATTTGTTTAATTTTTAAAAGAATCATACGCGTCTCTATAATAGTTTCAAATTTTCATATAATTTATATATTTACTTCATTTTTGATGAAATCATAGTAAACTTTTATTTTGATACTTTCAAAAGTGTATACCTAGCCTTTTATTTTATATTCTTTTAGAGAAAACATACTGAGGAAGAGAAGGTGTGTGCTGTCTCTTATATCTAATCCCACAGCTGTGTGGAAGAGAGGTATGGAATGTAAGATAGCGAGGTACTGTAAGAATGTATTGATGGGTTCCAAGAAGAGCAGGTTGGTCATGGCCGCCATGTTGGGTGAGGCACCGCTGATGGATTCCTGATTGCTTCTTGCCCGGATAGTCCTCAGGTCAAAACATTTTTATTTAGATTCTCTGATTTTTCTCTCACGTTCATAGAGAGACAGCCTATCTCCTAATAATCAAGAATATAACATGGATAAAACCATATTGAAAAAAAATATATCTAATACTTTCTTTATATAGAAAGTAGAACTCACCTCCCATAAGAGACCACCTCAATAACATGGATATTCCTGGTCTCTAATAGCTGTTCATCATAGGTTAGATGGTATTAGAACATGTTACTGATTTCACAAAATTTGTCTCTCAGGAGATTGTCGTTCATAATACTAGTTGAACCTATGCATTATGCAAATGAGTGGTAAATTCTTATATGGCTAAAATTCCGCCCTATAGAGCCAGAAGATCTGAACTACCCAAGCTTTATTTGTGAGAAAATCTATAATAAGTTTAAAAGGGATCTCATAGTCTTTTGTTGCTTAGAAGTTAGAAAAATATTGCTGGGCTCTCATTTTTTTACATCCAGAAATCAAAGATATGCAAATCAAAATCTACTTACATATAACCTACTCTAACATTAGGTGGAAATACAATGGGAAATTTCAAGGATAACTAGACCGAAAAAAGGGCTTTTTTTTTTTTTGTAATGCTAGTTAATTTAACCCTTTTGAGAATTTCCCAGGGCAAAGGTCTTGTCACTTGCACTTAATGTAGATATGTATGGAATGCGTACAGTATGTTTTCATTGCCCTAACTACAGATGTACTTGATTTTCATTCTAAATATATTTATAATCAACATACATGTATCGTATATATTTCAAACACATATAAAAGACGAAATTTCATTATATTTTCAGATAATAAGTTGAAGTTGATAATTTTTATATATTTTTGGTTTTCTATATATTCACTGAATTCGAGAAAATTTATAAATTACCTAAATCATAGAGTATTTATCATCATCAATAACGTTTTCTCTCACAACAAGCTTGTTTATTTTTATATATAAATTTTGTTTCTTGCTATAAAGTATTGTCACTGTATGTGTTTCTTGTATTTTTTTATCTTTACATCATATTCTCTCTTTAATAAACCCAGAATGTCTTATATTTTAACGTATCATTCTCTATTTCTTTGATGCGTCAGTTGGTTTATGTGCTATATAGGTTTGAAATAAGCATGATGCATTAGCGCGCCATCTGTTTTTGGAATTTTAACTAATTGTGATGCGTATGTTTCTTTTAAAATACACTCATGGACAAAACTTAAGGAATTTGTACCTTTTAGCATTTATATCGGGATTCAGTCAATACACTCATAGACAAAACTTAAGGAAGTTGTACATTTTAGCATGTATATCGGGATTCAGACAATACACTCATACACAAAACTTAAGGAATTTGTACCTTTTAGCATGTATATCGGGATTCAGACAATACACTCATGGACAAAACTTAAGGAATTTGTACCTTTTAGCATGTATATAGGGATTCAGGCAATACACTCATGGACAAAACTTAAGGAATTTGTACCTTTTAGCATTTATATCGGGATTCAGACAATACACTCATAGACAAAACTTAAGAAATTTGCATCTTTTAGCATGTATATCGGGATTCAGACAATAACGCTGAAAGATATTAGAGTGACCTTTATTTAAGACACCCGAGATAACCAAGTGTGAACAAAATTGCCTCTGTCTCCTTCAAAACTCCAAATACTTTCTACTTCCTTAAATTTTGTCCACATGGGTGTAAAACGATTTTATGCAACTATATAGGTTATCACCCTTTCTTTTACCGATTAAAAATAACCATATATACATACAAAGAAGCATGCCATCATAATTTCACTTCTTCCTAAAAAATACCTCTCTATTCAGATAATGGGTTTTATATAATCATTACTATAAAAAAATACAAAATAAAATATTTTCTTAATTAATAATGACTATGAAACTATGCGCTGACGTAACCTTTATTCATTCCCACATAACTAATTAAAAATACTCTTTTTTTAATCATATAATTATGTAGTATGGAGTTACCTCTATGCAATTTGAGTCGTTAAGTTTTTTTTTTATCCTTTTCTTTGATTTTGGCTAGTTCTAAGAAAAAAGGGGAGGTTAAACTTAAAAATGGTTATATACCTTGATTGTGTGTCTGTGTTTTTTTCGCCCTTCAATCTAGGTGTGTGTTAGAAAAGAAAGTAAACGGAGGTGGAAAAAAAACATAGTTTGATAGTTGAGAAGGGAGGGTAAAAAAAAAAAAAGATGGTGATTTGGTGTGGGGAGTTTATTGCTTCCGTCATGTTTCCAAGACATTCCTACCAATTTCAACAACCTCTCTAAATGTCCTTGAAATCCCCCCAACGTGTCAAATTGTGCTTGGTCTCTCATTAAATCTTTGAAGAAAAGAAAAAAATGGCATTGTTTGCCTTCATTTGACATGTAAGCTGTCCGACAATGGCTAGATTCTTCCTAATTGCTTGTTGAAGTAAGACTCGGTCAACTGTACTCTCCCTCAATTATAACTTTTTACTTGACAACCCTGTTCTCCGTTGTGCCCTTCTCTCTTTCTTTCTCCTCCCCTTGCTTTCTTTTTGGGCTCAAAAATCTTAATTTATTGCGGGGTGGGTGACGCCTCTGTGTTATTTTTCTTGTTTCCAGGGGGGGAAGGGATTTATTTATCGTTCCTTTTACACAAGAAAAATGGTGTAAGCGCTTTATGCTTCCTCTTTTTTAACCTCGTTTTTTTTTTATTTGGCGTACTACTTCCTTTATGTGTAGTTCCTGCGCCTATCAACTTCCTAAATGTGTTTGGAAACAATGAGTCAGAGACATTTCCTATTTTTGTTCCTTCAACTCGAATGTGTGTACTATAGAAATATGAAACTTCTATTACCCTAAGTAATCTTTTCCAGATCAAATTATTCTAGTTTTTCACTACATTTTGTATGAATTCATACCTTCATAGATTCATACACCTTCATAGAAAATAAACATAAAAGCAGATATAAAATATTTAGAAGTGAAGTCGCATTTTAAATTTTATTTACGTGAGCTTGCAAACTTTAAAAGAATCCAAAAGAGTAAAACATATTTAAATAAATAAAATTTAATCATACTAGAATTCCTATATAAAATTAAGATTATGAAATTTTTTTTCTACCAACTCTGAAGCCACAACTTTCTATCGATTATTTGGGAGAAGCCTTGATATATTGAGAGATGGCACATCCTTCTTTGGACTGATTCACCTTCAATAATAATCGATATTCACAATTTCGTAGAAAGAAAATAAAAGAAATTCTATAAAAATAAAGATTGCCTCTCCCGGAAAAACAGACACTAAAACTAAGCACCATCTATTAACCGCAAACTATCGGATTCATGTCGGTAACAAAGCCACAACACCAGCTTTAGCAAACTGAGAAGCGTCTAACTATGGTTTCAGTCTAATGGCTCTCATCAGTCTAAGGTGTACTTTATTTCATGGGATTTGTTTGAAATTTATATATTAAGTTTGTAATTATTCTTATTTTTTAATTCATAGAAGCATTTTTCTGGCATACATATTCAATTTTTTATCATCATCATTTATTATTATTGTTTTGTTTTGTTTTTTCTTAGTTATCAAATCATTTTGAAATTGTAGTTTATTTTTTGTTTTGTTGTGTTCCGTTTTAAGCAATAAAATATATATAGGACTAAGGTGTAATATTCAATTCAAGCATATGGAACCAAACATTGATTCATTTTTAAAACAAAGCAAAATCATAAGCTTATGCAACTTTCACTTTTTCATACAGTATTCACAAGGGATCAAATGATATCTTCACAATCTGTCAAAGAGGTGTTTAGATGGTAAAGTGGCTAGGCCAAATCTGTATAGCATAATATAGATGGAAATTGAGTATTTTTTTTCTTACTATTCACTCTCTGATGATGGTGATGTAACAAATACCACTATCAATTTAACTTACTTTCAGCATAGTACTACAGCCATTCCACATACTTAATACACTACACACATAATACACAGAGATAGGAGATAGAAAGAATTCGATTTTCTTTTTATATTAAATCATCCTAGAGCGAGCGCGAATACACAAATATGCTTTATAACTTTATGAACATTATTTATCCCCCAAATATACTGATATTTTATATATTTAAAAATTGCTAATAATAATACAGAGACGAAATGGAAATATCTCCATGATCTAAAAGTGTTTCAACAAAAAGAAACATACAAATAGAAATTTTTAAATATAATTTTTATATTGAAAAAAAATTGGTTCATCCAAACTATTACTTACATTCTTCAGAGGATTTCAACCTTCTTTATATTTATATATATAAATGTTTTTTTTTTAACTTATCCTTTTATTACTCTAAATTAGACAAGATCTTGGAGGTCGTGCTCATAAATAAGTTCAAGAACTCTTCTTGGTTCTCTGTACAGGGATCCTTTGTCCTTTTCCAATACAATTTAGTATATGTTGGGGAGTGGCCTCTTCGGTTTTGCACCTAGTGCACACGGGGAAGCTTTTGGCTCCCTCTTTATATAAATGATTTTTTAATAAAAATAATAAAATATAAATATATTTATAATATGAGATAATAAAAAAGAAAGTTTAACAATATATAATAAATCATCTAATAATAATAATTATTTAAAATATATGATATAAAAAAGATTCATAGAGAGCATATCATCAATTTGAAATTAAATCCCCCGCAGACGAAGAATTCAACAGAAGCTATTTGTTCGCAGACGAACTAAAATAAATTTGGCGGGCTTATCATCATCTCTCTCTTTTTACGCGCGGGGAGGATTATAAATATTCTTGAATAGCGATGTGAATGGGGGAGAAATACGTTTTTAAAAAAACAAAGATATAACAAATGACTTTATAGACACTTTAAGAAAAAAAAAATTTAATGTTCCCTCTCTCTCTCGATTATAAATGTAAATTGTCCAAGAGGTTTTGACCCCTCCCATACCTTTACTATGCCTTAACTATCTGCCTATCGCCTGGGAGGATTTTAAATGGTCACCATTAGAAATTCTATGGTCGTTGTGGCCACATAAATTTAAAGTTACTTAGCCATCGACGAATGACTTCCCATAGCTTTCTTAAGTGAGGATTTTTAGAGAAATCTCTTTTTATGGGCGGATTTTCTCCCCACGCCACCTAATAAAAATCTCAAAGAAAACAGGATTTTAGGGAAATGGTGAAGTATCATCGTCTTCTCTTCTGGAATGTTCGTCTGATTCAAATTTAAATACAGTTATATCTCCGTTTTGTTAAATTTATGTTTTTTTAGTGCTAAATAACGATTTCTATATAAAATATATATATGTAAGAGATAAATTTGTTTTTTATTTAAATTATATTTTTAAACGCCTATATTTTGTTAATTTTTTTATTCTAATAAAATTTATATAATGCTTATATGTCTATAAACTAACTTTTAGAAATTAAGTACATAGTCGTGAAATTTTTACATATTTGCATATATCAATAATGATGCAGGTTATATTTTTATAACACAGGTTAATTTAACGCAGAATATTTATCTAGGGTATATATATTATTTTAATATATATAATATTAGATAGTAAAAAGGCATATATTGGATTGGATAAAAAATTTATTTGCCAATATTTCGGCTGGCTGAACGCCAACCTTTATCGAGGCATTATATTTTTGTATAAACTATGCGGCGCTGAGTTTGTGTATACAAAAATGTAATGCGTCAATAAAGGTTGGCGTTCAGCCAGCCGAAATATTGGCAAATAAATCTTTTATTCAATCCAATATATGTATTTTTATTATCTAATATTTTAAGTATGGATTGCTCTCTATTTTCAGAACGATATATATAATATATGAATAGATTATAAAATGTAAAATGTGTATAATTATACTTGACCTCTTAATTTTTCTTAGGTAATATATTTTTATGTAAATATTTCTAATTTTTTTTTATAGAAGGGTCATATTCATCGACGAAATGGTGATAGCTCTTCCCCGTTTTAAAATACATCAAAACAATGTATTTCATACGATTTTCTCGTGCCTAATACATTGTACATAGTTGCAACATTTTCTCTCAAATTTTATCAAAATTTTTTTGGCAAATTTATGAATTTTCGCGATTTTAGGAAGAAATATCAAGAAAAATTCTTTGTTTTGATTCATTTTTTAAATAAGATAAGTGTCATCTTTTGTCACTTACGTAACTAGTTTTATAACAAAAGTACGAGACAAACATAACAAATTGCATATATGGACAGAGAATAATTGTATGGAATACCTCACATTTTTACACAATTTCGTCATTTTAAAAAATGGTTTCGAATCCTTTAAAAGATCATTTAGAAAAAAAGAAGGGGGGCTTAAAGGCCTCTCTACGTGTGTTAATCAACAGACTTAGCATGAGGCCTGGGATTTAAAGAGGCCCCCACAGAATGTGACCTTCAATACAGACAGGCCCCCATCTTGATAGCTTAGGTGTTTTTTTTTAACTTGGGCGTGATGGATGGTCAATGGTCCAATATTGGATTCTGAAGAAATCCCAGATTAATTTATCATCATGGAATTTTGTGTAATCCTTGATATAAGCTCCTCTATTTTTCCAATAATAGCGAATGATTGAGTTCCGTAATGCCATAATTGGGGGCGTTTTAGAAGATTACGTCTTTCGCTCTTCTATAAACGTTTTTTTTTTTCTGAAAGCTGTTGCTCTTTATCAGATTGAATATAAGATTCACATAATGTATTCAGTAGGTGAAGTTTTATAGAAAAAAGTGTTGAAGTGTTCATAAACTTAGCGCCAAATTAAGTTCATTGTTCTCCGAATCTGCTACAATTTTTTCAAAATTTTTGTTTAAATACTTATTTTTAATTCTGGCAGGTTTTATTAATTACTTCTTGAAATATAAAACAATTACAGAGAACAGATTTTTATAAAGTTCTTTGGTTTATTTCGATATATTTTCCTGGTTCTTGTTTTGCTATATATATTTTTTTAACGTATGTATTTAGTATACACTCATGTACAAAACTTAAGGAAATGAAAAGTCTTTGGTGTCGCCTGTTGTCCTTTTTTTTTTTTTTTTCTTCAAGAGACAGAGGCAATTTTGTTCACACTTGGTTATCTCGTGTGTCTTCAATAAAGGTCACTGTAATATCTTTCAGAGTTATTGTCTGAATCCCGATATACATGGTAAAAGGTAGAACTTCCTTAAGTTTCGTTCATGAGTGGATATGTCGAGATTCATCTTCAGTTTCTCTGCAATTAAGTAGGTCCAGGTTTCCAGTGGCATAATACATCTCTATCTTGAGTTCTTATTTTATTTATTTTTTCCCCTTCTCATCCACAGTTCATCACAATCTAATTTTTCTTTTTCTTCCTATCATATTCTCTTTAAGTTCTGTAAGGTAAAATGAAAATAAAAAGACATATTCAAGAGAGGAAATGGATTACTATTTAGAGTTCAGGAATGTAATATGAAAATATTAATACATTTTCTCTTAATATCCTAATAATGTTCATACGGTGTAATCGTCTACAACAGAAATAATGATGAACAAAGAATACAATTTCAACTTGAAATACTTCTACCTTTCCTATACCTCAATCTCTAACCATCATTTTTTATATACTACCTCTTTAAAACGTCTTTATACTCTAAATACTACGTCTTAAAAAAAAAATTTAAAAAGACAATCATAATATTCTCACGGGCGACAGATACATCAACACTGTTAGCACGTTTTCTTTGAAGTTTCTTCTAGAAAGAACGAGCTGACTCAATTCGATTCAATTCGATTTATTTCAATCAACAAAAGGGAATTACATTACGATTTAATGCGATTTAGTTGTATATATAAGACAAAAGAAAACAGAAGAAGAAAAAAAAACAACAAAAAGAATGATGATAAGAGTAACAATAAAATTCTATGAATTATAATTAATTAATAAAATACAATAATAATAATAAAAAATAAAACCTAACATATAGATTACTATAATAATAATAATAAAAAAAAAAATAACAAACACAATCACAGATACAGTAGAACCTAGGACACTCGCGCTAGAGGGCACCTCTCTATAAAGAACAGTTTTTATTTGAAAAATTATCATTTTTACTATTTAACAACTCTCCCGTAAGAGGATACCTCTCCCTAAAGGGCAGTTTGGCATTGCAATTAGGTGTTGTCCTTTACAGAGAGGTAGTTTTACTGTACAAGGAGGAAGGAGAAGTAAGACAATTGATATTGGAAACATTAAAAGTTTCATCGCAGTAAGGACAGTAGAAATTCGATTTGTGTATAAAAGAAAATTTCGTGATTAAATACATTCATTTCTTATATATAGATAAGCGCGTTATTGCTTTATATTAATTTAAAAATGCTATCGAATGGTAAAATGTGAGCATTCCTCCTAAGGAACGAAGAAGAAAGAAGGGAAAAGAGATTGAAGGAAAGGTAGTATACTCTATAATATGTATAGAGAGGAAAGAGCAGCCATTATAATGTACGAACAATTACTTTGATTTAGTACATGGAGGGGTTGATGAGTGTGTAGTCCTTTATGGGACACATAGTACCAAGGCCATTACCTACGAACGCCATGCCATAAACCAGTGATTGCTCCATTGCGTTTTCCTTCCCAAGGGGTTGAAAGGAAATTAAGGAATCGGCTCCTAACTTGGAGAGATGTATGTTTATGGCCCATTCAACTATGGTAACAATGGAGAAAGCTCTTTGCTATTAAATCCCTTGGCATTTGGAAAGAGAAAAAAATCGTTTTTGCTAACTAATCTATCGATAATAAGCTTCTTGATCTTTCTTTGTTCTTCTTGGATGCTCTTCAAGTAGCCTGAACAATCTCTACTCTGCATTTTCTTACAAAGTCATAAGATTTAAATATTATCTAGATAAATAGGTTTTATTTTGAATGTGAGAAGAAACGTCTTCCATTTTTTAACAATTACACCTATCCCCCGATTTACACGGTAGATACGTTCCTGAGAAAAACGTGTAAATCGGGGAATAGGTGTACACAGAAATAAAAATAAAATGCATTGACAGGTTAAAATATGTAGTCAGCACATACGCGTAAGCTCGGGATTCCTCGTGAGATGTGTACACAGCGCATGTGTTCAATCACAGTAGCATTTAGTATAGTGCGATAAAACAAAAAAAAACTTATTTGGAAAACCGTGTAAAAGCGAAAACGTGTAAAACAAGTACCGTGTAAATCGGGGGATAGGTGTATTTTGTAAAATGATGATTTACATTGATAAAAAAAGGTTTCAAACATTGAAAAATAGTAGTTGGAAAAGAGGATGAGAAAATCCTTGCAAAAAAAAAAAACGAATTATGCTTAAAAAATTGATGTTGGTTTAAGTTTTTGCAGCATTTATATATACGGTATTTATATTGCATCAGTTTTTTCATTCGAAAAATGTGTGAATGATTTTGGTTTCTTTTCCAGACTTTTCAAAACTCTCCTTAAGTTTTTTTTATATTGCATACAAAAAAAAAAATAATAAACAGAATTTTTGAAAACAAAACCGTTGCAAATTTTACGAAAATTATTTCTTTTTTTAGTTAAAAACCTTCACTATTGCTATATATATCAATAGCTATATATTAAAAGATAAAGTTGGAGAGATAAACGTTTTGAGCGTATAGGTATAACCTTTAAAAATAAATACTAATATATAAAATACTCCATTGATAGAAACAGACCATAATCAGAGGGAGCAGTATCAGGACTGTAAGAAGGATGAGGTAGAATCTCATCCCCACATCCAGTTCTTCAAATGTCTGCTTAGTCATTCAAGCGATGAAGGGCTTATATTTTTTCAAATGGGACTCAAAACCTTTTCCACAACCTTATATTATAGGAGACCACACTTTAGATCACACAATAAAATAATCATTTAGAAATCACTTCGTTAATATGGCCATCCAATATAAGGATGCATTACTAAGTCAACATCACAAACATGAGAATGATACGTTACTAAATGAAACACTAAACTGTACATATGTAAATAAGTACATGTGCGTGTATGGATGCAAATAGCGACATGTTACTCTTAAGTGAGAAGATTCTACAACATGTGTAGCATTTAACATGGCAAAGATCGCCTCTCTGATGACATCTCACTAAACAGGATTTCTCGACGTCTTTATCTATGCAACTCAATCCAATCATTCTTTCTAAAACTACTAAATTTACCCATGTTAAGTTCAACTATTGATCAGCATGTAAAGAAAATACTAAGAATTTTTTAAAAAACCATTCACAAAAAGAAGAGGAGAAGAGGGCGCGTAATATTGAGTGAGTCTTCTGATGGCAAGGAACTTGCTTTGAATGGGACACGGGACGATGGAACAAAAAAAAAAAGCGCAGCGTGGGCAATTTGCATTTGAAAATTTGCGCGTCGTCCCCAGTCCTCTCTCGTCGAAGTGAATAGAATTAGTCTCATTCTCGCTCTTCCCTTTCTTTGTGTGGATGAATAATTCATGGTGCCCTGTGTGGGCGGTCCTCACGTGGCGATAGTGCTTGATGGTGTTGGCAGCTTGGTTGTTCTGGATGGTGCTGGCAGCTTGGATGGTGTTGGAAGCTTGGATGGTGTTGGCAGCTTGGATGGTGTTGGCAGCTTGGATGGTGTTGGCAGCTTGGTTGTTCTGGATGGTGTTGGCAGTTTGGTTGTTCTGGATGGTGTTGGCAGCTTGGATGGTGTTCGAAGTTTGGTTGTTCTGGATGGTGTTGGCAGCTTGGATGGTGTTGGCAGCTTGGATGGTGTTGGCAGCTTGGTTGTTCTGGATGGTGTTGGCAGTTTGGTTGTTCTGGATGGCGTTGGCAGCTTGGTTGTTCTGGATGGTGTTGGCAGCTTGGTTGTTCTGGATGGTGTTTGTAGCTTGGTTGTTCTGGATGGTGTTGGCAGCTTGGTTTTCTGGATGGTGTTGGAAGTTTGGTTGTTCTGGTTGGTGTTGGCAGCTTGGATGGTGTTGGAAGTTTGGATGGTGTTGGAAGTTTAGATGGCGTTCGAAGCTTGGTTGTTCTGGATGGTGTTGGCAGCTTGGTTGTTCTGGATGGTGTTGTCAGCTTGGCTGTTCTGGATGATGTTGGTAACTTGAATATCTTGGATTATTAATTTGATCTACCTAGGTTCCTGGAGCGCTAACAAATATTGCCAACTATCCGAACCCTCCTTCACTCTTACTTGTTTTATTTGTAAGGTATGCGGTGGTATAAATCATGAAGTTGGGCCAAGCAGATTTATTTTTTGGAAGATTCTCTAGGGATGCCTGTGGCTTGCTTATATTGGTAATTCCTAGGTGAATGGCTGTCTGAAATCGTTGGTATTGGAAAGTTTTGGGCAGTTGATTATGATATACAACAAAATCCTCTAATTATTATAATGTAATATGGATCGCGCGCTCAGGGTTTGACAAAAGTATTTTTTAGACGTTTTGTAGCCAGAATTTAAGCATTCATCACACGCCACGATATAAGTGATTGATTTAATTCCATGCTTTTTCTTCAAAGACGTCTGGGTGTAACTCTTTCTACTCTTATTTCAGACCTGTAGAAGAACTTTTTAGTTCGAAAGCCTTAACCTCCCGAATATAAAACATTTTATAGAATACTTTAATTATATCTATTTAAACCCGTTTATAACGATTTATTTTCATAATAAAAGATGATATAGCTTATTTAAACGGGGTTAGGATATGCCTTTTTTAAAAAATAATTTTAAATGCATGACTTTCTTCATCTTTATTTCTTACTTTTCTTTTCATCTATATCTTGTTAGCTAGAAGAAATGGTTTGGTGCAGTTTACAGTTTAATGCATAAATTTACGGGAGAATGGTAATTATCCACCAAATTAGGCACCTTTCCCGTTTAAAATGTATTCAAACAATACAATTCGGTTCCTCACACCAGTATAGAACGTTATGGTAGTGATGAAGAATGTGCCACAACACAATTTTTTTGGTAAATTCAAACAAAAGCCATTATTTCGGGTTATGGCCTTTTTCAGTACAGGGGTGGCTTTGATTTCAAAACATCCTGTGAAGTCTAATTTGCCAAAAAGGTGTTTTAAGTTGGTGAAATGGCAAGGGCCGATTTTCGGACCAAACTAAAGTTGCGGGAGGATGGTTTAAGTCTTAAGCTGATATCCGTATTTCATTTAAAATACCATTTCCAAGAGATCAGCTTCAGTATAAAAGGAAAACAGAAAAAAATAAAATATTATAGCAGTATGGTAGATTAAACTTGCTAAATGAGAGTTCACCACTGATGAATCCACCAATCAAATTTCCATTACAGTAGAGATAGTTGTTTAATTTTTTTAAAAGAATAAAACAGGTCTAAAATAGTTTCAATTTGTGAGGGTCTGTGAGCCTCATGGATCGAGGTACTGGCTATCTACCTACACTGAATATGTATGGGGGAGCAGCCATCCACCATGTTATTAGTCCACCCGGCCAAATGTTATCTTCCCTACACAACAATTCTTATATAAATATTTTGGGGGAAACCTCTCGCCACACAATATTATCTCTCTCCCATATAAACCGCGGTCTCTGAATTTGCATAACTGATGCCACAAGTAAACCATTCGAGTAGATATGGAAATAGAGAGATGTTGTTGCATAAATATATCTTTTTGATTGGTTTATTTGCAACAAATTCCAAACCTATTTAGAACTTTTTTTTTTCGTATGATGTCTTCAACAAGCTTTATTTAATTTTATTCGCCATTATCAAGGTTCTTTTAGCCTCGACTACCAATATCAGATAATCATTGTCAAAATTGTGTCATTTTGATTATATCTGGGTAAAACCCTGTCACTGCTTTGGAGTCCATCTTTATGTGTACACTAAAACGCTATCAGTCTATTGCAGAACTTGCCCATATTATTTTGCATATTAGCTTTTGGTCATTTCATTATCAATCTTTTCCTAGGTTTATTGATTTAAAAATATATATATTTCTTGACCACTATCATGAATAAAAATGATATCTTGTTGAAAGCAACTCTGTAGTATGTGTGTCCTCTCTTAAATTTGACTTCTCAATGAGAAAATTTGCCCTTTAAGAAGTAATGGCGACATTGGAGACCACGAGATGCTGTCCGGACAGTATGACAGATATGGCGTCCCTCCCACATGTCGCCGACCAATGGGCGTAAAGGGGAGGTCCTGATGAATGAGGGGAGGGGCAGCTGTGTCCTGCTCCCGATGGTTTTGTTTGCAAATTCCTCGGTATCATTCCCTTCTTTGTGGGGACACCAATTTGTACCAATTTAATGACTCAAATTGTTCTCTTGGGGATGCGCCGTTGGCGCGTTTCTTCTCCTCGGACTTCAGCATTCGCCAAGACACAATCGTATAGAAAAATAAAAAATATCTTTATAATTTTACAATTTGACACATATAGAGTGTCTCATCGCGCAGTTAAGAATCCTCTTTAAGGATAGAAGGACATATAAGGACAGAAGAATTATTGTGTCCAATATGCAAAAAAGAAAATCGAAGCTGTATTTACATATTATCGAAAGTTTGGATATGATCCCTTAAAGTATGGTCACTTACATTTAGTAAGGTAATTTTTACACATTATATATTTGAATGCATACCTTCTCAAGAAGGAAAGAGAGAGTCTCTTTTCTCTAGGATTGGCCATCCATCTTTCTCGCTGTATTTATTTCAATCCAGTTAGATAGATAATAGCTTCATTGATTTATGTGTATATAAAATCCATAGGAAAAGTTAGTAAATTTGTTGAATCCCATGAAGACTTTCTATTTTTTCTCCTTATGTTCAAAAGGAGAATCTTGTATGGGGCTGATGGACATAATAAAAGGGCTTAGTGTGAGTGATAATTCAACATTTATCCTTATTTAACCCCTATTTACATACTCTTTCTGTAGAATGCCTAACATTAAGAGTAAGCTAATGGTATAACACTCTCATATTGTTGAAAAAATATAATACACGTATTTTCCATATATCTGAAGAAAACAAAATACATTGAAGAAAAATGTTGCTATATGAAAAATAAGATGAAATCGTTTACACTCTGTGAAAAAAAAGAGCATAATTTCGGTGAAATAAATACAAGTATCAATTGAAAAAGCCCTGTACGATTTATAAATGAATAAAACAAAGCATCAAGGGCTGCGTATCTTTATTTAGAATCTTATAAAGATACGCAGCCCTTGATGCTTTGTTTTATTCATTTATAAATACAAGTATGTTTACTTAGTGTTTTAACTTTTTTTTATTGAGTACTGTAGCTGTGTAGAGAGATATATGGCAGTATTACTTATTATACTTAGAGTATAAGTAGTATAGACCCAGAGCAGCAGCTTTACACACCCAAGATAGTGGATATTGCTGCTGCTGTGATGGAGATGCATGGAGACATCTGAGACTCTTCTTTGGACACGACAACAACAACAACAGTATAAGTAGTCGCAAACACATCATGATCTATACCATGTATATACAGTGGTACCTCGATATACGAGTTTAATTCGTTCCGCAACCTTGCTCGTATCTTGAATTACTCGTATCTCGAAGCAAATTTCCCCATACAAAATTCCCATTTAAAATCACAGATTAGCGGATTAGATCAAAGCTTTGCATATAGAACAAATAATAATGAAGAAGAAGAAATAAACATTTTAGGAAAAGCAAAAACAAAACAAAAGTACTGGTCAAAAAGGAACATTTAAAATCACAGATTAATAATTTCAACACTACCGAACCGAACTCGAACTCGTATCTCGAATTTCGCTCGTAACTCAAAGCAAAAAAATCACTTGCTCGTCGGCTCGTATCTCGAAAAACTCGTATGTTGGGACACTCGTATGTCGAGGTACCACTGTATTAGAATTTTGTAGCTCTCCTAACACTAAATCACAGGAGTTTAAAGAAAGGCGTGTGTTCGTGTGGCCTACTCTAGATTACTGATACTGCAGAGGCAATGGTAGTCTAATGGAAATGTTAAAAAAGAAAGGAATGAGAGGATGCTCACTTTTTATAATACTTATAGAGTTTGAAGGCTTCTTTATATTGATATCGATCATTAATTCATTAACTAAATAATTATTTACTTAGCTACATATCTCCTTTATTAAGTTAGAAATCCATTGTTTTCCTCTTGTTCGGCCTTTGTTAGTACACTCTTTCAGGCCGAAAATATCCTTCCCTTTGCTTCACCTTTTATTATCTTTGTGTGTGTGTGCTCATTTTCGAATCTTTTCTTTCTTCTTTGTATATAAAATCTAATTTTCTAATGTTTTCTTTAGAAATATTTTTTTCCTGGAACTTTTATTCTAGTTTCTCAATTGAGACGCGTCTTGTCCATCTTTTACTTCCAGAAATATATGTCCAGAAAAACATCGTTTTTGTCATCAGTTTCTCTGCCATTGAGCAGGCCCAGGTCTCAAGTAGCAGTTCTCTATCTTGAGCTCTTCTCTTTATATCTTCATAGTTTCTTCTTCTCTTTATATCTTCATAGTTTCTTCCTCGCATCAAAGTCCATCTGCTCATTTCTCATTCCTACCGTTCTCTTTCCAGTTATTTTCCCCCCTCAAAAACGTTCTTTACCAATCCATCATCATTTATTTTCCAATCAGGGCGCCCTCTCTCTTTCTGTCAGATTATGTAACTCTTTCCAAAGAACTGTATTGATTAAACGGAAACTCCGAAAATAGCGAGAAAATGTTTTCTCGTGAGATACTTTTTAAAATTCTTTCGTGTTAATTCTAACCTAATTTTACCTGATTTTTACCTAATTTTCTTTGACCCAATGAGATACCAAAAAGTAAGCTATTACAAATCTTCTTCAGATGAAGAATATCATTAGAACTTCTGCTAATCTCTCTGTGGATTCCTTTAAAGATCTAATAAGTCTTATATACAATCTTTCACCAGTATCATTATCTTTCTGTAAACAGTAATGGCTCCTGTATATCTTCGTGCGTATAAATATATATATACTTTAGTAAGCTTATGTCTACTGATTTTATTTTGTTTCTCGCAGTTGTGAGAAATTGTAGAAAATATTTGAAAGAGGTCTTAAAAAAAAAAAAAGGCTGGTTGTCCCTATCTGCTACCACAATCCTTTTGGCCTTATAAATGTAGTGTTTGTTGTCTATATCTTTTACATTTTATTGCTAAATATAATGTAATAAGTTACATACAGAATATTTTGTAAAAATAATGAAAATATAAAAAGAATATTCAGTGAATATGCAAATTATTTATTCAAATTTGGTATTAACTTTTTTTTTTTTACGTCATATTTCTCATAAGGATGGTTAAAAAAGAAAAGCTATTTTTATTTCTTTTATATTCTGAGAGAAAAAAACAAAATCCCACACACAAATAGTTTACCTTTTCAACAAAAGTAAACCAATTTTGTTGTTACAAATTGGTAACACTGTCTAAATGAAAGGGAGGCATCTGTGAATTTCCAAATAAAAAGGATTACACGCATAGTCAGTGTACCAAGATTGAAGCGGCGTTTTAAACCGAGAATTTATAACCTTGCCTCTCGGATCGTTTGGCGGCGAATTCTCGCCATCTTGAAATCTGGTAACACTGCCATCGAAAAATTATTGAATAAGGGAAGTTATTGGACTTGGATGAATATATATTTTGACTTTAGGTACGATGTTAGAATCGATATTAAAACCATATTTTACTTTGTTTTACATAATATTAATATTTTTTTCGTAAATATGTTTTGTTCGGATTCTTCTTATAGACTATTCATGTAGGGAAAATTCTCAAGGTATTTTAAAAATGAAATCTTTGCTTGGGGTTCTTTACACACACACACACATTCTTAAACTTCTTTAAATATTTAAAAATTCCTATTTTCCTTTTTCTCTTAAAAGAGAGAGGGTCTGATATATTAATGCGTACTTTTTTTTTCTTCAGTAAATACTTCAACGATAAAAAAAAATATATAACAGTAAAATATATGATTTTAGAATTAGAATAACAAAATTCTGTCTTTCAAATATAGAATACAATATATACATCATACCATTAACATATTTCCACGGTTCGTGAAAAAGATAATCTCCGAAAGTTCAAAAAGGAACAACACAAAACGTCAAGTCTATAATTTAAAAAAAATGTTCGGGACATTAATCTTATTCTAAAAATAATAATCAGATATCATTTGAGAGAAAATATTCCATCCTATGAATTAGAGCATAATTGATAGCATATATTTTTTTTTATTTGAAAGTAGTCACATCTTTGTCGTTTTTTATATATTTTTTAAATTTTAATTATCTCTTGGTGACACAGTTGAAGATATTTCAATTTTACAGTCATATTTAAGCATACATATATAATAATTCTACCATTAATGTGTCTGCGTGTTTAAAATTAGTATTTTGCATCAGTTTTTCTCATATGTATCTATATTTATATATATTTAGTTGTAAAACGACATTTGAAAACTAGCCTAGTGGACATGGCATCTGCCCGGTAAGCGGAATACTGTGGGTTCGATTCCCATCCCTGGGCACTTTTATTTTTCCGTTTATCATTACTCTTCACAATTTACCCTTTCATAACTCATCCCAAAGGTTATAAATAATCGTTATTTATCCTTGAAATAAATTTTGATTTTTCGTTGAAAAGAAACACATGCGGGATAGTTTTCAAATGTCGTTTTACAATCACAAGCCGCATTATATTATATTGTACTATATATTTAGTTATTAGATCAATCCTCCCTTGTATGCCATAAGAAGCTTATTTGAGGCAATTTCCATGTTTTTATTAACCCTTTGGATGTAACAAATCTCTGTAGGCTCAGGGGATGATGGTATATCTAATGGTCATCCAGATTGTCCTGCGAAAACTGTTATTGATTCGTTATTATAAATTCAAGATCCAATTGAAGTATTTCTAGCATATTGGAGACTGTTTTAATAAAAACATTTTTTTAACAAGTAGACTATTGCATTCCCGGAGTAGCAAATATAATGAAAGTAATGGAAAAGATAAGAAAATATTAGTAGATGAAAGGGAAACCAGCTCTTTAAAAATAAAACGATGATATTTTTATAAATGAAACATCACAAGTTTTCTTGTGCGTATTTATAAGAGAGGGGGTAGCTTGCCTGGGCAGGTCAGAAGGACGCCGCCTGGCGGGAAAAAAGAGAATCTTTGCCGCCAGTACAGGTCATCCTCCGCGTAATGGATTCATTCGGACCAATCCTGACCGCCCATTGTTCTCAAACCTTCCATCGGCTTAGTTATGATTTCATTTTTGACAAAATTATATTTAATATTATTTTTTTGTTTGTGTGCATAACAATTATGTCTATTTATAAACCGTTGATCTATAAAATATTGTCCAAACTTTTTTTATTATTATTATTTTGTTTTATATACTACAAACAAATACGCTTAACTGTTTGTCATCTTATGCAACTTTAATCTTCATCGCGTATTTGCATATAATCTTTAGTTATATGCAATTTTGAACATTGCCAAATTTACTTTTAGTGAGTAATTGAAGCAATAACTTTTTTTCTTCAGGTATTCTAGAAAAATAAAGAGAACGAATGGATGAGATATTATAGAAATTGACTCTACATACCTTTATATACATAAGTCATACGGTACAAATATATATAAGTTGTAGGACATCTCTCTTTCTTGTACATCATGGTCATTAAACCTTGTACCTTCATTTTCTAATAAGCGTCCAGATAAAGACCTTTATCACCAAGATTCTCAAGAGCTTGATCCAAATATCTTTAAGAGATCGTTATCATATTGAAATCCCTACACAATTTTTTTCAAGTTAAACGAAAAGGGTTTTGAGTTGGAATTTCTAAAAATTGTCTTACAATTATTTTGTTTATACACTACAAAAAAAAAAATACACTCAACCGTTTGTCATCTTATGCAACTTGAATCTGTATTTGCATATAATCTTTAGTTATATGCAATTTTGAACATCGCCAAATTTAGTGAGTAATTGAAACAATGGAATTTTTTCTTAAATCCTCGAAAAGGAAGGTAGATATTTTATCATCTCAGAATGATGATCTCTTCCATATTTATCAAATAGATCTACGAATAGATGGCCATAATGAGCCTACCTACTGTAATATGGACTTGGTTAAACAGGTTATACCTCTGCCTCAAGGTATCTGACAACCGGTCAGTATATGGCGGTGTTGGTATCAACATTATGTAACAATATACCAGAGATCAATTTTAAAGACAAAACAGCTTCCCTCACTACCTTTTAAAATATTGGAAGGGTCTTCTCTCTCTCTGGCTCTCTCAATATTGGTGAATTCTCCCAGCGGTTTCGCCGGTTTAATCTAACAGCTCGTTCTAATATTGTAATGGGCTGCTCAATTTATATAGATGGCAATTTGCATCAATTCTATGTACATAAGAAAACTATGTATATATATAGGCTTTATAAGGACAGTATAGAAATATAAGACTGAAATTATTATCGAATATACCTCAGCTTTCCATCTTAAATAAGGTTTTATTTTATCGCTTATTTTACAACAGGATTCTTTTCTAATAAGAAGACGTGCCTATTGGACAAACATATCGAAACTTTTTCTTAGATGTCATTTTGCTAAAGTAAGATATGCGTGCGATGTATTTAGTTAGGGTTTTTTAACTTAAGCGCCTATTAAACCGAGAGAGAGAGCTCAATAAATTTGCATATATTCTCTATATCTCTCCCTGGAGTTCTTAGAAACTTGAGAGATTCTTAAATCTTAGAAACAAAGCTATGGTGGATAAATGTGTTTGTTCTATACCATTGTTAGTTAAATAGCATTTTTTGTCTATAAGTGTGTTGTTTTTATATCTGGTTAGGTTAGCTGACCTCATTCAAAACAAGATTCTTTCTTCTTCGTGATAACAGATACCAATCAACAATATCTTCAACAAGTCCACCATACAACTACACCCATTCCCTCTTGCCATAGTCAACCTTAAAAATCCCTCTTTTTTTTAAAACGTTATCTCGATTGATTGATGAATATCAGGTAAATATACAAATAGGTGTTTGTCCTCCATTCTAAAACAAACAAAGAGAAGAAGGGAATGTAAAAAAAAAAGATAATTTAAAAGAGTCGTGAAAGAGTTACAAGGCCATATGTTGATAAGAAAGGCAATCAAGATTTGTTACAATGTTCTCTTTGTGTGCTTAATTATTCTCCGAGTCGAGCTAAGCGTGTTTGCTTAGGAACGACATTCCAAGGGCTTTTCCAGATCATTGGTTCCTAGCTCCACCAATCAGAAGACTCCTATAAACGGCTGCGAACATAAATTTGGGTGCAGCTTCCTTCCATTGTTCCTCGGCTATCATGCCCGGCTCGCATGCGGCGTATTGTACCACAGCGTTGGGCGCCATTTCGCTAAGTTAAAAACTCCAATCTTACGAACGCGCTAAAAGGCATTTATTCTAGATGGCATAGTTTTTGTGGAGGCATTCTCTATCTTCTAAGCAAATAACGCAGAAAAAAAATCAAGGAAACAGAATAAAAATGCATAACGAAATGGTTTTTATAATGGTTTTCTTATTTGGGCTTAGAAAGAGTATATCTCGAAAGCTACCAAATAGGCGTATGCAAATAAATGGTTATAACATGCGTCGAATTTTTGATCGTTATTGAAGTTATTGTGTAGTATTTTCTTCACGCTATTTAAACGTGAATAAGCGACGCATTATTTTCTGCAGCAAAATGGAATCAGAGCTCGACATCATATGCTTGGACCTAATCATTCTCTTGTCACATAGATATATGGAAGGAAGGAGATCTCTAAGTGCCTAGCAACGTATTCGTGACCTTTATCATATACACTCATGGACAAAACTTAAGGAAGTTGTACCTTTCAGCATGTATATCGGGATTCAGACAATACACTCATGGACAAAACTTAAGGAAGTTATACCTTTTAGCATGTATATCGGGATTCAGACAATACACTCAATGGACAAAACTTAAGAAAGTTGTACCTTTTAGCATGAATATCGGGATTCAGACAATAACTCTCAAATATATTTAATATAGTGACATTTATTGAAAGCACGCGAGATAACCAAGTGTGAACAAAATTGCTGCTGTCTCCTTAAAAAAAAAAAATAAATAGACGATCGGCCACATCAAAGACTTTCTACTTTCTTAAGTTTTGTCTATGAATGTGTGTAGTATTTACTTCTTAGAATATAGATAATGTATATATAGGATTCTTTACCTCATTTACCCCTTCAAATTCATCAAATTTATTTGATTAGAATGTAAAAATCAATTTCTATATAAGTTACGGAAAATATTCAGTGAAACGGGGGGGAAAATACACAACATTTTAAATATATATATATTTAAAAACATTATATATAAAATGAGTAGAGAATAAACATTTTTTTTTTTTCGGAAAAGGGTATGAGTTACCAATTACCATACTGAAAGGGGAATAGGACAAATATGAAAAGAAAAAAAATATATGGGGGGAAATCTAAATACCCACTTTAAATTGGCAACGTTGGAATTTTCAATGAGTAGAATATTTAATGTTAATAACAGGTTTGGTAGAGCATTGTTTCATCCAACTGTGTCATTACATAAAGAACAGAGTAGGGTTTCACCGACTTCTTTTTTTTTTTTACGGAATTTCTTCACTGATCAACCACATGTCCAATCATATTATTTGACAAGAAATTTCCTTTTTTAAGATTATAAAAAAAAAAAAAATTGTGAAAAAAATAAAAATTTAGGTGACAAACAAAAATACCTAGTTAAAAAATATCTTTTAGCTTAACCTCGAATATTTTTATGAAGTTGGAAAAAAAAAGTGTATGGAAGGTTTTTTTTTTTTTTTTTACATCTGAAAGTTATCATTTTAGGCAAAAAAAATCGCTGTAATATAGTTTCGGATGGCTATTTTTCCATTTTATGTTATTGTTATAGTAATTTTAGTAGAATGCGGTGTTTATCAGGAGGGGGGGGGGGGAGGAAAATATGCACATATATATATATATATGCAATTAATAAGCATTTCTCTTTAGACCTAGTGGAACAAAAGTCAACTAAACAATACAGCGTGTACTGAGTAGATTCCGATACCCAGCCGTTCCTATACAGCGTGTACTGAGTAGATTCCGATACCCAGCCGTTCCTAGACGGCGTGCACTGAGTAGATTCCGATACCTAGCCGTTCCTATACAGCGTGTACTGAGTAGATTCCGATACCCAGCCGTTACTATACGGCGTGTACTGAGTAGATTCCGATACCCAGCCGTTACTATACAGCGTGTACTGAGTAGATTCCGATACCCAGCCGTTACTATACAGCGTGTACTGAGTAGATTCCGATACCCAGCCGTTCCTATACAGCGTGTACTGAGTAGATTCCGATACCCAGCCGTTACTATACAGCGTGTACTGAGTAGATTCCGATACCCAGCCGTTACTATACAGCGTGTACTGAGTAGATTCCGATACCCAGCCGTTCCTATACAGCGTGTACTGAGTAGATTCCGATACCCAGCCGTTACTATACAGCGTGTACTGAGTAGATTCCGATACCCAGCCGTTACTATACAGCGTGTACTGAGTAGATTCCGATACCCAGCCGTTCCTATACAGCGTGTACTGAGTAGATTCCGATACCCAGCCGTTACTATACAGCGTGTACTGAGTAGATTCCGATACCCAGCCGTTCCTATACAGCATGTACTGAGTAGATTCCGATACCCAGCCGTTCCTATACAGCGTGTACTGAGTAGATTCCGATACCCAGCCGTTACTATACAGCGTGTACTGAGTAGATTCCGATACCCAGCCGTTCCTATACAGCGTGTACTGAGTAGATTCCGATACCCAGCCGTTACTATACAGCGTGTACTGAGTAGATTCCGATACCCAGCCGTTCCTAGACGGCGTGTACTGAGTAGATTCCGATACCCAGCCGTTACTATACAGCGTGTACTGAGTAGATTCCGATACCCAGCCGTTACTATACAGCGTGTGCTGAGTAGATTCCGATACCCAGCCGTTACTATACAGCGTGTACTGAGTAGATTCCGATACCCAGCCGTTCCTAGACGGCGTGTACTGAGTAGATTCCGATATCCAGCCGTTACTATACAGCGTGTACTGAGTAGATTCCGATACCCAGCCGTTACTATACAGCGTGTACTGAGTAGATTCCGATACCCAGCCGTTCCCATACAGCGTGTACTGAGTAGATTCCGATACCCAGCCGTTCCTATACAGCGTGTACTGAGTAGATTCCGATACCCAGCCGTTCCTAGACGGCGTGTACTGAGTAGATTCCGATACCCAGCCGTTCCTAGACGGCGTGTACTGAGTAGATTCCGATACCCAGCCGTTCCTATACAGCGTGTACTGAGTAGATTCCGATACCCAGCCGTTCCTATACAGCGTGCACTGAGTAGATTCCGATACCCAACCGTTCCTATACAGCGTGTACTGAGTAGATTCCGATACCCAGCCGTTCCTATACAGCGTGCACTGAGTAGATTCCGATACCCATTAGCTGCTGAACACCATACCTTAGGTAGAAGTATCTGGGAGTGATCCCCCGCTAATCTCTGTGGCCTGGTTGACCATACATTTCCTAGCGAGGAGCCACTGAGGGAGAGAGGAAATTGCCACCTCTCCTAACTGCTGATCATTTTCATATCAAGATCGCCTCTTGGGGAATTACCATATAAATGGGGGAACTGCCACCCCCATCGAGGCGGATTTCTGGACCGTCCATTGTTCGATAAGTGGTTGGTGTAGCTTGGTGGTCGATTGGTTGGTTTGGAGGCTGATGGTTAGCTTCTATACATTGCTGGGTGATTACTGTGGTCTAGTAGATTGATTTGGATGCTGGTAAACTTTCGCCAAGCTGATTCAAAGATGCTGCATCCAGTATTACATAGTCGATAAAATATTGGTTTGGAGGCTGATGGTTAGCTTCTATACATAGCTGGGTGATTACTGTAGTCTAGTAGATTGATTTGGATGCTGTGGCAAACTTTCGCCAAGCTGATTCAAGGATCCTATATCCAGTATTCCATAGTAGATAAAATATTGGTTTGAAGGTTGATTATTGGTTGACATACATTGCTGGTCGAAGGTTGGTTCAGGCTACTGTGGTCTAGTAGATTGATTTGGATGCTGGCAAACTTTCGCCAAGCTGATTCAAGGATCCTATATCCTGTATTCAATAGTAGATAAAATATTGGTTTGAAGGCTGATTATTGGTTGACATACATTGCTGGTCGAAGGTTGGTTAAGGCTACTGTGGTCTAGTAGATTGATTTGGATCCTGGCAAACTTTCGCCAAGCTGATTCAAGGATGCTGTATCCAGTATTCCATAGTCGATAAAATATTGGTTTGGAGGTTGATTGTTGGTTGACATACGTTGCTGGTCGAAGGTTAGTTCAGGCTACTGTGGTCTAGTAGATTGATTTGGATGCTTGCAAACTTTCGTTCAGATGATTCTAGGATGCTATATCCAGTATCCCATAGTTTATAAAATGTTGGTTTGGAAACTGATTGTTAGTCAGTAAACATTGCTGGTCAAAGGTTTATCATTGTGGTCTAGTAGATTGATTTGGATGCTTGCAAACTTTCGTTTATCTGATTCAAGGATGCTGTATTAGATAGTCGATAAAAAGGTTGGTTTGGTGTATTGTAGATGGGCTGTATGTTGATATAAGTATGGGCTTCTTAATTCGAAGTTGAGTATGATGTTATACTATATTTACCTACGGTAGTTTGAATCGGAATATCGTAGACACAGATTCTTATCTAAATCTTCAGATGTGTACGATGTGTTCCCAGTGATGAAGTCACGAAGGACGACTAAATAGGGGACTGATTTTAGAGTGTCTGCCTGACTTACTTATGTTCAATTTGCATATCTCTATTTCCATTTAATTTGCATATCTCCAAGAAACTCTTCACACATCACGATTTTAAACTTCTTTTTTTTTTATATATAATAAATTGGTCTCTCCAGGCGATTTTCGAACATATGATATCTCTATTAATCAACTACATACTTAGTGGGAATAGAAAATGTTGCACTCTGAAGGAGTTTAAAAAAAAAAACGGGGGAAATTTAGCTCTTATTAATTTCTTGTGGCGTGTAAGGAATGAGTAAATTTTGGCTGCATAACATCTGAAAATAGTTGAATGAGGATATATTTTAGCTTTTTAATCATTTGGTCACTCAACTCACTCCGGACCATGTATACCAGGCCATCCTTGCAGCCCTCTATATGGCAGACATCAATCCAGAAGAGGACATCCATACGGACAAGGCACCTCGGTTGGCCGGTATTGTGATCAGGGTGCATGGACCGATCTGATCTGCTCCATGGACAAGACACCACCACCACCCAATCATTTGGTCTATGCAATAGGCTATTCATTCATGACACATTTCATGACATTTCCTATGGCTGTAACACAATACTTTATATTCCCCTATTTTACATAGAATTTACTTTATTAACACTTCACTAGAACTTAGTTCTTTAACGAATACAGTTTATATTTTAGAATGCCATCTATAGAGAAAATGTTTATACATTTATGTTTCTTATGTTATATAAATAATCACGAAACTCTCACCCTGCACAGAATACTTACTTACTTATGTAAATTAGATGAGAGTGTTTGGCTCATCAAAGTTGAAATTTCCCAGCAGTTTCGCCAAATTTCTTATATAGTATGCATTTTTTTTTAAAAGAAGGCAGCTGAAGGGTATTACAGTTTGTAGAGAGAGAGAGAGAGAGAGAGAGAGAGAGGGGATGATATAAAAACCAACCAACCGAGAGGCGTGGGTACGGCGCGTGAGTTGAGTGGAATGTAGACAAGGATTCTTGTAAAGTCCACGAAGACAAGAAGCCTGCCATCACGACACACAGTATGATAAGAAGATGTCAGATCACTCGTCTTCCCACAATGGATTTGCATTGATTTAACGAGGGTATTTTTCTCTTATCAGCTTCCCCCTCCTCGTCAAAACTGGAATCACGCGGCGGTACACCCGCGCTCTGTATTCAAGCCGAAAAAAAAACTTAATTTTTTTTAACATATCAAAAAAAAAAGTTCTTTTCGTGCCGTTTCTTATTAACATTCTATTCGTAGTAGAGGATCATCTTTCGAACTTTGTGTGATAGCCGAAAGTTTTCTAGATTTTTCTTCTTCTTTATTATTATTTTTTTCATATATATATCGATACAAAAGAGTAAAATTGGTTTAGTCAGCATTTACTAAAAACCTCTGAAAAGAGAAACATTTTTTTGAATATGCTGCCTATTCGTAAGCAAGCATAATAATTATCTAAAAAAACAACTTTTTAACACCGTCATATTTTAAAACCACCCGTGCGTTCTGAAAAAAAAATGCCATTAAGTCGATAAACTCTCAAATTAGAAGGCAAATATCTGGACTTACAAGCCACCGGATGAGTAGAAATTCGAAGCGCTATGTCTAACTAGATAATTACTTCTTTCAATCAACTTTGCATATTGGCCATTTTCGTGCCGATTGGAACTATTTCACTTTCATCACCTCAACCTCTCGTTAAAATATGCTTCCATCCGAATAACCTACTTGAATGCTAGCTGTATATTAGTAGCCTTAAATAGAATCTCTTCACAATTCTACGGATTGCTGTACAAAATGTAAACGGGTAAAGATTTCTATCTATCGTCCCTTTCTATAATTTGTCTCTACAACATAAATACTTTTAGAAAAAGGCATTTCTTGATTGTATACAACTAAAAGTTGCTGATGGCTTGCGCCATCTGTCGGAATATATATAAACTCTTCGTTGATTTTTAATCATTTTTTCTAGAATTGGCCAAATAGTAGATACCTTTTTCTTAATTTTTATTCACCTAATCTCAGTACAATTTCATTGTTATACTATTTTTCACATAAATACTTTTTTTAAAAATAAAACTACAACCTTTCGCAATGAGTTTCTTTTATTATGATACTAGCGGATGTGTACCCGGCTTCGCCCGGGTTTTATCCAAGTGAAAGTTTGCCTAACGAATATTATTGATGATAATATTCGGGAACACACAGAATATTATGATAATAATGATAATTATATTCGTTACGTCATATATTTATATAATATAGCGGATGTACCCGGCTTCGCCCAGGTTTTTCTCAAGGGAATGTTTGTAGTCTAGTAATAAGAAAATATACTACACCTAAAAACTATCAGAGAAAAGAGAAACCACGGAAGGTGAACAGAAAAATGCTTACAATGGATGTATATGTTTACCATATCAAGTTAAATAAAAACAAAGATAAAATTTGCATATGTTGGTCACTATAAATTTGTATATTTGTTAGGCGAAATTAGAAACATGATAAAACAATATGAATATTTTTTAGATTGAGATTATTAGCTAGTATGTAAAAAAATTAACTCTGTTGAAATTTAATTTTGTATTTATATATAAATAAAATTAACTCTGTTGATTTTTTTGTGTTTAATCGATAACAGCGAAGTTACGCATGTTAAAGTTAGGAAAAATATTTTGATGTTAAGCAAAACCTGCTCCATCTCGTTTTACATAAATGTTGAAAATTTGGTCGAATTTGATGCATTGTAACGAAAGTTTTTAGCGAACACCACTTATGAAATTTGCATTTTATTATTATGATATATCATAATAAAAGAAACTCATTGCGAAAGGTTGTAGTTTTATTTTTAAAATTTGTAGCGCAATTTTTTCGTTTACTATAAATACTTTTGTTAATATTATAAAATTCTTTCTGTAAAATTATAAATAAAAGACAATTCGATGAGGGAAGGATTTAAATTTTCCTCCCTAATTAAATTGTCTTTTATTTACAAATACTTTCTATTAGATAATATATTCAGCTACTCTCCTAAAAGATAAACATCACTTATCGGGGAGAGATTGACCACAACAAACTATTTCAATAGACCACTACTTGATGCACTAATATCGCATACTAAACTATATACAGGTTGTGTGTTCAAAATTTGCATATGTATTCAACCCTATTTACATATATGTTTATTGACTATGTAAATTTATTTGCACGTGTGTTTATTTTATATAAACCTATTTGTATATGCATATATGGTATATAAATGTATTTGCATATAAACCTATTTACTGAGTAAATATAATTCATATATAACCCGAGCCTCATAATGCGGTCCGTCGAAGAGCGTGAGCCCCTTTTGAATAATAAAGAAATTCAATTGCAAACAACTTTATTACTCGTATTTTATGCATATGAATATATTTGCATATGCATATATTGCATATAAATGTATTTGCATATGCATATATTGCATATAAATGTATTTGCATATGCATGTCTATATCATAAAAGAGTTTTACATATATTGCATATGGCCTCACATTTACACATATTAAATAAACACATATTTACATATATTACGCATATTTTCTAGACATAACAGGTCGTTGTTTGTGGGAGCGGTGGGTAGGGAGGGCCGTGATCTCAACATTCTTGGATGACGACGACGACTCTATTTTACACCACTCCCGAAATTTTGGCCAATTACCTCGAAAGCTATTTTTCAACGGGCCCAGACGCGAAGATGCTCCATTTTGAGGCCATTTTCTGCCGTTAATTGTTTATTTACCGGGCTAGCTTAATGGCACCAACGTCTAGCAGCCTCTTGGAATAATGATATATCTTTTAACGTTTGATCTATGGCTAGGGCTTTCGTAGAAAACTACTTGGTTATTAAAATTCTTGCGCCCACTTCGCGATTTTTTCTCTTCTTTCTTGTCTGTTTTTTTTTCCAACGTCTAGGCTTCGCTTAAAGAGAGAGTAAGAGGATAGGGTCTAAATTGGGCTTTGGAATTCTAATTTTAGTTTAACGCTAGAAAAATGACGTGGAAATGAACTTTTAATAGGCATGATATCTTAGAAAGATTGTAAAATTTTCAAATATTTTAGATGCAGCAACCTTTTTTTTACTCTTAGAAACCTCATGCAATATTTTTATTATGTATTTAAATACATGTTTTACCATATATATATGGTATACTTGCATATATAGTATTAAATAGTATTCATGGTGTTATATGGAATTCGTAGATGGTATTTATGTACTTAAAGTGGCAACTCTCCCGTTAAAGATGCATTAAAACAAGGCAAACAATGCATTTATTTTATAAACCCCAATGCAAAACGTAATGCTGGTGATAAAGAATGGGCTATAACACCAGTTTTGATATCTAAAGAGACAAGGGTCGCCTCTCCCGTCAAAATAGACGTCAAAACCAGACGCCATATATAGTTTCCAGTTTTGACAGTTTCAGACAAAATCCAACCTGTATACCATTATACTGATGAGGGCCCAAAGCCCGAAACTATGGTAAACCGGTTGACTTTTTTGTCTGAATTTATCAAAACTGATGTTTTAGCTCATTCAGTAACCGCACCATTACGTTTTTTTACTGGAGTGATGAAACAAATGCATTGTCTTTATGTATTTTAAAAGGGATAGGTGAAAGAATCAAGAAAGGGTATTTGACTCATTCTACAATAATTCAGGGGGGTCGGTGGAAGGATGGTTAAACCGTTTGGTTTTCGACCACTAGGACCCGGGTTCGATTCCCGCATTGGACACTTTTTTCTGTTTAAAAAAAAATGCTCCAATGGCCCCCGATTCTTGCAAAAGTCCAACCCCACCAGCGAGTGCAAGTAACCAAACGGGGCTCTGGCATTTGTAAGTGCAAAGTCGAACTGCTTTTCACATATGTAGACATGTGGTGCGCTTACAGAAAAAGCAGTCGCTAACTACCCACCATGATTATCATGGCCTGTACCACGTGTAATAGGGATAAGCAAAAAAAAACAATAAATCAAAATCAACGATTAGTTATTATTTATACCGATAGATGGCGTTAGCCATTAGCAAATTTTAGATACACAATCAGACGATACCTTTCTCGTACATTATGATATTTCTCAAAAATGAAAGTCAAATTTAGAACCCTCTCTTTAAAAAAAAATAAATAGTATGATTAAGAAGAAATGATATATATACAACTTACCAATTAAAAAAGTAACAGGCTCATTCATCAAAATGAATAAATTAGAAAAGGAATACACATTGCTAGTCATTAATATAGCATAATCAGCTAATAAAATTTAAATCTTATTTGCAAGACGCCTTAAACCCCCTTAACGTAAATAAAGGTTTTAGTGTTGTTTTATCATGAACTTATCTACCTTTCATTGTACTCAAACCTGATTGGTCACTTATAAAATGCTTTATGAGACAGTCTTTCTTTTATTGCACCATAAATGGACATGGGAATGTGACACCATCCGGAATCAAATACTTCTTGGTATTGTTTGACACTCTATAAATTTTATTTATATAATTAGAATATTATTTATTTATTTTCACAAGAATTTTATCAATTAATATTTTAATATATATATATTGCGTTTAGAATATATTACAAAGCCAAAAATAAAAATAGTTATTAACACTTGTTAATGTCATTAGATAATAAAAGGCATATATTGGATTTAATAAAATATTTATTTTGCCAATATTTCGGCTGGCTGAACGCCAACCTTTATCGAGGCATTACATTTTTCGAATTATTTAGTGATATAGTGTTTAGTAAAAATGACAAATTAAATTTGAAGCTTAATAAAATATAATTAGTTTTGAGTACGTTTTGAAATGTATTATACATTTATGATATAAATTTAAAATGTCATAAAATATTGAAAAATGCACTCATTTCAAGGTATATATAAAGCATAATTATATAAGCAAAAAAAAAAAGGTTTATAAAATCTTGTATTCATTTTTAAAATTACAACGAAATAATAGGATTTTAAACAAAATATAAATCGTTTTGTTCATTAGAAAATTAGAAATATATCATTTTATTTTTTATTTTTTACTAGTTTTCTAAATAAAGACATATGTTACTATATTTTTAATATAATTATAACATTTAAAAATGTTACTATATATATTTCTTTATTTTATTTTTAAATATGTATTTCTAACCATAAACATAGTTTTCATAAAAATAATTACATTTAAAAATCGTGTGTGATATTGTGTGTAATACAAAAATATATCTAAAAATAATATATTTTAAAAAGGAGATATATTTAAAAAAAAGTCGAATACATCAAATTTTACATACCATAATATCTTTAAAATTTTCTTCATAAAGTTAACAATAAAAAAAAAAACATCATTTTTAACTCTTCATAATTTAAAAGTTTAATTTTAAAATATAATAATGTAGTTCATATTTGAATTGATATAATTATATATAGTATATAAAAATCGCAAAAACAAAAATATTTAATATAATGCACTTATATAAATCAGAAGATGAATTTTAATGATGATCGTGAAGTGTGGCTAAATATACATATTTATATCAGTGATATATATCTATTAGTTTTAAATTTATAAAAATAAACCTTACATTTTTTTCGCTAACTTTGAAAATTTAATAAAAATATTTTAAAAAAATATATTATATTAAAATATATATATTTAAAATATTTATATTTCTTAAAAATATATTTTTGAAAATTTTGTATTTTAATGGATAATAAATATAATGCGGAAAGTATTCTTTAAACTATCAAATTTCGAAGTAAAAAGATTGAAATAGAGACGAGTTAAAATTTTCGTGCACAGAAAGCATGTGTGTAGTAACGATAATGGTATCTTGTTCGTCTGCGACATGTGTTCAGACGCCAGTTTTTAATCAGGGGCGACCACCTCCCTACCCATTGACACCAGCTTATCTACCCCTGGGGGGCATGGCAGATGCAATTTATGTAGATTCATGAGCAGGCCTCATCCTCGGTAACACAAAAGAAGGCTAATAAAGATACTCATCTTAGGGAAGACAAATTGCACGCTGCTTGAACCCTTGAATTATTGGGCAGCTTTTGAAAAATTTGCGCCAATTTGCTTGCATGCTAGGGGAGAAAGAACTAGAGAGGGGGGGAGTGGAAGTGGGTGGGCCTGAAAAAAAAAAAACTTACCAGGCGGTCTGAAAAATCTTGTTTTTAAGGATCATGTACCTCATATTCATAGCCATCTTGAAGGTGTCAACCATTTTTTTTTAACGATTGGACCATTGCGGCTTCTTTTGAAGCCATTTTTGAAAAAAAAAAATCCTTTGAAGATAAAAGACGGATGAATACAAAAAAAAAAAAAATACTATTCGTTCTTTTCAACTTTCTTCTGAAGGCCATCATAAAAGAAAGATTTTAGATGAGGAATTATCTGAAAAGAGAGTGGTAAGGTAAATATTTTTCTCTTTCATTCCCATGTGGCTCTTCTTCTATCGCCATGCATACAAAGTGGAAAATTGGACTTGCCTTCTTCTCTACAAGAGTTACCGCCCTCTTTTCAACTCCCACGCTTATCTTGCCTCATCAGGAAGAAATCCTCGATGAAATATTGAGTGAGGAAAGGTTCTTTTGTATGTTCCTCTTACAGAGGGTCAAAAAGCTTATGTATGTAAATGACTAGCTAATGGGGAAGTGGACCTCCTATTACATAACTGGCCAGAACGTTTATGGCATACCGATATGGTCCATGGTTATTACAAACGATTAGTATTATCAAGAACTGCATCCTATAAGACTGATTTTCATTATCCTTTGTCAAAAATTTTTTTCATAAAATAGAATTTTGCTAAATATATATATATATTTGTTTAGCATATTTTTAAAATTAAAAAATAGATTAATATTATTTTCTCTAATAGTATGTGAATTTTTTTCATATATAAATACAAAATTCGGCACGTCAATATTTCTGTGTAATGATGATAATATATCTTTACAGAATATTTTAGCTTAATTTTTTTCCTATATTACTCATGTCATTATCTTTATATATTAAGAGTTTCCAAATTTTATATAAAAAATAAAACTAAGAGATATTAACTAAATGGGTTATTGTTTATTTCTTGGGAAGAAGAACACAGTACTTTGGTATAAAAAGAACGTTATCTACTTAATTTTTTAAAATATACTTAATCGTTAGTTAATCAGCGAGGGGAAGAGAGCAAAGAAAAAATTCCTCAAAAATTCCAAAGCAAAATTGGAAATAAAATATATGAATCAAGAAATAAAAATAAATACATATAAATAAATCACTTCAGGGGGAATGACAAATGTCTTAAATGTCCATCACAAGTCGAAAATATTTCTCTCGGATTCGTTGACCGATGAAAATTTTATTTACATTTATTTCCAGTTCTATTCATGATAAAATTGTGAAAAAGTATTAAAATTACAATTATATTCTCACAATGAGTATCTTTTTTATTTAAAAAACGCTAGCTTTCCCGCTAGCTCGTTGAAGAGCGATTAACGCTTGAAAGCTAGCGTTTTTTAAATAAAAAAAGATACTCATTGCGAGAATATAATTGTAATTTTAATTTCCAGTTCTACAGCTCGGTAAAATAACTGAAAATATCATTAGAAAATGGAAAGGAATCATACTAAAAGACATACAGTATTAACCTATTTCTTATTAAGAGACTCTTAGCACAGCAAAGGATTTTTATGGTTATTTTTTTCCGAAGACTACTCAGGTTTCTGGAAGGATGTTTAGCGCCTCAGTATGGGAAATATGCAAAGTTGAATCCCAAGATATAGAAGATGAAAGAAGATCTGGAAGAAGTGAAAACTAAATGGCAACATCAGGAATTGACTGAATTTGTCCACTGTATAGATATACAGTGCACATATGCACTACGTCACACTTTATAGGGAAGGAATAAAAAAGTCGCAAACGTCTTATCTATATATATAAAAATGGATGTTTGTTGGTCCGTCCGTCCGTCCGTCCGTCCGTTTGTCAGTGATAATCTTCTACATCGCTCAACCAATCGTGATGAAACTTTGGGAAGATGTTTAGTATACTACCGGGATGGTTTATGGCTAATTACTCTTTAGAAATAACCTTTCGTTGCATTTTTATTTACAATAAAACGTAAATTCACTCGCAATCTGCGCCCCTCTCGCGGCAGACGGGGGATGGCGGCGCGCGACGATTGGCTGCCGGCGCAGCACGTGACCTCCCTGCCTCCCCCCGCCGAGTAAATGAGATCTCCCGGCTGACGGCCGAGCAGCGCCCTCTAGAACGCGTTACGATTTTGACGGCGCGGGGCGCTCCCGGTTGGACAGTTGCGCGGGGGCAGAGTGACCTCGCGGGTGCCCTCCGGGAACTACGTCCATCTTCCATATGTAATATACATTTAATCGTGTAAACCCGGGCGTTGCCCGGGTCATTCGTCTACAAATTCGCAGTGGTTCACTAATTCAAACCAAAATATCCATACATAGGCAAAAGAATACTGGGAAGACTGACATTTATTAATGCAGTGATTATATTCAATGATTACAATGAAGGGCTATATTGTCTATATATATAAAAATCACTTTCAAATATTAACGTAACGTTCCATTCTCAATCCCGTTGGGCTTTAGATCGGCTAAAACATTTTTATCTTTATTAGTGAATATTAACTTTACTGTACTGAATAGTTTAGTATAATGTTAATTCAACATATTACAATTTAGCCACTGCAACGCGTGGCCGGGTTCGCTGTGTAGTATACTATCAGGACGATTTCTGGCGAATTATTTTAGAATAATATTTATAGCAATAAATATAGCGAAATTAAGACGTAGTGATAATATTCTGTGTTTGTGCATATATAAATATTTTACAGAAAATGTGAGAACGTTCTATTAGAATATCTCGAAAACAAAAAACAATACATATAATAACATATACAATATACAATACATATACATTATATCTTTATAAGTAAATATTGACTTTACTGTACTGAATAGTTTAGTATAATGTTAATTTAACATATTACAATTTAGCCACAGCAAGGCGTGGCCGGGTCCACTAGTAGTATATATAAAAGAAGGAGATGGTCTCTTGAAAAAAAAAATATATATATATTGATTTTGTATGTTTTTCTTTTCTCCTTGACCTTTCTCCTTGTATATAGCCAATTTGATATAATGTTAGAAATGTATTGACGCAAATATCCCTGAGTTTGGGATATCGCGTTATAGGATGTTAATAAAGTTAATTAATTAATTATATATATATCTTATATAAAGAAAATAGATTTTCTGCTTGAATTTAGATCATGTTGAGGATTATGGTATGGTAATGCAGTCGTGGTTAACAATCTTGAAAGAATAATAATAATAATATTGAAGATCAGAGATTCTCCTTTATTTGATCTGAGAAATATATAAAATAACATAATTTGATAAAAGTAATTCCTGGCTTAAGGCGAGTAGAATAAGGAAAACAAAAGATTATTTACATAATGTACAAAGGTTTTGAGCCGGCCAACGGGGAACAACAACGAGTTTTTATATTCAAAGCGTGACCTCTGGCGGTCGATTTAACAGAATATTTGTATCTATGAAATATAATTCCAAATAAAATAATATTTTAATATAACATATATATGTTCATAAAGGGCGCATCTTGGATTCAATAAATAATCTTTTTATTTCCGATATTTCGATGGGCTAAACGACCATCTTTTTCTAGGATCTCATCCCTTTTCGCGGCAAGCCGCGCGTTACACTTGAGACACGGGCGTCTCACAATCTCCCCGGGCGAAAATCATCCAAATGAAAAAATAATAGAAAAAAATAAAATTATTTTAAATATATATATAATTATCGCATTGTATAGTTATATATACATGGTCATGGAGACTGAATGCGTGGATCAAATAGTACTTAAGTCTTCATGATGGGTAAAAAGAGCTGCTGTCGTTGGTTGGCTATCCAGGGGATGGAGGTGAGAGTCAGACTTTACTTGAAATATAGTTTTGGTTCGGCTTATTAGGCTCTTCATATTCATACCAATTTATTACTACGATGCCTAAAACTTTACGCTTATATAACCTCAATTTCATGTCTGATATTTCATGTTTAACCTACCAAACTATTCTATGTATTTTCAAAAACAGAAAAACTACCTCTTGCGATATTTTAATCTATTACGCGTTATATAAAAATCTAATAATAATTTTTAGAATTTCTATTGCAATCTAGTATTTAAAAATTGAAATTATTATTGTTTTTGACATTGTGTGATTCTTATGATTTTTAATTGGTAATAATTATTTTTAAAAAAGCATAAAGCACTTTAGCTTTAAGAGTCATCATATACTAAAACTATACCAAAAATAATCCAAATCTCTTATTCTATTAAAGATACCAATTTGCCTAAAGGGAAGGAAGACCCCTCATTTCATATTCTGATGAAGTAAGAAAAAAAAAAAAGTTGGATGGATATACCAGATCTAAAGATAAACTTGGATTCTTTCCCAGAGGAGAAAAGAATGAAAATTGTATTACCTTATCATCATATTGGTCTACAATTATCATATGAAGAGTATAAGCAATTCTTCTCTATCCATCTGGGTTGGCTATAAGTTTCTTATCTTTTGGATATACCTATGGGTGGAGCCATCAAAACTGGCCAAATTCCTTCATACGGTATTGTACTGTGAATTGATCCTTTATGATTATCTCATTCTTCTACCAAATTATAGTTTAGAAATTCCCCCTCCCTCCACATACATCATAGAGGGGGGTACTCCCTCCTAACTTCTTTACATATTCACCTGGCTGATAATTTCTCCCCAAATACTCCTCTATTCCCCCCCCCCCCCCCCCCTACTCATTATAAGCCTTTTAAATATTTTTTTTTTGTTGTTATATTTAAATATGACTAGTAGTAATATGGTTTTTTTTTTAAATAATGATATGGTTTATTGAGACTTACGAAAAAAAATTTTTTTTTATAAATATAGTTTTTGAATTGAGAATTATTTAAATGTCTTTTTCCTTTCTTTGGTGTTGAAAATATTAATGACCTTTAATATATAGTTTTTTTATTATTAATTAGAGGATGTATTTTTTTATGCATGGTATATGTTAATGAATTGGAAATTAATAGTTTATTTTTTGCATTAATTATTGTATGTTGATATATAAATCATTATACAAACTAATTAAAATAAGTTATACATTTTTATTATTCATTGATTTTAATTTAAAATGAAAGCACTCGCATGCAAACGAAAAAGTAATAATAATTAGTTTTTTTTTTAACATCAACGAAAACATTAACCAACTTTTTTTTTTTTTTTTTTACCATTTCCTTTGTATTTCCCCCTTCAATTTAATAATATTTTAAAATTAATTGTTTTTTTTTTTATTATAAGGATGTTTATATATACAATAATATGGGTGAATATTTAGAATAAAAATTTTATTAATACTTTTTTTTTTTTAATGTTAAAATCTCTTATTTTTGAAAGTTGTAAATGAGAATTTTTATGAGTATGCCTTAATAATTCATGAAATATTTTCGCAAACAAAAATCAGAATGAGCCACAAAAAGAAGTTTTTTTTTTTCATTTAAAGAATTTATAAAAATTATAACAATTATTTATTATAGCAAATACGTTCATCAATATCAGTGACAAAGATAAAATCATTAATATCATTGTGCGATTTGCTAATTTTATTAAGACACTGAAAAGTTTATGAATGTGAAGAATAGATTTAAGAAAAATGGGGAATTGGTACTTACATCTTATAAAATAAAAAATCATTTTTGCGTTTATATTGCAAATTATTGATTATATTTATTTTTATATTTTCATATTATATATAAGATCATTTTTTATTTTGGAAAGCTAAATAATTACCCTTTGAATTTTTTTTTTCAAATACCAAAACTTGAAGAAAAAAAAATTGTTTGGTATGCAGATATTTCTTCTGTAGAAAGATTCGGCTGCAAAGAAACATCACGTCACCATAAATAGGTTCTAATCTTCGTCTCTGAGACCAATTAATTTCTTAAATATCCTATTTAGCCTATCTTATCATCATCTCGCGCCATTTTTTCCTCGATTTTTCATTTTATTCACACGAGGTGGGAATTCCCATTATTTTTCTTTAGCACTTCATTTTAGCGAGAATATATATGATCTAAATTTTAATTTAAAGAAAAATAAAAATACTTTTTTTTATTTAAATAAAATTTACATATGTGTTCTCATTTCGTTTTCATTTGAACTACACTTTGCAAATATTAAGGAACATAATTATTTATTTAGAAAGAAATTTATATATCAAAATTAGTTTAAAATGTACATATGTATTATACCAACATCTCTTTATATAATTATTTGCATTAAACTTATCGAAAATATTTTGAAGTATACATCATATGCAATATGCATCCTTCTTTGTCTTTACATAATACTAGGTCAGTATATAATAAATGCAAAAAAAAAAAATCCTTTAATAATCTTTCAGTGTTAAAAAAAATTTTTTTTCATTAACTTTTGCACGCCAGTGTATATATATTATTTAAATATTTTTAAAAATATATATATATTGTTAATATTAGTATTTTTATCTATAAAAGTTCTTAAATTTATTTAGTTTTTTATAAGATTTCTGGGATTTAATAATCGTTATTTTTTAAATCCACAAATACAATTCCAGAATAAAAACTTATACGAAATACAACTTATTTCATTTTAATAACAAGTTGAATTTAAGAACAATGTTTTAAATTCCCAAATTCAAAATTTAATATATTTAATTAATCGCATTTATAACTAAAATGTTTTTTAATTAAGTAGTTTTAAAATAAATAAACATCTTCATCTGTGTTTAACAACAAATTTTTAAATGGTTTGGAGGCATGGTTTTATTATCCTTTCCTTTATTTTCTTCTTTAAACTCTACTCAAACCATGTAATTATTCGTTTTTTTTATGTAATATAGTATCAAGTTTAGTGTTGTTTCTTGACGCAAGCATCCCTTGTGGAGATATCGTGTCTGATTTGATAATTAATAAATAAACAAATTTAAAAAATATAAATTTAAAAGGCTTTTCAATAATTTAATGATGATATGCCAAAAATTAAAGTTTTTTAAAGGGTAAATCGGATTCTCAAGACAAAGAAATTCCTTTTCTCTGAATTTGCTTTAAATAGAGAAAGAAAATCGTCTTTTATTACTTTTCATTAATTTCTTCTTGACAAAATCAAAAAGGAATCTAGGGGTTTGTTTCTTGTTGGTTTCGGATTCAAGACAAAGAAATTCCTGTCTCTTTTTTTCTGAATTTGCTTTAAATAGAGAGAGAAAATAATCTTTTATTACTTTTCATTAATTTATTCTTGACAAAATTAATAAGGAATATAGGGGTTGGTTTCTTGTTGGTTTCGGATTCAAGACAAAGAAATTCCTTTCTCTTTTTTTCTGAATTTGCTTTAAATAGAGAGAGAAAATCATCTTTTATTACTTTTCATTATAATTTATTCTTGACAAAATTAATAAGGAATCTAGGGGTTTGTTTCTTATTGGTTTTGCCAAAGTGTAAAAGCAGGAAAGAATCTTTTATTAATTTCTATGAAAAATATATATTTCGCGATTATAGCAATACTGTCTTAGATAATTCCATATTTTTACTCCCAAAAATATTCTCTAGGAATATTCAAGAAATATTTTTTATGCATAAATGTCTGAATACTTTTAGCATAGCATGAATATCTTAATTAATAAAACTTTTTTTTTTAAGGCTTGGCATTTGTGGGAGAAAATGGAAAGAATGGAAGAGTGGGAGGGGAGAAACATAAACAAGAAAGTCTTTGGTCAAAAATAATTAATATGTAGAGTAGGCAATCTGTGCGATACCAACAAAAGAGAAGGCCGTACATCCTGGCTATTATTGCTGCCCATCGTGTAGATAATCTTTAAAGAAAGATGACCAAGGAGAGTTGGCTCCTTAATTCCAATTAGATGCCACAAGATCCAAGCCTATATTAATCACGTGCCCCACCCATGTTTCTAATTAAACTCCATACTAAAGACCTGGGTCGCATTCCTCCACTACCGCTCATATTGCCTCGGTCAAATTTAAATTTTATCGTCGCGAGAAAATATTCTGTGATTTTTATCGCCTATTTTTATTAGAAAATAATATTTGGTATCGTCTGTTTTTATGAATTGTGTTTTTTATTCGTTTTGTTATATTTATATTTTTCAAAGTTTTTCAGATAATATTTTTGCAATAAATGAAAAAAAGTATTTTATATATTCCTATAATCTTATTTATATTTGTTTATAATTTATTTTTGGATATGTGTAATTTTCTTATGCAAATATTTTTAATAAATACAATGGCTTTAGCTAAAATTTTCTCATTTTGTTAGCTATTATAATTTTGCGACTTCTCTCTGTGTGTAGCAGCTTATTTGGATTTTAAAAATAGTCTGCATTTTTTTTAAATCTCGCTCTTATATTTTTAATTTCTTAAATTTAAAAATGCATCTTCACACAAAGAATTGATATTTTATATATATATATGATATTTTGATTTGTGTGTGTGTGTGTGTGAATATTTTAGATAAAAAATTACATTATATCTTAATTAAATAGAATTTACACAAAGCAATAACGCGCCATCTATATATATAAAATGAAAGGATTTAAAAGCACGAATGTTTCTTTTATACATAATACAAACTTCTACTTTTCATAGCAGTAAGGGCAGTAGAAGTTTGTATTATGTATAAAAGAAACATTCGTGCTTTTAAATCCTTTCATTTTATAAATAGAATTTATTTATTTCATTTGTCTTTTTTTTTTATACCCAATCTTATACATGTTGAACATATTCAAGAGAGAGAGAGAGTATATATATATATAAATGAATAGAAAATTTTCAAAATTTTATTCTCATGTTGTTCCTACCTTAAAGGATAGACGTGTAAACAATAAATATTTGCAACTGTTTTTTTTTTTTTTTCGTTTGAAAATTTAAAGTTGATGCATGTCAAGAGATATACAACTTCCGGGATACTGTGACTAACTTCTGCATTTTTTTCTTCTAAATTTGATACATAAAACTAATTAGAATAAATTACAATAAATTAAGTTCATCCCAAAATTATACCATTAAGTACTTTATTCAACTAAAGCGTTCATTGTACTCAGGCGCATACTCATTAACCACCGAATCTTTCTCTAGAGTCATTAGGATGACAATGCTGGATAATTAATTTTTACCACCAATTAGAACCAATTTACATTTGGCTTGAAGATTAATGGAAAAGAGGAAGGAAAAATTATAACTAAGGATTATGCCTTAGTGTTGTAAGATGGATTTGCTCGTTAGGTGATCAAACATTTTTTTTTTTAGCAGACGAAAATTTTGAAAAAAAAAATTAAAAGCAGACTAAAAGTTGATTTTTTAAACATGCGTCAATTTTTATATGATAAACCTTTTTTTTTTATTTTAAATTGAAAATATTTTAATGAATATACAAAATATGTATTATATAAAGTTATAAATATATATTTTTTTAGGGAAAAAGTATTAATAAAATGATGAGCATACATTTTTGTGTCTATTTTAAAGGAAGATGTTTATTTTTAGAGTTTTATTATAATTTATTTAAATGTTTTAACTCTCTATATATTCAAAATGTATATCAACTATACAATCATGATTTCAGCTTTATATAAAGTGGTTGGAATAATATTTGATTTATATGTTTCACAAAATATTCCGTATATTTCTGAAATAATATTAATTAATCATTGAATATATTTTGAATTATTGTTATTTTTAAATAGGATATCGTTATTCTTGGTCACTCTATTTTGTGAGACTATGTAAAATCGTCTATAAAAATATTTCTTTAAAAAATAATTTATTTAAAATTTATTGTAATTTTTTACATAAATGTTCTAACACACACAATATACAAAAAAGTATGTGTAATGATCGTCATATTTTATTCATATCATCTTATTATTGACAAAATATTATTTATATACATTGATAATAAATAGAACATTATATAAAACATCATTTTAATTAAATTATATAAAATTTTCTTAATTTTAAAATAATATAATTACATGAAGATTTTTTAAATTCATCTTTAAATCTATATGTACAAAGTATATAACTTTTTCCCAAGATTTTAAGATTAAAAAGTTTATAAAAGTCTTTGTTAATACGCGCTGATTTATACTTATAATTATAAATATATTTTATTTGTGCTTTTATAATGCAAAATATATAAACATGAAATTAATGAAAATTTTTATAATAGTATTTGTCTAAAAATTTACCTTTTTACGTAAAGCAAAACAACTTGCAATTTTTTTGTGTGAAAACGAATTTTAAATTCATTAATTGCCTAACTAAAATAGCCATTTGAAACGAATATAATTTTAATTATTAAACTATTATATATAAACACAGATAGAGAGATAATTATCAAAACATTATTTAAAATAAATTTTCTGAATGCATCAATTAAAAAATAATATTAAACGTGATACTACAAGAGAGCAACAAAAAAAAAAAAACTTCAACAAAATAAACTCATAGAAAATTACTCAACAAATTTCAATTTATAACATCTTTTTTTTCTTCTTTTAATTAGTCATTGGAGAATTTTAAAAGAAATTTTAGATGCATGTTGCAAAATAGACCCCCTCTAAGACATACCGTAACACTGGCTTCTTAAAAAGTAATTTCAGGAACGCCATTTTGTAGGCTGGGGAGTATTTTTTATGCCCACGTCTCTTTAAAAAATGGCAGAAGAGTGGAAAAGATTTATGTAAACACGTCGATGGGCGGGGAGCTTGCAAAATTGACATTCATAGAGAGCTTCCAGCGTTCCTAGATAGAAATGAAGGGATGAAAACAGACGATCTTTAGTTTTCCCGCTAAATTCTTCTAGAAAGCAGTTGAGCAGAAGATTTTATTGTGTTTTGCATCTTTTGATGTAAAAAAATAAGGTCGATTGTGTTTGTTCATCCTTCAAAGAAGCATTGTTATATTCTTTTTAAGCTTTTGAACGAGAAATTTTATCCATCCCCTTCTCTTTGTGAAAGCTTCTTTCTTTAAAAAATTGAATTATAGCTAAGTATTTTTAATACATTTTTTTTTGTGTTATGAAACTGAAACGTAAATACATCGGGGAGATTAATTTGTAAAGGATCTATTCAATTCCAGTAAAAAATATATATATTCATAATAAAAAAAATATGATTTAAAATATTCCCTAAGCAATCAACTCATATATAAGTTATTTTATGTTGTTTTAGCGCACTTTCTAGAAATAAAGATTATCTTCTGCATATTTCTAACCGCCATTTCACTAACTAGTTAAAATAATTTGGTCAAATTTTAAATAAAACTTTTTAAAGATAAATTCGTTTAAAATGAAGGATATTTTCATATTTAATCGTACCAATATAATTGGATTATTAAATAAAGAATTAAACATATAGAAAAAAATGGATGGAATATTTAAGTAATTTTGTTATTATACAAGTATACTTATATTTGATATTTTATAGAAAAAATAAACGAATACCATCTTTGAAATGTGAATATATGATGGTGTATATAGAATATTTTATAATCTGAGATATGAAATACATATAAAGGTTGGCGGTCAGCTAACTGAAATATTGGTAAAATAAATGATATTTTGATCCAATATATGCCTTTTTTAATTAAAGATTTATTTATGGATTGCTCTATTTTCAAAACGATATCTATAACTATATTATTTTCTTAAAAAAAACTATTTTGTGTGTTATTGAATCAATAAATTGATCCTTTTATATATAATAGATAAAAGTAAAATTCTACAGATACAATAGAACCTCCTTGTAAAAGACCTCATTTTAGAGCCTTTAATGTCCTTTAGAGAGAGGTGTTCTCTTACCGGAGAGTTGATTACCGAAAAATGATAATTTTACAAATGAAAACTGTCCTTTATAGAGAGTGTATCCTCTAGAGTGTCCTCTTATGGAGGTTCTATTATATATTCAATGTATAACATTATACAACAACTGCTTCATTAAGACATTTCCGTCCTGTAAGGACTCGCCATACATTATTTTCATGAAAAAAGGGGGGAAAAAAAACACAAACAAAGGAGAGAAGGGAAAATGAAAAGGAAATCAAAGTATTCAACATAACTATACAAATTAACTATGGATGGAAATTGTTCTGTAATTTTAGTTCTTAGAGATTACCTTGTTCTCTAACGCTTTATGAAAATTAAACAATTCTATCGCTATATATTTTTTCTCGGACATTATTCTGATTAGCTGAACTGGGTTCACGTAGACTTGGATAATGTTCTTTAAGATCTTATTCCGTTCCTCGTTAACAATAGTGCATTCAGAGGTATAACATTATATCTTTAAATAAAAGCTTGTGTGTTTAATTAAAAAGATAAAAAATTCTAGATATCGTTGGTGTTATATTATAGGCCTAATTGACCAAATATTTCGCAATTCTCAAACAGTTCCAAATATGAAAGGGGGAAGCTCGTACTTCAAGAATTAATATCCCACCACGTAATCAGTGAGAAAGAGGCCTCTGCCGATTAATTATGTTTTAATTTGCCACCTGCAGTTCCCTTCCTCTGTAGGCCCCACATTTTCGTCTGCAAAAATTCCTTCAGAGGTCGTTGCATCATACTCCTTGTTGATTTCCTAAATTCTTCTTTTTGAAATACGATAGTTAAAAAAAAAGTTTAAAACGTATAATTTTTGTGTTGATATCTTTATTTAATTTTATTTATAGCTACATGGTTGTCCTAGAAGTTCGTATTTTTCTTAAAACGTTGTTTTTTTCTTATTACTTGACGAATAATATTATTAAAATTCAAAACTATTTTAAAGGCGTAAGATTCTTTTTGATATTAAACAATTTCTACTGTCCTTACTGCAATGGAAAAATTAATGAGAGGGCCGATTGCTCGAAGCATATTATATATTTATAAATGTATGTAATTCTACTGTCCTCAAAGCTTATGTCCATAGTTCTTCTAAAATACCCATTCAAAGAGTCTACCAACAGTATCACTATAAAAGGAAGTTCCAAAAATGCAATATAACAGCGGTATGGTAGATTAAACTGGCGAAACCGCTGAGAGGGTTCACCACTGATGAGCCAGGCCCTCTCATTAATTTTTCCATTGCAGTAAGGGCAGTAGAAATTGTTTAATATCAAAAAGAATCTTACGCCTTTAAAATAGTTTTGAATTTTGATAACAGATGGCGCGCTAGTGCATCATATTATGAATAATATTATTACTTGGCGAATACATAATAATATATTAAAAACAAAGTAGGCATATCCTTACCAAGAGCACATGTGCTTTTCAGAAGGCAGAGCGCCATCTGGTGGAACAGAAATCAACTAAACTGATAAATCAAGAAATTGGGTTGGCCAAATATCAGGGAACAGGCTAAATCAATGTTTAGTTGATTTCTGTTCCACCAGATGGCGCTCTGCCTTCTGTAAAGCACATGTGCTCTTGGTCAGGATATGCCTACTTTGTTTTTAATATCAACACCTGATCTTTTTATTTTTTTCTATTGTTTTTTCATAATAATATGTAATATAATTAATTTATACATAATACAAATACATTATACATAACGGCGAATAATATTGATATTTCAATTTTTTTGCAAGTGTTTACGAATTTTTGGAACAATCTTGTATAACATGGTGTTGTGACCTTATGACAATAGCGTTGTAAAATTGAATAATTTTAACAGCTATTCTAAAACTTTAAGCGTATATTCATTTTACAACTAAGATATTTTATTGTTGTTTATTTATTGTGAATATAAAATAATATTTTAAAAAGAGAGAGCTTTAATTTTTTTTTAAAACACCCTCTAATCTTTCTAAAATCTCTTTTATTAAATTTTCAAATTATAAGTGTTCAAAAGATAATAATTTTGAATTGTAAAATAAAATTACGATTTTTTATTTTAGCGAAATATGCATTTTGGGTTGAAATATTTATTATTATTATTCAATTATATTTAACAATTCAATATTCCAAACCCGGATCAAATTATGTGAAATATTGCCACGTGGGAAATTAGGGAAGACAAACTTCAGGATGAGACAGCAATTTATTTAAGGCAAGAACAAACTATGAAAGATAAACAACGAAGGGAAGTTAACAGAGTAACAAAATATAAACATAAAAATGAACACTCTGTTAATAAAAATAATAAAATTCATAAATACTTTGTTACAATATTGAATTTAAAAATAAAGCTAAAGTAACAAAATAATTAAAAATATGCAGGAAGATACAATAATTTATATGTAAATAAAGTTTTAAAATGTATTAGTGTCATTAGAGTAAAACATTAATAACTACAAGTAATATTTTAGCATAGATTTCACCCTTAAATCTATATTTTTTAATTATTATTTTTCAAAATTAAAATAAACTTACGAATTTTTTTGCTTTATCTAAGTGGGAGTTATTGTGTGGTTATTTTTTCGCGAACAAATTAATTATATTATATTAATTATATTGATAATTAGTATACATATTAAACAAAAGGAAGTTTCTTTGTTTATTTAATTACTTTCGTCTGCATATTTTTAATGTTACCCCCCTCTAAGAATTTTTATTTTTAGCAACAGTACCATTCAATGCAAATAGGCATTCACTATTTTCATCTATGACATTACAATATATTTTAATGGATGCTTTATAGATTTTAAAAACATTTTTAATTCATTATAACGAAAAAAGTCATTAATATCTTCAATTTTACTATAAAGAATGCTCATTGTCTCCTATTTGTATTTATTCTACAATGAATACAATAAAATAATAATAATTCATTAATTTAAAAAAATCATCCTACATTTCTGCTTAGAAAATCTGTATAAGACTAAAAAGTCATAATAAATATTTTTGTTGTTGTTGTAATAAAAGATCATTTATTTACAAGTATTTCTTTAAATAAAAAGACATATATTGGATCAAAATATCATTTATTTATACACTTATTTATTCTTATTCTTCACTTATATTCATACACTTTAAAATGTTATAATATCTTGATAAAGGTTGGCGTTCAGCCAACCGATATATTTGTAAAAATATATTATATTTTGATCCAATATATGCCTTTTTAGTTAAATATTTATTTATGGATTGCTCTATTTTAAAAACAAGTGTTTCTATAATACCATTTTATTTTTAGGCGAATCAGACCAAAGGCTGGTTTAGTTTTTCAATCAGAATCTTCTCTTCAAGTCATAGTTTTGAAATATTGTTAAAATATTGCTTTGGTTTATCTTCTTCTAAGTTGATCTAGAATTATGATATGTAAATATCCTCTCTTTTGATCTAATTCAATCGCTCAATCTAGTTTTAAAAACAGATTCACTATCATGTTTTAGAATGTTGGGGCGGCTGCAGGCGTGTTACAATATATTTTTAATTCAATAATTATAATTACTAAATCACATTAAATTTAGCTAGTAATTTTATTATCGTTTTTATACGAAAACATGCGTGTTCTTTGTCTACAACAATAATATGAGAATTGATGATAATAATTTTTTTTTAGAATTAAGCTGTTTTTTTTTATTTTGGTATTTACAATTATTGATTTAAAATAATAAGAAATAAAATTATATGAAATAAAATAATATGATTTAAAATTATAATAAATAAAATGATATGATTCCCTATATGAACATGACTCATTTACAGAGATGCATGGGGACATCTGAGACTCTTCATTGGACATGACAATAACAAAATAAGACATCTGTTTTCCCCCACTACTTCTAATACCTCTTTTATATTTATTTGACATATTGGACTCGATATCCCAGTTTAGAATACTTGCGCCTAAATACAATTCAGCAACTTAATAAACAAAACTATAAAAACAAAATCAGTATATATTAAAAACTAAAAAAAGAAGTTGGTTTTCCTCAAACAGAAAAGAATAAAATCAAAAATGAATATAGAAAAATTATTGGATATTACATACATGTCTTTGCACCTACAAAAATTATTGGATTTTACATATTGGTTTTACGTACTGGATTTTACATATTGAATTTTACATATTGGATTTTACATATTGGATTCTACATATTGGATGTTACATATATATATCTTTGCACCTCGTGACACACATTCAAACATGGGGATTTCTACCAAACATTTTTAGCATTACATCATATCACATCTTGGAACTAATTTCAATATGGACACTGACTGACCTGTACTGTGATCGCAGGTGACCGTCACTGTACTGGATCGCAATGATTGTCCTCCACAGTTCCTGGACATCCCCTATGAAGTATCAGTATCCGAAGAAGCCCCTGTAGGGACCACAGTAGGAACTGTCAGCTCTAGAGATCCTGACAGATCCGGATCAACATCCTACTCACTGGACTCTTCACTTTTCTCCGTGGACTCCACATCTGGTGTCGTGACACTTGTAGGACCTCTGGACAGGGAGACGGAGTCCCGTCATGTTCTTTCCATACGTGCTGATGATGGACTCCAAGCTTCTGAAGTCCCATTCACTGTTGTGGTAAGTCCATCTCTCTCTCTTGACGACGTTGATTCATATTTGCATATAATTCTCTTTTATATAAGGATTGAAAATGGCAAAGAGTTTACCTAGTAGAGTTCAAATATATTTGCATATCTTTATTATGCATTTAATGTCAACTTATGAGCCAATACTCTTCATCGGATCTCTATTTACAACACTAAAAGCTATCAACATTTTATAGACACATATATATACAAAATTTACATAACTAGCGATAATATATATACATATATATATATATCGTTCTGAATATAGAGCAATCCAATTTTGGTACCGACGCGCTTCGCCTACCAAGAAAATCTTCTATTCAATCCAATATATCCCTTTTTATTATCTAAATAAATATATATATATGTATATGAATTTAAAAATACACATAAATATATATATACCAAAAATAACTTGTTATGCAAAACAATTTTACAAGTTCGAATAAAAAATCGTTTTTTTATTCAGATCACATAGAATCATATCAATAAAATTAACTACAATATTTTGACAAATTGGCATGTTATCTCGAAGTCATATTAAAATATTTCAAAGTCATCCTAAAACATTGTTGTTTTTTTCTATATAACCCATTCTCTCTCACACAATTATGGATTCAATTCATAAAAATACAAATACTTAAAGATATTAAAGTGAAGCATCTGTGATATAAAAAAAAATATTTTTGACCACAAGACCATCCCCACGGAACCAGTCGCTCGATCTTCTGCATGATTTATCGGCCATAACATTCGGCAACCCTGGAATTTTGCTCGCAGAGTTTACGAGCCCAACAAATCTTTCTGGAAGAAGAAAGAACAAATTAGCTTGTAGATGGAATACTAATTCTTCTCTACATGCATATATACTACATTGAAATTTAAAAAAAGTTCTTAATAAAACACTTTACTTGGGCATTGTGATTAAAAATTCGCTAAAAAAAATTGTCATAAAATTTCGATAATATTGCTTAAATTTATTTTTATTTATTTAAAACAACAAAAAAAAAAAGGTGAGATTGCGTAGAATATTTTGAATTCAAAATATTTTAGAAAAATAACTTGTGATTATTACAACGGCCGTTCGTCTGCATTAGTATACAACGCCATCTATCAATAGAAAAGTAAATTATTTTCAAACGATTTTTTTTTTTATTCTAAAAATACATTGACAATCATAAATTACATATATAGCATTAGAAATAATATATTATCCAATTCCAATTAAAATTTTCATATTATAAAAATGCCTCAAGAGATACGTAACTTGGTAAATTTTTGTCATTTTTGAATAGAAACATATGCAAATAAGGTAGTCTTTATAATAAAAAAAAAAAAAAAATTGCTGTTAATACCAATTTTATCAAATTTTGCTAATTATTTCTGGGGTTATGAAGGGGGTTATATGCAAGTCTTTTTTTTTTAATTGTCATTTATTATCAGAATATTAAAATAATATGTTTTTTTTTTGCTCAAAATATAGATTTTTTTTTTAGAAGAGAAATCACAAGACAAAAGAGATTTTTTTTTTCGTTTATAAAGGATTGTACATAATTTCAGGCAAGACGCCCTTTTACGAGTACAATGTTAACTATACCATCAAATTTGGTATATGTACACTCATGAACAAAAGGAAGTTGTACCTTTTAGCATGTTTATCGGAATTCAGACAATAACTCTCAAGGATATTTAATACACAGTGATATTTATTGAAGCCACACGAGATAACCAAATATGAACAAATTTGCCTCTGACTCCTTCAAAAAAAATATATATAGATAACTGACTATATCAAAGACTTTCCACTTCCATAAGTTTTGTTGTTGTTGTCGCGTCCAATGAAGAGCCTTAGATATCCCCATACATCTCTATCACAGCAGTCGCAATGTCCACTATCTTGGGTGTGTAAAGCTGCTGTTATAGATCCATGTCAATTTTCTGCAAAGCTGCGGCCATTGCTTGTCATGAGAATATGTGGGTAGGTGTTAGGTTCCACACTAGGACAGCAAATAAGTTTTGTATATGAGTATATATTATTGTAATATAATTGAAATTATATTTTAATTCAGCAATACAGTTCAGTTCTGTATATAGAATATAAACAACCTACGTTATCTATCACTAACAACAACCTATAAGTAAATAAATAATCTAATACCCGAACAAATAAATCTTATAATACGTTGGTTAATTATATAACGTAAACAAAGATTTTACAATTATATATATTAAAAATAAAGAAGGCATCTCCTGACCACGAGCACATGTGCTTTTAGATGACAGAGCGCCATCTAATGGAGCAAAAATAAACTAAACGTTTATTTAGCTTGCTCCGTGATATTTGGCCGACCCAATTTCTTGATAAATCAAGAAAAGCCATCCATTATGTATATATACCCAACTCTTGTTAAACATACCTAACTTCTGCTGAGAATCGACATTCCTTTATGATCCATTGTATAGTACAGGAAGAGACACCGTGGTGGTTGCAGGTTACCGACACCAACGACTGCGCTCCTATATTCCACCGAGCACCGTATTCCTTCGACGTGGCGGAGAACACGGCCCGCGGGGAGCAGGTGGGCGTTGTGGCTGCTGTGGACGGAGATGCCGGACTTAACGGCCAGTTGAGCTACTTCGTCATGTCGGACTGGGGCAGCGATGTCTTCTCTCTCAATCCCCAGACTGGCGCCTTCACTCTCATCTCCCATCTTGATTTTGACCAGGTATCTCATCACACTTACTGACCTCTCTCAAATTGATCCATCTCATTTTCAAAATATAAAGGTAACAGATACTCTGTTTGCATTATATTTATATTATATTATACTATATTTGTACCATAGTTCTTATAATTCGCGCTTCATTGCTTGCCTGTTGAAGGGTTTTTACCCGAAAGCTTGCACCTATGCATCAATAAAAGAAACTCGTCTTCCTTCACCATATTTTTTCGTCTAATAACAGATACTCTGTTTGCATTAAATTAAAAAGAACAACGCAGAAAATTTAACTAATTGGTTGGATTTTGAAGATCTTTTTTTTTTTTTTTTTGGTTAGAAGTTACCATAGCTGACCTATCTCAAATTGAACCATCTCATTGTTATGTGAAAATAAAAACTGTACGTCTTTTTTTTTTTAATATAAAGGTAACAGATACTCTGTTTGCATTAAATTAAAAATAAAAAAGCAGAAAATTTAACTAATTGGTTGGTTTTGAAGAACATTTTTGGTTGAAAGTTACCATAGCTGACCTCTCTCAAATTGAACCATCTCATTGTTATGAAAATAAAAACTGTACGTCTTTTTTTCAATTTCAAAATATAAAGGTAACAGATACTCTGTTTGCATGAAATTAAAAAGAACAACGCAGAAAATTTAACTAATCAGTTGGTTTTGAAGAACATTTTTTGGTTAGAAGTTGGTTTGAAAAAAAAATATAGTTACCTTAACTAATAATTTATTTAATTCTTAACGTTTCTGAGACTCTGTTACTCTCTTTAGGGGAATGCCACTGAGTCAGCGAGTCAGTGAAAGGTCAAGAATTCAAGAAATTATTGGTTGATGTAGCTATGTTTTTCTAAATCAGTTGGTATGATTAAGAAAAAATCTAGAAAAGAATGTTCTTAAACGCTTGAGCTTATCAGAATAAAGACTAATTAATAACGCAAGTTCTCATTGTTCAGTGGCATGATTTGATAAGTATATTAGGCAGGATTAGGAGAGGTCTTCCTTCTCTGTATCTACGGATGTGTGGGGCAGTAGACTAACGTGGATCTACGTGTGTTCCACCCAGACCCAGCACTACATCGTGGTAGTACGAGCCCAGGACTCAGGCACTCCCAGCCTGTCATCTACAGCCACCGTCTACTTCAATGTTCAAGACGTCAACGACAATGCCCCGCTGTTCGACCCCGTGGCCTACTCCACCGAGGTCCCCGAGGACGTCGCTCTGGGTTCCTCCATCCTCCAGGTCTCAGCCACGGACATCGATGCTGGTAGGTCGATTTACTGGTAGCACCACCACTCCTGCAGCATCGACTAGCTTATCATTCAGCATCCACACATATTATCCTTTTTTCACTCACCATCCCCTCCAGTATCCACACATCTTATTATTTTCTTCTTTCATTCATCATTCTCTCTTCAGCATCAACACATCTTATTCTTTCTTTCAATCATCATCTCAGCAATCACACATTCTTTCTTTCACTCAAGGTCTCAGTATTCACATATATTATCCTTTTATTTTACTCACAGTCTTAACATCCATACATCTTATTACCTTCCTTTCTTTCACACATCGTCTATGCATCCACACATCTTATCCTTTCCTTTCTTTCACAGTATCAGAATCCACACATCTTATTCTTTTCTTTTACACATCGTCTAAACATCCACACATCTTATTACCTTCCTTTCTTTCACACATCGTCTCAACCTCCACACATCTTATCCTTTCCTTTCTTTCACACATCGTCTAAGCATCCACACATCTTATTCTTTCCTTTCTTTCACAGTATCAGAATCCACACATCTTATTACCTTCCTTTCTTTCACACATCGTCTCAACCTCCACACATCTTATCCTTTCCTTTCTTTCACACATCGTCTAAGCATCCACACATCTTATTCTTTCCTTTCTTTCACAGTATCAGAATCCACACATCTTATCCTTTCCTTTCTTCCACACATCGTCTAAGCATCCACACATCTTATTCTTTCCTTTCTTTCACAGTATCAGCATCCACACATCTTATCCTTTCTTTCACACATCTTTCTTTCGCATATCGTCTCAACTTTTACAAAAGCTACACAACAGTCCAACCCCTTTAGCGAGTGCAAGTAATCAAACGGGGGTTCTGACACCCATTAAATGTAAAAGTCAAACTACATTCTAAATGTGTAGACATGTGATGCACTTACATTAAAAGCAATCGCTAACTGCCCACTATGACTATCATGTCCTGTACCACATATATATATACTAGGGATAAAAAAAATCCTACTCTACGCTCTCTTAGCAACATCTCAAGGCATTTCTGTCTTTTACACCCAATATGCTTTTAAAATGCTTTTAAAAATCTTCCAACATTTGCCTTCAATGTCACTCACAATCTACTAACCATTCTATTGCAACATTCCAACTTTGTGACATCCTGAACGACGCTATGTAAATACCACCATCTGCAGACACTCCCACGTGGCCGCCGACCAGATTGAAGGCGGCGTCTGGCCTACATAGCACCAACTCAAGGACATATAGTTACAAATGCAAGGACAGGGTTGACCCTAAAGGTCAAGATGTTGCATTGTGTCAGCAGGTATTTCCCGTAGCTTATGCAAATTCCGCGTTATGTGCAGGAGAGAATGGCGAGATCGTGTACGATATCGTGGAAGGCAACACTGGAGAGCATTTCGCCATAAGTGCTAATGGCACTGTCTTCACAGTGAGGAGTCTGGACAGAGAAGTCCAGTCTTTCTACAACCTCGTGGTCCGAGCTACGGATCAGGCCCAGCCAGTGGATCGCAGACTCTCCAGCACAGTCCAGGTATGCAAATTGGAAAATTATGGTGAAATCATCAGGCATCCAGGTATAGGTTTCTCTAGCTCCAGCTTTAAGGCATAAAATCCCTTCTACAGAAGAAAACACGATATAATAAATCACTAATAGGATACAAGTTATAAATTAATATCAACAACAACAACAAAAGCCTTTATTGAGGACCTCTCGTCCTATAAAGGATTCGCCAGTTTACAGAGTAATTGAAGAGAAGAGAACTAAGAATACAGAGAGAAACCTATATGTAGTAGGTATAGTATAGTATTTTCTACACTGTGACTATATACAACAGCAGCAACAAGCCTTTTACTGGAATCAAAGTCCCATACATGATTCATCATTCTAGTCCTGACAAAGATTATTTACATATAATTATTTACATCAATTAGATTATGTATATAGCTTCCTTTTCTCTTCAGCCGTCTTCCAAAATTTGACCAACGCAAACGCTCCAGCTCTGTTTCTCACCACCTCATTCAACAGGAGCTCCAAAGAGAGTCCCTCAAGGCCTATTTCACTGAGGAGCACTTCTTGTTCGTCTTTCAGCCCCATACATGAGAGTATATGGTGATGTAGCCCCGGCTCCATTCTATAAATTAATATCTGATTATAACTTGTATCCTATTGGCGGTTTATTGTATCATGTTTTCTCCTATAGAAGGGTTTTTATGCCTGAAAGCTAGAAATATGAAGTAAAAATTTCAAAATAAAAACTTATCCTTAGAAGCCTGATGATGATTTCACCTTAATATTGATATAAAAGATAATTATATTAAATAGGAAAATCTTATCGAATCCTCTTCTTTCTTATCTCAATCATATTTGGCTATTACAAATGTGTGAATCTTAAATTTATCAGACTGCTACTTAGAGCTCTAATATTATATTGTACGATTCTGCTTATATACGCTGCACTGAAAGTAGAAATCTTAGAAATGGTATTCAACTAAACTATGAAAATAAGCTTTTAGAACAGTAGAATTACATATAAATATTTGCATCGAGCAATGCTCTATATGGAATTATGGAATACCTATATACTTATTTGCATATAGAATGTTGACACGGGTGTGTCCAGGTGTCAATCATCCTGAAGGACGTGAACGACATGCACCCGGAGTTCGTGACACCCTCCACGGCAGCAGTTCTGGAGAACTCCCCCGTCAACACGGTCGTTATGGCGGTCAAGGCCGTTGACAAGGACGAGGGACAGAACAGTTACATCGAGTATAGCCTTGGACCCCAGAAGGACTCTGTCTTCTCTCTCGGTCCCGTGGATGGACTCCTTAGAGTAAACAAACCCCTAGACCGTGAGACACAAGCCCAGTATGAAGTCCTGGTTATTGCTAAAGACCGAGGATCCCCACCCAAGTCCTCTTCTGTCAACATTGTCATCAATGTCCTCGACCAAAATGACAACACTCCAAGCTTCCATCCCAGACAGTACAGTGTCTCGGTGTCTGAGAATGCCAGCATCGGTCTCAGTATCGCTCAGGTATGTTCTCCTCTCACTACAACTCGGGAAATACTGTTGCACCAGGCTTGGCAGGCTCTTCAGATCTGGGCTCAGCTGGCCCGACTGATAGTACCCTGTAAGGGCTCCTAATCCAGGGATACAGGATGAGCAGCGTTTGTACTCCATGTTAGGAGCGGCTACACATGTCGTCTGTTCCTTATGTTAGAGGCGGCCATTTCTTTTGGAGCTATGTCGGCCTGCCACTTAGTAGTGCTCCCAGTCTTAATGACAAAGGCAGACGCATTCTACTTCATTCAACTCATCCATTGATTAGCTCTACTCATCCCCAGCAGACACCATCAACAAACTTTACAAGTTTGACACCCTAATAAGATTGAGTTATTCCCACACAAGAAGAAGAAGGCTCTTCAGCCTTGATTCTTTCCTCATGACATGTCGTGCATCTTTCCAGAAGGTGTTCCAACCATCCTACTAATTTATATAAGGGAATAATGACATAACTTACTTTAAGTAGCCTCCGGAATTATTTATTTCTCCAAAGAAAGGTATTTACAAGTTTTCCAGATCGATCAATACAACCGAGATATATCTACAAATTATTTACAAATAAAATGCTGGCGTCACGTGACTCATGATGATAAGCCGAGTAGGCCACCACATTCAGTGACAATATGTAAAATAGGAAGTTTGCTTTACTTTATCGTTATAGAGTTCAATGCTGGGAATATCGCAGGGAGGATATTGGTCTATAACAAGAAATACGTCTCCTATAAATTCCTATTATAAATACCTGGCTCATATCCTTAGAATTGTTCTTTATAGACAGACCATGTAGAAGAGCTCACGATTGAAAGCTATACTACTTATTTACATTCATGGACAAAACTTTAAGGAAGTTGTACCTTTTAGCATGTATATCGAGATTCATACAATGACTCTGAAAGATATTACAGTGATCTTTATTGAAGATACACGAGATAATAAAGTGTGAACAAAATTGCCTCTGTTTCCTTAAAAAAAAAATAGATGACCGGCAATATTAAAGATTTCCACTTAAGCTTTGTCTATGAATGTATATGGCATTATAAATAAAGAAACGTATTGAATGAAATTATACATTATAATTTACAAATATTTTTGTGCAATTGCTAATTATGCTACCATGTCGTTGACTATGTGTCCAGGTCTCCGCCACGGACAAAGACGAAGACATCAACGGTCAAATCCGTTATTCCATCGTAGCAGGGGATCCCAACCACGACTTCTTCGTGGCCGAAGACACTGGAGTGATCCAAGTCAGCAAGCAGCTGGACTACGAACGCAAGAACCGCTACCTTGTCATCGTTCAGGCCGAGGATTGCGGTGCAGATATCCGAACAGACACAGCAACTGTCACCATTGTCGTCCAAGATGTCAACGACAATCCACCAGCCTTCCTGGACTCTCCCTATGCCGTCCAAGTGATGGAGAACGGCAGTCCGATACCCAGCTCTGTCGCTACCATTACAGCCTTCGATGCCGACTTCCTACCGCCCAACAAACCTTACTACCAGATGAAGGAAGGAAATCGACAGCTCTTCCATGTCAACTCCTCCACTGGAGAGATCACAGTGCATCGGGCATTGGACAGAGAGGAACAAGCTGAATACTTCCTTACCATCCTGGCCATTGACTCAGGTAGACCAACTTACATTCTACCATCCATTATACCAATCAACACATTCTATGATTCTTCCCTGATTTTACCCTTCGACAAAATCAATAAGAAATCTAGGTCTTTTTGGTAATCTTTTTCTCAAAGAAAACTTTGATGTTTATTTAAATAATCACATTAACCATTTTCTTGAAAATAAAGATACTTCGGCCAGTAAATCTTTTTATTACCTCGACGTTTCGACAAAAATCTTTTGTCCTCGTCAGGAGCAAACAAAAATTAAACATTTAGCAAGGCGTTAAAAATCTTTCTAAAGTTCCAAGGGCGTTCTCACGCGATATTTAAAATTTTTGTACAACATCTAAAGCACGAGTTTTTGTTAGCATCTTTTATTTGTCGGTAACAGATAAACGTAATCGTTTTCTTTAGAAAGAACTTCAGCACGGGTCGCAGTAAAGTCGAAAATAGAGAAAAAAAAGTTTTATATGATTCATTTGTAAATATTTCGAAATCCAACTTACAAAAATTTTACACTCATGGACAAAACTTAAGGAAGTTGTATCTTTTACCATATTTATAGGGATTCAGACAATAACTCTGAAAGATATTACAGTGACCTTTATTGAAGACACACGAGATAACCAAATTTGAACAAAATTGACTCTGTCTCTCCTTCTTCTAAAAAAAAAAAAAAAAGACAAACGACCAGCGAAATCAAACTTTCTTAAGTTTTTATTGCCCACACACATTATTGTGAATGTAAAAAAAAAAAAACTATAAACTAAAAATTTCAAAATAAATATATTAAAGTTTAAAAATATGTTTCATAAATTAATTTCTTTTTTTTTTTTAATTAAAAAATGCTAGCTTTCTCCCTATCAAAAAAAAAAAAAGAAACATTGTGAAAAATCTTTATTATTTTCATCATTTTTTCAGTGTGAACAAAATTGTTTCTGTCTTCTTCTTCTTCAAAAAAATAAGAAACAGATGAACTGCGACATAAAAATATGAAACTTTTTAAAATTTTGTCTATGATTGTATTTTTCCAATAGTTTTATTTATTTCAATACAGGTGTTTTATTTGAATAAGGAAAAAATCGCTTTTATGGGCAAAGAGTTTCGTTATTTTGAGGTGTTACAATCTTTCAAGCAAATTTTGCTCTTCAACGGGCAAATTCAAAAAACAAAAGAAAAGAGATATGTGCACTCGCGGCGTGGATTATACTATATTACAGCTAAATATAAAACGGGGTTTTATTACACACATGGAAATTTCTATTTACTTTCCAGACACTGTCATTATCCATGCATTGTAACCAGATTTGGATGTACAGTACTAACAATGTGTGCTGATTCCAGGAATACCGAGACAGACAGGCACAGGTACTGTACGCATTCAAGTAAGCGATGCCAATGACAATCCTCCCATCTTCGAGAAGGTTTCCTACAAAGCTCACATCAAGGAAAACCTTCCACCACATTCGGCTGTGATCACCATCCAAGCCACCGACAAAGATTCAGGTTACAACGGCAAATTGAAGTAAGTCTCTTCTAGCTTTTTCTCCAGACATCACAATCTAACCTGATCTACTATAGATACAAGCTGGTTGGTGAGAACGCAGCGATGTTCTACGTCGACGAAGATTCTGGGACAATCTTCACGAGAACATCACTCGACAGAGAGATACAAGAGAAATATCTTGTGACACTGATGGTGTGGGATCTTGGAGAGATGATCCAACACAACGCGACAACCAATGTGACAATCCTGGTGACCGATGTCAACGACAATGCTCCACATTTCTCACAGAAGAGTCTTGTCACTTTTATACCAGACAACGCTCCTATTGGTGAGTTTCTTAGCCAATACAAAGCAAGAGCATGTGGCTTATCACTCCTGTCAACAAATATTACGAATTTTACAAGACTATTTCAGTAGAAAAACTAGATTCTTAAAGAGAAAAACCATTAGAACAGTTTGTGTGTGTCATCATAGGCCAATCGTTTATAACTTTTACATTTTGATTTATAGATCATCTTATTTGGCTTAAAGATGGATTCTTAGATGATTCATGCTTTACTGAATTTGTAAACACACATTTAGAATACTGGAAATACTTTAAAAAGTAGATTGTACATATGGAATTTGTTTGCAATGTCTTTTTCTATAGTGTACCTATTGAAATGAGGTAAATTGTAGTTATTTATGAAAAATAACGCACACAAAAATTCCCCGGTAATATGATTACTGTGGGGAGGAAATTAATGATGAGAAATAACAAAGAAAATCATCTTGTGTGATTCTTTCTTCACATTGCATGGTGTAAGACTAATGATATAATCTTAACTTTGATGAGGGACAAATAATCTTAAGACATATGACGTAATTCTTAACATATCAGGCAAAGACTTAGACCCTGATTGAAAGACAGGATAACAGATCTAAAGAACAATGTGACCTACGTATCAGCTAATGACATACACTGTGACAATAAAAACAGAAGAGTTGAATGTCACTGACTCCCCGACATTTTATCCATTATTTATAAGGCGATGCCATTTATATACAAAAGTTCGTAAACACTTGCAAAAAATTGAAATACCAATATTATTCGCCGTTATGTATATAATGTCTTTATATTATGTATAAAGTAATTGTATTATGTATTATTAAAACACGAACTTTTGAGACAACTTTATATAATAATTGGAACTAGTAAAGCACAAAAGTTTATTTTTTAAAATATAAAACGAATATCCAATTCTTATCCATTGTATCCTAGAAGGTAACAGAGAGGAATGTTGCAGGATACTTCGTATGCAATCCACACGCCACGGACGCGGACTCGGGAGCGAACTCCCGGCTGGTGTATCACTTAGCTGGACCTGCCGCAGACAGCTTCCAGGTGGACCCTGACAGCGGAGTGATCCGACTGGTGCAGAGGCTGGGACTGGACGTCAACTACGGTCTGGAACTCCACGCTACAGATATCGGCAGACTGACCGCTTCTGTCAACATTACAGTCCGCCTGCAACCTTCCAACCTCTTCCCCACCCTGCAACAACCCTCCACCACCATCTTCCATCTAGCTAAATCCTCCGCAGAACAAGAGATCACCACCATTTCAGCTACATCCCAGCGTGATCCATCCTCACAAGTCCTCTACTCCATCGCCACTCAACAAGATCTCTTCCGAATTGATCCCCATTCAGGAAAACTCTATTTACTTCCCTCACTCAATAAGCCAACTTCTACCAAGTACGATCTATGGATACAAGCTAGGGATACTGGAACACCTTCCTTCTATAGTAATGTACTTGTTGAAATTCATTTAGAAGCTGCTAACGACCATGCTCCATTCTTCCCCATGGACGTCTACAACACTACCGTTAAGGAAGAACTTGCCCCTCCACTTCTTGTAATGACTTTACAAGCTGAAGATCCCGACCTTAATGAAAACGGTGAGATTGAATATGCATTGATCTCATCAGAACCTAGCAGACCATTCACTCTGGAAGCCGCTACGGGGAGGATCTTCACGAATGATGTTCTGGATCGAGAGAAGATTGAAACATACCGTCTGGTAGTCCGTGCTACAGATAAGGGAAGTCCACGTAAGTCCGGCACAGCTACAGTTCTTGTACGTGTCCTGGATAAGAACGACAATCCTCCACGTTTCACGCGTCTCTTCAGCGTGAATGTCACGGAAAACTCTCCACTTGGTACCTTTGTCATCCAGTTGACATCCTCGGATCGTGACATCGGTGAGAATGCCAACGCCACCTATATCTTCACGGAGAACCCTGGCAACAAGTTCCATATTGACGCTGTCAGTGGGAATGTCACCGTTGCTGGCTGGCTGGACAGAGAGGTAAGTCCCCACATTGCATATTTACATGCTCAAACGTACTCAGTACCAGATTACAAGTGTAATGCAATGTAAATTGTTACATTTTCAAATAACAGAAGTTTAAAGTATATTTAAATAGTATGGGGAGAAGCATAATATACTAGAACAATAGAAAGAATGATCCAGGTTTATGTAAAATTAATAAATCGATTTATACAAATGCGTGTTACTGATGGCCTACACCATCTATCACAATAGATATAAACTGATAAAGAAGTTCTTTTTTTTTTTCAATCTTTATTTTTAAAATAATTTTTAGAAAATCTTATCAAACACTTGGTCAAACACTTTCATTCTTAGCTGGTAAAGTGGCTGGGTCACTTCAAAACTATGCACAACGTTTTAATGGCTATCTTAACTGGAAAGGTTTATTTTCTCTTTTTAAAATGATATTTTTTATACAATACTTTTTTTTTACTATTATCCCTAGTACACGTCGTACAAGCTATAATATTGATTGTGGGTAGTAGTTAGCGACTTCTTTTACTGCAAGTTCACCTATGTCAACATACAAGTGTATTAGAGCTTCGTTTAACTGGTGGGGTTGAACTTTGACAAGAATCGGGGGTCATTAAAGCAATTTTCTTTAGAAAAAAGGTAACCAATGCGGGGTTCTATCTAGGGTCATGGCTGTCGGAAATGAATTAAACCATATACGACCCCCCACTAAGGTACTATGACGACCCCCCACTAAGGTAGTGTAAGTACAGTGATCGAGCTAAGATCTGTGTGGATGACCGTGCAGATACAGGACGAGTACCTACTGAAGATCGTGGCTGTCGACGAGTCGTGGAGAGCCGAGACACCGCTGAGTGTCACCATCCACGACGTCAACGACAACGCTCCCGTGTTCGAGAAGGATTCCTACACCTTCCACGTGGCCGCGGAACTACGGACCGTAGCCTCCGTCGGTGCTGTCACCGCCACGGACCGCGACAAGCTCGGACCCAACTCCGCCGTTACCTACACCCTGACTCGACCCTCGGATCTCTTCAGGGTGGACCCAGACACCGGTCATATCTTCACCAAACAGGTCCGTAGTACCTCTCTACCTTCCTTCATTTCCTTATAGTTTACAGTACATCTAAGTATTCAAGAAGTGAAACTCTTTAAGAGCATCGTAAAAATAGAAGCTGTCTGGCCGGCACATTCGTTGTTCTTAAAATTAAAGACACTTCGGCCAGTAAATCTTTTTATTATCTCAACGTTTCGACAAGAATCTTTTGTCCTCGTCAGGAGTAAACAAAAATTAAAACATTTGGCAAGGCGTTAAGAATAACGCTTTTTTAACGCCATGCCAAATGTAGTTTTTATTTGCTTCTGACGAGGACAAAATATTTTTATCGAAGCGTCGAGGTAATGAAAAGATTAACTGGCCGAAGTAACTTTAATTTTAAGAATCTTTAAGAGCAGTTCAGAATATGCCTTTTTCACTTCTTCTTTCTTGTAGACGCTTGTTTGGTGGTATATATACTATCATGAGAACAATACAGAAAAGATAATGCACACAAAATTCATGAAGTGTTCCTCATCTTTATTACCTCTATTCACACCTGGCGTGTAGGTGCTGCACTACAAGAAGTCAAGCCACAGAGAGAGCCAGGAGAACCAGCATCTACTGACCGTGGTGGCCACAGACCGAGGCAGACCCCCGTTGAGCAGCCAGGTGGGGGTGACGGTGAACGTGGTGGACGCCAACAACCACCCGCCCACCTTCGCCCAGTCCACCCACCTCAGCCCCGTTCCCTACAACGGCCGCTTGGGACTTCCCGTCCTGCAGCTCGTGGCGGTGGACGAGGACACGGGGGTCAACGGTCATCTCTCCTACTCCGTCACTGGCGGCAATTCCTCACACTTCTTCTCCATCAACAAAACTACTGGTGAGTAGTCAGCACTGGAAACTACTGGGATACCAGTACTGTAAATTACAGGGATACAAGTACTGAAACCTATAGGAATACCAGTATTGGAAACTACAGAGATACCAGTACTGTAAATTACAGGGATACAAGTACTGAAACCTATAGGAATACCAGTATTGGAAACTACAGAGATACCAGTACTGTAAATTACAGGGATACAAGTACTGAAACCTATAGGAACACCAGATTGGAAACTACAGAGATACCAGTACTGTAAATTACAGGGATATCAGTACTGTAAACTATAGGAATACCAGTATTGGAAACTACAGAGATACCAGTACTGTAAATTACAGGGATACCAGTACTGAAACCTATAGGAATACCAGATTGGAAACTACAGAGATACCAGTACTGTAAATTACAGGGATATCAGTACTGTAAACTATAGGAATACCAGTATTGGAAACTACAGAGATACCAGTACTGTAAATTACAGGGATATCAGTACTGAAACCTATAGGAACACCAGATTGGAAACTACAGAGATACCAGTACTGTAAATTACAGGGATATCAGTACTGTAAACTATAGGAATACCAGTATTGGAAACTACAGAGATACCAGTACTGTAAATTACAGGGATATCAGTACTGTAAACTATAGGAACACCAGATTGGAAACTACAGAGATACCAGTACTGTAAATTACAGGGATACCAGTACTGTAAACTATAGGAATACCAGTATTGGAAACTACAGAGATACCAGTACTGAAAACTACTGGGGTACCAATACTGAAAACTATAGGAACACCAGATTGGAAACTACAGAGATACCAGTACTGTAAATTACAGGGATACCAGTACTGTAAACTATAGGAATACCAGTATTGGAAACTACAGAGATACCAGTACTGAAAACTACTGGGGTACCAATACTGAAAACTATAGGAATACCAGATTGGAAACTACAGAGATACCAGTACTGTAAATTACAGGGATACCAGTACTGTAAACTATAGGAATACCAGTATTGGAAACTACAGAGATACCAGTACTGAAAACTACTGGGGTACCAATACTGAAAACTATAGGAATACCAGTACTGAAAACTACTGGGGTACCAGTACTGTGATAACTACAAGGATACCACTACTGAAACCTATAGGAATACCAGTAGGGAAACCTTATGTTTTCACCTACGGGATAAACCTTTCTTTCATCACCATTCCGGGACCGAAGGTGTATGGCATGATATAGCAGTCTGGACCCCATCTCACCTCAGAGACTCTTTCATGTTGGTCCAAGTCATTAGAAGTCTTTCAACCAAAACGATGAAAGGGCCTGACTCATCAGTTGCTTTGCCAATTGAACTGTTTTTCTTTCATAGTCTGTGGAAATTCATTGGAAGGAATATTAGATGAATCGCCTATAACAGATACTTGTTTACGATAATGACCTTAAGACAGATTTACTGAATATACCCACCACATATTCCCATACGACTGTATAGTATGAGTGTCATTTAAAAAGTACTTAATATCTTTCAATACCGACATTTCTTGACATCCTGTTGTCCTTGCAGGTTGGATCACCATCTCTCAATTCCTGGAGAGCTCCGTCGGACAGAGATACACCATGGAGGTGAAGGCTTCAGACCTCGGAGTACCTCCCAAGGAATGCACCACCACTGTGCATCTCATTGTAACGGGAGAGAACGAGCATGCCCCTGTGTTCACCGCCTTCAGCTACCAAATCATCATTCCTGAAAGTGAGCCTATCTACAACAAGATCGTAACAGTGACCGCAACGGACAAGGATCCAGGAATGAATGGAGATATTGAGTACCATATTACTGCAGGCAATGTCAACGGAAGCTTTGAGATTGGAAGAGATACTGGCGGTGTCATCGTAATTAAAGAACTTGATTATGAGCGTCAGAATGAATACCAACTCAATATCACAGCTTACGATCGCAGTTTCAACAAGAAATCATCAACTTCTGTTCTTACTATCATCATTACAGATATTAATGATAACCCACCTCTTTTCAATTCCACCTATTTTGAAGCCTCGTTGGCTGAAAACGAACTACCTTATACCTATATCACACAGTTGATTGCGACTGATGCGGATTCCCCACGTAACGCAATCATCCAGTATACACTTGTTGGGAATCGAGCAAGAGATCTCTTCAGTATTGATCCACAAACTGGAGTCCTCACCTCCAAAGTCACTTTTGACTATGAAGAAGAGAACAGTTATCTGTTAGAAGTGACGGCTACCAATCCAGGCTCTGCTCAGTTCAGCTCTGTACAGCTCCGTGTCAACATTGCCAGTCGCAATGAGTACTTCCCCAAATTCGTACAACCAGTCTTCCAGTTCACCATCAGTGAATCAGTCGCGATAGGTACCCGAGTGGGAATCCTTCAAGCCACTGATGAAGATACAGGTATCGATGGTCAGGTCTTTTTCCTCCTTGTTGGTGGAAGCAACGACCGTGGTTTTAAGATCAAGAGAGATACTGGTGAGATTGTAGTTGACAAGAAGCTGGACCGTGAGTCCCAAGCCAGAGTTGTCCTCACTGTCATGGCCAAGAACATGGGAAGTATCCGAGGAAATGACACCGATGAGGCGCAAGTAGTGATCAACATCGAGGATGGCAATGATCCACCCATCTTCGACAAGCCATTCTACGAAGCCCGTATTCCTGAAGATGCCTCCCCAGGTACAACTCTTCTTACAGTCCACGCTACTGACAAAGACGTCAAACCATCCAACAACCATTTCACCTATTCCATTATAAGTGGCAACCAAGGTCATGCCTTCGCTGTCGATCCAAATACTGGAACCATCTCTACAGTAGCTCATCTGGATAGAGAGGCCATCGGTATCTACAACCTCACAGTTGCAGCTATTGATACCGGGATGCCATCCCAGACAGGTAAGTTGGTCAACTACCTTCTTCGATGTGACAATACTGATAATGTCATTTGCGCAGGGACAACGAACGTTGAGGTGGCTCTCACAGATGTCAATGACAATGCTCCATCTTTCGAACCAACAGCTCTGGTTGGCTATATCCGAGAAAACATGGCTCCATCTAGCAGCGTGATGATCCTTTCGGCAAAAGATCCAGATCTTCCTCCCAATGGAGGTCCATTTACATATTTCCTGGTGGGCGGCGAACATCAACAGCTGTTCAATGTTGACAGTCACACTGGACTTGTCACCACTACACAGACTCTTGACAGGGAAGCTACACCCAGCCTTAATCTTCTGATTGAAGTTCACGACAGCGGTGTCCCACAAATGTCAGCACGACATGCCATCACAGTTTGGGTGACAGATGAGAATGACTGTCCATCTCTACCAAGAACACTTAATGTCTTTATATGGACTATGGGTCCATTTACAGGAGGTCAGGTTGCAAATGTGCGTCCACTTGATCCAGATTCCATCGGACAGTATAGCTGCTCGCTATCAGGGAATGGAGCGGCTGGAGCCTTCTGGCTGGCTGACGAATGCAACCTCCATGCATCCACATTTGCCCCGCAGTCAGCGACGTTGCTAGTCTCCGGCAATGATGGCCGATATCCCGACGTCACCTCTACCGTCAACCTAAAGTTCTACACCTTCGACAACTCCACACTCCAGAACAGCATCTCGATCCGCTTCCCCAACCAAACAGCTGAGAAACTAATAGGAAACCTTGAGAATATTCTAATGGCCTTGCAAGACATCTTCAGGGTGAGTACTTCCTCCATCTAGTTCTTTATACTGAAAATAAGCCCATTTTTTCCTTTTAACTTTCAAATATTGATACTAAAAAAGATATTAATAATAGAAAATAATAAAAAGATCAAACACATTCATTTTATCCATTACTCTATCTTCAATTTGTCTGCATATATAGAAGCATATATATTATATATGCATTGCATATCTAAAGTTGCATACCTGAGGCCATATTTGCATATATAGATCCACCTAAAGATCAACACACAGGTGAAATAATATGATATACGAGAATATCCCAAAGAAGAGTATACACACACAATAACAAAATACTATTTTTAAAAACGTATATTCAATCATTTGATTGAAAATCACAGTTGAAAGTTGATATACTGATGTATATAACACTCATCAAAACTTTATGTAGTAAGTTCTTAACTTTCCACTTCTATAAGTTTTGTTTATGAGTGTATATAAAGGATGTGGGTCACTACGTGTGTTGAGAGTGAGGGCTATGTGTGCAGGGGCTGGGGAACCCGATGGTCTACGGCCTGTCAGAGGAAGGGGCCGAGCTAACCCTGGCTGCACGCTGGAGAGAAGGAGGGTACATTCCACGTAGGGACCTGATCGCCAGGTTAGGTGCACATAGGTCAATGTTGCCTGATGGCGCTGAAATTGGGTTCGACCCTTGCGCCGGTGCACCCTGTCATCATGGCGGAGTCTGCAGCCCACGTCTGGATGTCGGCAATGGCCTGGTCACCACCGAGTCTTCAGCAACCGCCCTCACTGCCCCATCAGTGTCCCATCATTTCCACTGTACCTGTCCTACAGGGTTCTCTGGACCTCAATGCCAGAGTCAGGAAGATCCCTGTTCTCCCAATCCATGTCTTCACCAAGGAACTTGCCATGGAGATGGACTATGTATCTGTCCGCCATCACGCCATGGTCCGCGGTGTGAGCTGGCGTTGGCATGTTCCTCCAGCCCGTGTCACAATGGCGGAACTTGCCAGCAGACCGAGGGTGATTTCTTCTGTCTCTGTAGACCTGGATTCCGCGGCAAACTGTGCCAGACTACCGCAGATAGCTGTAGACCCAACCGCTGCATGCATGGAGGAACTTGTCTACCAGACGGCCCAGGTACGTTCCTCTATATGCCTAAAGAATCCTTCCTTTCTTTATTTCAAACTTCTCCCCTCTACATTCTTTTTCATTTCTTTAATATAATCAATATCGAGGACAAAGTTTCCTGTACAATTTTATTTCTCTAGTCTTCAGGCTTATATGCCCTTCAACATAAGCAGCTAGTTGTATAACTTCTAGCCAATTATATACGCCTTGATTGATTTTTAATAATAATTCCAGAATTGATCAAATACATTTTATTGATTAATCGATAATGCATCCCAGAAAAATTTCACTTTTGTACTGGTGCATCATAATAAAACTATGTACAATGAACATGTAAATGACACCTCAGCCATCTCTGTAGAGTTTGATGGAAGATCGGGTCTCCAGAAACACCAATGTGTGGGTATGTGTGCAGGCTACCAGTGCATGTGTGAATCAAGCTACTATGGCAGACATTGCGAGCATGTCACCGTTGGCTTCAAGCCATATTCCTTCATGTCCTTCCCTAGTGAGCTGGGAGGTTCCACAACAGACCTCAGCATTGTCTTCTCCACTCTCCAATCCAACGCTCTACTGGTCTACAACTTCGGGAATGTCATTGGAGGACGATCCGACTTTGTGGCCTTGGAACTGGTGCAAGGAAGACCTACGTTCTCTTTTGGAGGCGTCCGTACAGCCGTTGCTACAGTTTCTGCACCGCAGAGTGTCGCAGACGGCTCCTGGCATAAAGTGTCTGTTGTCCGGAATGGAAGGGTAAGTTCTTCAAACATCTTCAACATTAACGTCATCAATTTTATGCATCCAGTTCGGTTATTGAACTGCGTACGAAACTTTAGAAATGATCCCTTGAAGTAAGATCATCCATTAATTTATGCAAGAAATGTCTTTCACTCAGAATCCATAGTTCACCTTCCATGATAGTAGTCTAGCATTTGGTTAAAAGGAATTTCTTTTAAGGATGGGTGCTATGTTCCCTTTCAAAATTATTAATCTAACCTATCGTTAAATGGAGAGTATCGTTAAACCGAACACATATAGTTATCAAGAAAAAAAAGGCATCTCTTTATCGTGCAAATGAAAGTTGCTGATGGCTTGCGCCATCAATCGGAATAAATATCAACTATTCGTTAATTTTTTAATTATTCCAGAATTGGCCAAATACCCATTCTTGATTAATCAAGAAAAGTTAACCACGTACGCGTTTCGGGCTGTTGGCCCTCGTCAGCGTGGTGCAAGCTGTACCTCAACGACCAAAAACTGGTCATTCCGATAGATGGCGCAAGCCATCAGCAATTTTTAGTTTAACAATAAGAAGATGCCCCCTTTTTTTTCTTAATTTATGCACCTTATCCCAGTATCATATCACATTTGTACTATTTTTTCATATAGTTATCAATTTTCGACGTCACAGAACTCAATGAGTATGTTTATAAGAGAGGGGTGTCTAGGTCGTCTCTCTATCTGTCGTCCCCTGCGGCAAGACTGGGGAGCAATGTCAGGAATGTTACCATGGCAACAAGTCCTGCTCCATCATCACATCTGGTCACACTGGGTAGGTAGCTCTTCTCTTACTGACCCAACAACAACACCGAAGATATAAACTGTACATGACGCTTTGTTAACAACATAACAACCATTGTAAAACGACATTTGAAAATTATACCGCATGTGTTTCTTTTAAACGAAAAATCGAAATTTATTTTTAAGGGGAGAAATAACGATTATTTCTAACCTTAGAGATGAGGTATGAAAGGATGAATTGTGAAGAGTAATGATAAACGGAAAAATAAAAGTGTCCAGGGATGGGAATCGAACCCACAGTGTTCCGCTTACCGGGCAGATGCCATGTCCACTAGGCTACCCTGGACATATTTTTCCGTTCGTAAATATTATGACGGAACACTGTGGGTTCGATTCCCATCCCTGGACACTTTTATTTTTCCGTTTATCATTACTCTTCACAATTCATCCTTTCATACTTAATCTCTAAGGTTAGAAATAATCGTTATTTCTCCCCTTAAAAATAAATTTCGATTTTTCGTTTAAAAGAAACACATGCGGTATAATTTTCAAATGTCGTTTTACAATCATAAGCCGCATTATATTGTATTATAAATACCATTATCAGTAGCTTACAACCCAATAAACTTAACCCAATAACAACACCGATGAGTTAAACTATAGATTATGCTTCTATAACACCATAATTACCATTTTCAGCAGCTTGCCACCCAACTGGTGGAAGGATGATCTAAACCGTTGGTTTTCGACCGCTACGACCCGGGTTCGATTCCCGAATTGGACACTTTTTCTGATTTAAAAAAAAAAAAATTGCCCAGCGAGTGCAAGTAACCAAACGGGGCTCTGGCACATTTGTAAGTGCAAAGTCGAACTGCTTTTCACATGTGTAGACATGTGCTTACAGTAAAAGCAGTTGCCTACCTCTACCCACCATGATTATCATGGCCTGTACCACGTGTACTAGGGATAAGCAAAAACAATACAAAACTATTCTAAACAGAGTTATGGTTTAAAATTTCTGACATGAAAAATGGACAAATGTGACAAAAGTTTTGCCTATGCAGGAGCCTGAGCATGGAGGGCCGACCCATGTATGTGGGCGGAGTCCCATCCATCGAGCCAATGGTGGAGAGGCCTGGCCAAGTGGGGGCAGACGACTTTGTGGGCTGTCTCCACAGCGTGGTTGTCAGTGGGCGGAGACTGGACTTGGCCACGCCTCTAGAGATGAGACATGTTGGCCCTGGATGTCCTTCCTCGGGTCCTGCTTGTCCGGGACATTGTCTCTGTGACAATGGTCTGGTGGCCCATAACTGCCACTCGGGTAAGTTTGCTCTTCTTTCACAATTACAGTTCAAAATAACTTTATTGAGTGAATTTCTTCCATTGAGTGAATTCCATTGTAAATATTTATAGAAAAAAAGGGTGTGCCTGGATGTGTGATAAGAAAATCATTTGAAATATATACAAGAATTAGTATTATGATACATTAGCGCGTCATCTGTTATGAAAATTCGAAACTATTATAGACGCGTATGATTCTTTAAAAAAATTAAACAATTTCTACTGCCCTTACTGCAATGGAAAAATTAAGTTTGCTCTTCCTTTACAGATCCAGTTCAAAATAACTTTATTGAGTGAATTTCTTCCATTGAGTGAATTCCATTGGAAATATTTATAGAAAAAAAAAGGGTATTACCGGATGTCACATAATACTAATATTTTCCCATGTCTTATTATATCAAAAACGGGGTTAGTTATCATGGAATGGAGTCGGATGACATTCTGAGGTCGATGTATCTGAATGTGTGATAGGAAACAAAGATTTTTTTTTCCCCAAAATATTTCGATGAATTGCTCTTCCTCTTTCTACCTCACAATAAATTGTGCAATAAATTGATAAAGAAAGAGAAATTCCTCGAAATATTTTGAGGATTTTTTTTCCTTTTACAGATCCAGGTACGCCTTTTTTTATATATAAATAAGGATAAAGCCAGGATAAATGCTTTCTTAATATTTATTTATCAAACTAAAATTGAGTTATAAAAAAATACTGTATGTGTACGCAGCTCTGGAGCCCATCTGGATCTCTGGAGATGCCCGCGTGGAGTTGGTGCCGCAGGAGAAGTTGAGAAGAGGTCTATGGAAGGGCAAGGCGAGGTCACTCAGTCTAGCAGTCCGAACCAACAAGCCACAAGGCCAGCTGCTCCGAGCAGTCACCCAAGCTGGTGACCTGACCACATTGTCCATCGAGGGCGGTCGACTGGTCTACAGGTCGACGCTGAAGAACGGAGGACAGTTCCGCCATGAGATAGACCACGTGGCAGATGGACATTGGCATGCTGTTGTCATGACCAGTGGGACACCGCCGGCTGCCATTAACATCTCCCTGGACGGCCGCTGGCATGCCCTACGTGGTCGTCCCCTGCACGACTTCCTCGACCCTTACCTCAGCCTTCTGACCATTGGCGGAGGTAGGTCCACATTGCCATCATCACAGAACAAATCATTAGAATGTCTATTTCACGATTTAAACACCAAACTTTTCTGGTCTTTAATACAATCTACATTCATAGACAAAACTTATGGAAGTGGAAAGTCTTTGTTGTCGCCAATCGATTTTTTTTTTTTTTTTGAAGGAGACAAAGGAAATTTTGTCCACACTTGGTTATCTCATTGATTGAGAACAAATCATTAGACAATTCACTGGTGGCGTGAAAGACTCCGCCACTGATGGACTGCGAGAGTTCTTTTCCACAGAATGGGCAGGTCGATGTGATGGCTGACGTTACACAACTCAAGACCAAAATGGTACTTGTAGATGGTAGCCACACTTGTCACATCAAGAGAGAAATATGATGAGATTTGACGATTAAAAAAAATGGTGCCACGCATTTTTTATATTGGACATATTTTGAAACACTCCCATGACGTGAGGTCTCCAGTAACTGAACTGACCCGATGTTTTTCAGGATTCGAGGGATGCGTGAAGCTGGTGGCAGTCAACGGGGAGGTACAATCTGCCAACGCCAGTACATCCTACTTCCAGATGGTGGCCCATGGTCCAGTCAGGCCGGGCTGTCAGACTGAAGGTCACGCTACTGCCGCCCCCAGCACTGATCCACTCAACGTCGGCATTATGCTCGTCATTGTTTTCTTCATCATCCTTATCTTGGTCATCTTCATCAGTTTCGTGGTCTTCCGCCAGCGTAAGATGGCCAAGAACCACCTCAAGCCTAATGGTACTCCATACCTGGCCAGTTCCCCTCCTCATGAGAATGGAGGACCCCGTAATGATTCCCTCTACCATGAGGCTACATCAGCTGAAGACTTGCTGAGGAATCACCTAGCGCAGGAACTGATGCCGAAGAAATTGAAAGAACGTGAGGTGCCACATCGGCCTGACATCATTGAGAAGGAAGTCATGAACAAATCCTTGATGTCCCCCAGAATGGAGGATCACATGATGCCCCCCAAGTCAAGCAACAACTCCCTGGGTATCCTCAATATCACAGAATCAGAACCTCCTGAACATTACGACTTGGAAAATGCCAGTAGCATCGCCCCATCTGATATCGACATTGTCTATCACTACAAGGCATTCAGGGATGGCAACTTCCGCAAGTACAAACCTAACGTGACAGGCTATCATAAACATCGTCATGGTCTAGGGGAAGGGCCAACAAAGATGCAGAATACACCATTAGCAAGACTCAGTCCATCTAGTGAACTCTCCCAACCAAGAATCCTGACTTTACAGGATCTTAGCGGACGTCCACTACAGAGTGCATTACTGGCTCACAGTCCAACAGCCAGTCTTCACTCAGCCGGACCTCAGAGTGCAAGCGGACTAACAGCTGAAGAGATTCAGAGATTAAATGTGCGTCCACGTAACGCCAGCCTTCTCAGCACACTCGATGCTGTCTCATCCTCTAGCGATGGCAACATGGAGAACAACAAACTTTCTGAGCTGGAGAACAACCCACAGATGATGGAAGTCCCTCAAAGTTCTTCTTCAGAAAGTGGAAATGATTCTTTCACATGCTCAGAATATGATTACGACAATTATGAAAAAGTTCATAGAGACTATCCACAAGGAAATCTCATTTTCTCTAAATTACCAGAAGAAGATAATGAAAATGATGGTGATTCTGCAAAGACATACGATGGACTTGATTCCTTTCGTGGATCCTTAAGTACTCTAGTGGCTTCAGATGAAGAAATTACCTATAAACCAAGCAATGGGGGGACAATGGTAAGTTGGGACTATCTTTTAAACTGGGGACCAAACTTTCAGAACTTAGCTGGAGTCTTCCAAGACATCGCCCAACTACCTGACAACCCTCCAACAAGTTCAGCCAATCACAGCGAAGAGATGGTATAACAGCGGTCGAGTGTACTAGTCACACTCCCTTTCTCATTATGTAAATAGTATTTATTATGTAACATACCACATCTCTGGTTTCATACCAACCTTCACATTTTTTTTTTTTATATAATATGAGCTTATATTATTATTTTTTATCTATATTAATCATTTGATATCAAATTTGGTTTAATCAAAAAAACTTTTTCCCAAAATATCTTCTCATTAAAAAAAATGAATCTTTTATATATAAAAAAAAGCCTCATATAATAAAGGTGAAAAAACACTTGGGTAAATATACACCAAAAAATATTATTATCAATTTTTTATGCTCTTTATATATTGCCAAATTGTTTTATATAAACCAATTATCTAATATTGCCATTTGAAAAAAAATAATAATAATTTGCATGTTTAGCCAATTAAGAGTAATATTTATTCTTAATAAAAAAAAAACAATAATTATTAATTATAAAATGAGGCCAAATTTTCTCTATGATGAGTTTATTAATTGAGAAAAAATAAAATGATCAATGTGTTCATAGTGTTTGTGCCATTAAATATAATGGCAATTATACTAGTTATTATTCTCTGAATGTATTTGTTTTTGATTCTCTTTTTCTATTTTTCATTTCTATCCACATACCTCTTGTTTCCATGTACATTAATGATTCTGTGAAGAAGAAAAAAACACTTGTAAGAAATATGTATAGAAAGTTATGTAAATATTATTTTTTGTAAAGCTGTGCCAAGCAAAGTTGAAATAAAAAAAAATTACTAAATATTAACTTGTTTAATGTGTCATGTTATTAAAAAAAAAAAAAAAAAACTCAACAGAGAACATCCAATATTCTAAAATTACTTAACAATTTAACAATACAGTTAAACCTGTCTATAGCGCCACCTCTAAATAGCACCTTCCTCTCTATAGCGCCCGATTTTAAATACGTAGTACGATGCGATTTACATTAAAAGTGACCTGTCAATAGCACCCCCTCTCTATAGCACCCTATTTTGGTGAGTCCCAAGAGGGGGCGTTATAGACAGGTTTAACCGTATGTATCTTTTCTTATAAATATCCAGTTTTAAAAAATGTTAATATTTTTTTTAAATAGTCCAAATAATAGAATTATCATCGCGAGTAAGCAAGTTGAAAAAAAAAAGTCTAAAATAGTCAAATTAATACAAAACCCTTTTATAGGACTTAAATTAAAATGAGGCTGGTGTTGTTTATGTTGTTCTTGTGTCTATTTGATCACGCAGAATGCAACTGAACTAAGTATTTATTTATTAACATCTATTTCTTATAACATGGTTATATATCTGAGAGTGTTTACAAGTCGAGTCGGCAGTGTTGCCGGATCAATCATAACATGTTTCCTTTAAACAAAAATAAAAAAGGATTGCTGTTCTCCTAGTCTCTATAACGCAAAGGTTTTCTCACTGTTCTACCACTGCGGGTTCGCACACTAGGAGAAGTAGATGATTCTTCACCTTTCTTGGCAATGGCCTCCCTTGGATCATATGCTCTTCTGTTTTCGGAAGTGGGTCTTCCGTGATCTTGTATGTTGTCATCCATGGCTGTCCCTGCTTGAGATCCAGGAATGCTTGGACTTTGACTTGTTGGGGCAGAATCTTCTACACTGAACTTTCTCGGTCTAAGGTGAGACCTGTTCCTGCGGTATTCAGAACCACTTGGTGTTTTCACCATATATGAGCGTGGAGTTTCATGCTTTGCGGTCACTGTTGCCGGAACCCATTTTCTATGCCTTTCCTGCAACATGATGTTGTCTCCTACTTCCAAAGGTCTCAAAATTCTCTTTGGACTTCCTGCATACTTTTGTTGATGGTCTCTCAATTTTTGATAATTCTTTGTTGTGTCAAACAGTGGTTTCAACTGTTGTCGGGTGTATGTCGAAAGAGTTCTCACAGATCTTCCCATAAGCATTTGGGTCGGAGATGGCAAGTCATACTTAGGTGTGTTGTTGAACTCCATCAAAGCCAGATTGGGATCTCTTCCTGACTTCACAGCTTTAATTATCAGTCCTTTGATGGTTTGAATTGTCCTCTCAACTTGTCCATTAGATCTTGGATATTTGGGACTGGAGGTTTGGTGTTTGAATTCATATTTCTGAGCAAAATTTTTGAATCCAGTAGAGTTAAAAGGGGGTCCATTATCCGAAACTAGAGTTCTTGGAATTCCATGAGTCCTGAAAATGGTTTTCAACTGCAGGATGGTTTCGGTTTCTCTTTTGCTTGATAATTTCCGGATTTCAACAAACTTTGAGTGGTAATCGACAACCAAGATGGAACTGGTTCCACTCACCTCCATGAAATCTACAGCAATTTTTTCCCATGGAAATTCAGGGATTTCATGAGCTATTCTTGACTCCTCAGGATTCTTTCTTGAATATTCCTGACATGTTCTGCACTTTTCCACTTCATTTTCTACTTGTGTTATCATGCCGGGCCAGTAAAATGCTGATCTTGCTTTTTCTTTGGAAGCTGCTATGCCCTGGTGTGATGAATGAACAACCTGCAGGATTTCTTTTCGAAGAGTCGATGGCACCATGATGCAATTTCCTTTGTAAACAATTCCGTCACTCACATGAATTTCATCTTGAAATTGCCAGTAGGGTTTTGCTTCATCACAGACCTTAGTTTTATATTTCGGCCATCCATTCTTCGCATACTCTATTAGTTGTATCAAGGTGTGGTCCCCATGAGTTTCCTTTTGTAGTCTCTTTATTTTTTCATCTGTGGTAACCAGCAACATGTGCACTGATTCAGTTTGACCTTCTAAATAGCTTGTGTCCACCTCATCTTTTAATGGATCTCTAGACAGATGGTCAGCTACAAACATGTTTTTCCCTGGTGTAAACTTCAAAGATATTTGAAATCTCATCAGACGTAAGACCATTCTTTGCAGTCTTGGGGAAAGCTTTTCTAAAGGTTTCTTAACAATACTCAGGAGAGGTTTGTGGTCAGTTTCTACAATAACATCATTTCCCCAAATATAGTACTGGAAGCGTTCACATCCAAAGACTATAGCCAAAAGTTCTTTCTCTATCTGTGCGTATTTTCTTTGAGTTGCATTCAGGCTGAAGGACGCATACTCAATTGCTTGTCCCCCTTGCATGAGCACTGTACCAATACCATATTGGCTTGCATCAGATGAAATGGTGATTGGCTTGGTTGGGTCAAAAAATGTCAATATTGGAGCATTCGAAACCATATCCTTGAGTTTTTCAAAACAATCATTTTCTTCGCCTCCAAATTTCCATTCACTCTTGTTGCTTATCAATTTCCTTAGAGGTGCAGTCTTGTCAGAAAGATTAGGAATGAATTTGCCAAGGTACGTTACCATACCTAAGAATCTTTGGACTTCAGTCTTGTTCTCAGGTCTTTTCAACTTTTGTATTGCCTCTGCTCTTGAAGCTTGAATGGCTATTCCATCTCGACTGATTATATGGCCTAAGAAATTTACTTTGTCGACAGCTATCTGCTGCTTCTTAGCATTGAGCTTGACATTATTTTCTTCCAACCTTCGAAGAACTGTTTCAAGGTTTCGGTTGTGCTCTTCCATTGTGTTTCCATAGATCAAGATGTCATCCATATAGCAAGCAGTTCCCTGGAGACCTGAAAGGATATTGTTTATGCATTGCTGGAATACCTCCGATGCACTGTTCAATCCATAGGGAAGTCGCTTGAACCGGAATCTTCCAAAGGGAGTCGCAATGGTGCACAGGTTGGTGCTTTCTTTGTCTAATGGGACTTGCCAGAAAGCTGATGATGCATCAAATACAGAGAAAACTGTAGCACCTTTCAGTTCAGAAAATATTGTTTCAGCTGTTGGCAGAATATAGCGCTCTCTCTGAACATATTTGTTCAGTTCCCTGGGGTCCATGCAAATTCTGACATCTCCAGAAGGTTTTTGTACCACTACAATAGGGTGTGTCCATTCGCTTGGTTCTTCAACTTTTTCAATAATGTCAAGTTTTTCCATCCGTTCCAATTCTGCTTTAACTTTTTCTCTAATGGAAAAAGGAATTTTTCTGCTTGGAGCAATAACTGGAGTTGCATTTTCTTTTAGTCTAATCTTGTGTTCAATTGGCAGTCTTCCTATGCCTTCAAATATATTTTTGTGCCTGTTCAAAATTTCTTTTGCTGAATTGTTTTGCTCTGTTTGGACAGCATCACATTTCTTAATTAGTGAAAGCTTTTCAATAGCTTCTATTCCTAAAATTGGTTGATAGTATCCATCAGCAATGAAAAATTCTAGACTTTCCGTCTTATTTTTAGTTTTGCAATTTAGTGTGGCAATTCCTTTTATCTTGATTTCATGTCCTGTATATGATGTTAGCTTTCGGTTAGTCTGAAATATTTCCAAACCTTTCATTTGTCTGGTGAATGTGTATGGCAAAACATTTACTTCTGCTCCAGAGTCCAACTTGAAACATATTTCCTTTCCATTCACTATGATGGATTTTTTCCATTCCAAAGTATGGACTACTTTTGCTTCATGTATTGACCATACAGTTTCTTCTGTTTCATCATTCAGACTTCTGATAGCTGAACTTTTACAGAAAGCTGCAAAATGATTCATCTTTTTGCATTTGGAGCATCTTTTACCCCATGCAGGACAATTTTTTGCTCTGTGGGACTTTCCACACCTTTGGCATTTGAATTCTTTTTCAGATTCTTGATTTTGTTTTGGACTGTGTTTCTTTTCACATTTTCTTATTTGACAAATGTTCTGGTTGGCAGAGATAACAGATGTCATGATATTGTAACATGGATGACAAGGCCAAGATACCAGAGCTTTTAGATTTGAACATACCAGAGTAAAGTTGGGGAAAGAGGGGTGGACTCTGGTTTCCCCCGCTGCCATGTGGCAGGCGCTAAAAACAGCATTCCTATGTGGGGAAGGACAGAGTCTGGTTACATCTGCGGTGAGGAGAAGATGTGGCGACTTGCATCCGGGCTTGTGGATGATCCTACAAGACGGTGCCAGGAAAGCCTGACATCGGAGCGGCCTACAAGGCAGTGTAAGTCCAAGCTGTACATGTACAGTGTGGAGCGGAATATTTCACAAGAGTAACATCCACGGAGCCAAGGATCCTTCTGACAGGGAAGTTGAAGGCAATTCCCACTTATTGTATTCCTTCTGTTCAATGAGACATATAATAAAGCGCTAACTTTAGCTGCATTCCTTCGAACCCACATGTGTATCTTTGTGGCATCCTAAATAGACAAAGAACACGAATAGCGTCTGGGTACGACGTAACAATACATATTGTGAGATTGGATAAACAATTTATCTTAAACAAATTCTATCCTGATAATCAATTTTCTCATTAATTTACATTAAATAGAGTTTATAATATTAAGAAAAAAGCATCTCCTTATCGTGCAACTGAAAGTTGCTGATGGCTTGCGCCATCTATCGGAATAAATATCAACTATTCTCGTTGATTTTTAATTATTCCAGAATTGGCCAAATACCCATTCTTGATTAATCAAGAAAAGCTAACCACGGACGCGTTTCGGGCTGTTGGCCCTCATCAGCGTGGTGCAAGCTGTACCTCAAAGACCAAAAATTGGTCATTAAGGCATCCTGAAAAATCACGAAACGGGTAGTTAAGGCCAGAATTGCGTGAGAACGCTACACAAAGTGAAAAAAATAGTACAAATGTGATATTGTACTGGGATGTTTATAAGTTTATAATATATTAGGAAAGCGTATAGTCTTATATATATATATATATACTTCCTGAAATGCACTTTCTGTGGATCAGGAATAACAACGGAGATGTTGCATTACTTATTTGACTGTGCTGCTCTGTCTGAGGAAAGACGAAAATTAAATGATAAAACGGGGCAACTTTGTCCTTCATTTCCGGCACTGATTGATGAAATATCAAAGAATAGGTATATAGCGTTGGCGATATTTGGATTTCACAAGACTATATCCCGGAAAAAGGCCTCTCAGTGTTCTCCCTATCCCTTGTGAACTGGCGAATCCTGTATGGGGCGAGTGGCCCCAATAAAGGCTTTTTGTTGTTGTTGTTGTATATATATATATACTTTATTTTTATCTTTATTAAAGTAAAAAACTTTAACAAGAACTGATTGTGGTTCTAGATCTGAACGATGTTCTAGACTTATTATTGAAATGCTTTATTGTCAAATATGATGATGCAATATTACATTGGGGAGATGGTTAGGAACCTCAATACTCTGGAGGGAGTCCAGCTCAGCTAGATCCACAGCGGCATCGAGGGAAACAAGCAAGCAGTCAGATTGCACAAAACGGCAGTTCACTCCAATTTACCTCTGTACTTTGCCGCCTTTCCCAGAAAGCTCGCTTGTATTCGCAGTAAAGAGTTTGTCATACAGCTATGGACCAGCCTATATACAACAGATCACAAAATACCTTAGAATAATGGAAACATCTTTCAGAAATTTAATCTCCATTCTTCAAAAACTCATACTTTGCAATACCACATCCACAATATTGACAGGACATAGCTTTGCACAAGTGGAAGGGGGGGAAAAATTCCAAGAATTTGTCAATTCATTGGCAAGAAGAACACCAAAATGTTAATAATCTTCTTTTCAGATATTCCAATTATAATCTCGAGAGATTCCTGACTACACTCTTCTTCGGTGTCAACACATTGACTGCAAAAACATCAAGGAACCTCCCTATATAAGCAAATTTTCCTGGCGGTATCGGATCAGCTGGATTTCCACCGTAACAATTAGACAATAAGACTGAAGACCAACAACCAGGACAGTTGGTGACATCAGCTGGATGTCAACAACGGGACAATAAGTCTGAAGACCAACAAGCCGGACAGTTGGTGACATCAGCTGGATGTCAACAACGGGACAATAAGTCTGAAGACCAACAACCAGGACAGTTGGTGACATCAGCTGGATGTCAACAACGGGACAATAAGTCTGAAGACCAACAACCAGGACAGTTGGTGACATCAGCTGGATGTCAACAATGAGACAATAAGTCTGAAGACCAACAACCAGGACAGTTGGCGACATCAGCTGGATGTCAACAATGAGACAATAAGTCTGAAGACCAACAACCCGGACAGTTGGCGACATCAGCTGGATGTCAACAACGGGACAATAAGTCTGAAGACCAACAACCCGGACAGTTGGTGACATCAGCTGGATGTCAACAACGGGACAATAAGTCTGAAGACCAACAACCCGGACAGTTGGCGACATCAGCTGGATGTCAACAACGGGACAATAAGTCTGAAGACCAACAAGCCGGACAGTTGGTGACATCAGCTGGATGTCAACAATGAGACAATAAGTCTGAAGACCAACAACCCGGACAGTTGGCGACATCAGCTGGATGTCAACAACGGGACAATAAGTCTGAAGACCAACAACCCGGACAGTTGGTGACATCAGCTGGATGTCAACAACGGGACAATAAGTCTGAAGACCAACAACCCGGACAGTTGGTGACATCAGCTGGATGTCAACAACGGGACAATAAGTCTGAAGACCAACAACCCGGACAGTTGGTGACATCAGCTGGATGTCAACAACGGGACAATAAGTCTGAAGACCAACAACCCGGACAGTTGGCGACATCAGCTGGATGTCAACAACGGGACAATAAGTCTGAAGACCAACAACCAGGACAGTTGGTGACATCAGCTGGATGTCAACAACGAGAGAATAAGTCTGAAGACCAACAACCCGGACAGTTGGTGACATCAGCTGGATGTCAACAACGGGACAATAAGTCTGAAGACCAACAACCAGGACAGTTGGCGACATCAGCTGGATGTCAACAACGGGACAATAAGTCTGAAGACCAACAACCCGGACAGTTGGTGACATCAGCTGGATGTCAACAACGGGACAATAAGTCTGAAGACCAACAACCCGGACAGTTGGCGACATCAGCTGGATGTCAACAATGAGACAATAAGTCTGAAGACCAACAACCAGGACAGTTGGTGACATCAGCTGGATGTCAACAACGGGACAATAAGTCTGAAGACCAACAACCAGGACAGTTGGTGACATCAGCTGGATGTCAACAACGGGACAATAAGTCTGAAGACCAACAACCAGGACAGTTGGTGACATCAGCTGGATGTCAACAACGAGAGAATAAGTCTGAAGACCAACAACCCGGACAGTTGGCGACATCAGCTGGATGTCAACAACGAGAGAATAAGTCTGAAGACCAACAACCAGGACAGTTGGTGACATCAGCTGGATGTCAACAACGAGAGAATAAGTCTGAAGACCAACAACCAGGACAGTTGGCGACATCAGCTGGATGTCAACAACGAGAGAATAAGTCTGAAGACCAACAACCCGGACAGTTGGTGACATCAGCTGGATGTCAACAACGAGACAATAAGTCTGAAGACCAACAACCAGGACAGTTGGTGACATCAGCTGGATGTCAACAACGGGACAATAAGTCTGAAGACCAACAACCAGGACAGTTGGTGACATCAGCTGGATGTCAACAACGGGACAATAAGTCTGAAGACCAACAACCCGGACAGTTGGTGACATCAGCTGGATGTCAACAACGAGAGAATAAGTCTGAAGACCAACAACCCGGACAGTTGGGGACATCAGCTGGATGTCAACAACGAGAGAATAAGTCTGAAGACCAACAACCAGGACAGTTGGTGACATCAGCTGGATGTCAACAACGGGACAATAAGTCTGAAGACCAACAACCCGGACAGTTGGTGACATCAGCTGGATGTCAACAACGGGACAATAAGTCTGGAGACCAACAACCCGGACAGTTGGTGACATCAGCTGGATGTCAACAATGAGACAATAAGTCTGAAGACCAACAACCAGGACAGTTGGTGACATCAGCTGGATGTCAACAACGGGACAATAAGTCTGAAGACCAACAACCAGGACAGTTGGTGACATCAGCTGGATGTCAACAACGGGACAATAAGTCTGAAGACCAACAACCAGGACAGTTGGTGACATCAGCTGGATGTCAACAACGGGACAATAAGTCTGAAGACCAACAACCCGGACAGTTGGCGACATCAGCTGGATGTCAACAACGGGACAATAAGTCTGAAGACCAACAACCCGGACAGTTGGTGACATCAGCTGGATGTCAACAACGGGACAATAAGTCTGGAGACCAACAACCCGGACAGTTGGTGACATCAGCTGGATGTCAACAACGGGACAATAAGTCTGAAAACCAACAACCAGGACAGTTGGTGACATCAGCTGGATGTCAACAATGAGACAATAAGTCTGAAGACCAACAACCCGGACAGTTGGCGACATCAGCTGGATGTCAACAACGGGACAATAAGTCTGAAGACCAACAACCCGGACAGTTGGTGACATCAGCTGGATGTCAACAACGGGACAATAAGTCTGGAGACCAACAACCCGGACAGTTGGTGACATCAGCTGGATGTCAACAATGAGACAATAAGTCTGAAGACCAACAACCAGGACAGTTGGTGACATCAGCTGGATGTCAACAACGGGACAATAAGTCTGAAGACCAACAACCAGGACAGTTGGTGACATCAGCTGGATGTCAACAACGGGACAATAAGTCTGAAGACCAACAACCAGGACAGTTGGTGACATCAGCTGGATGTCAACAACGGGACAATAAGTCTGAAGACCAACAACCCGGACAGTTGGCGACATCAGCTGGATGTCAACAACGGGACAATAAGTCTGAAGACCAACAACCCGGACAGTTGGTGACATCAGCTGGATGTCAACAACGGGACAATAAGTCTGGAGACCAACAACCCGGACAGTTGGTGACATCAGCTGGATGTCAACAACGGGACAATAAGTCTGAAGACCAACAACCAGGACAGTTGGTGACATCAGCTGGATGTCAACAATGAGACAATAAGTCTGAAGACCAACAACCCGGACAGTTGGTGACATCAGCTGGATGTCAACAACGGGACAATAAGTCTGGAGACCAACAACCCGGACAGTTGGTGACATCAGCTGGATGTCAACAACGGGACAATAAGTCTGAAGACCAACAACCAGGACAGTTGGTGACATCAGCTGGATGTCAACAACGGGACAATAAGTCTGAAGACCAACAACCCGGACAGTTGGCGACATCAGCTGGATGTCAACAACGGGACAATAAGTCTGAAGACCAACAACCCGGACAGTTGGTGACATCAGCTGGATGTCAACAACGGGACAATAAGTCTGAAGACCAACAACCCGGACAGTTGGGGACATCAGCTGGATGTCAACAACGAGAGAATAAGTCTGAAGACCAACAACCAGGACAGTTGGTGACATCAGCTGGATGTCAACAACGGGACAATAAGTCTGAAGACCAACAACCCGGACAGTTGGGGACATCAGCTGGATGTCAACAACGAGAGAATAAGTCTGAAGACCAACAACCAGGACAGTTGGTGACATCAGCTGGATGTCAACAACGGGACAATAAGTCTGAAGACCAACAACCAGGACAGTTGGTGACATCAGCTGGATGTCAACAACGGGACAATAAGTCTGAAGACCAACAACCAGGACAGTTGGTGACATCAGCTGGATGTCAACAACGGGACAATAAGTCTGAAGACCAACAACCAGGACAGTTGGTGACATCAGCTGGATGTCAACAACGGGACAATAAGTCTGAAGACCAACAACCAGGACAGTTGGTGACATCAGCTGGATGTCAACAACGGGACAATAAGTCTGAAGACCAACAACCAGGACAGTTGGTGACATCAGCTGGATGTCAACAACGGGACAATAAGTCTGGAGACCAACAACCCGGACAGTTGGGGACATCAGCTGGATGTCAACAACGGGACAATAAGTCTGAAGACCAACAACCAGGACAGTTGGTGACATCAGCTGGATGTCAACAATGAGACAATAAGTCTGAAGACCAACAACCCGGACAGTTGGGGACATCAGCTGGATGTCAACAACGGGACAATAAGTCTGGAGACCAACAACCCGGACAGTTGGGGACATCAGCTGGATGTCAACAACGGGACAATAAGTCTGAAGACCAACAACCAGGACAGTTGGGGACATCAGCTGGATGTCAACAATGAGACAATAAGTCTGAAGACCAACAACCCGGACAGTTGGGGACATCAGCTGGATGTCAACAATGAGACAATAAGTCTGAAGACCAACAACCCGGACAGTTGGCGACATCAGCTGGATGTCAACAACGAGAGAATAAGTCTGAAGACCAACAACAGTTGGTGACATCTAGGCGTGTCTCCAACAGTCGGCAAAGAGTATACAATTAAAAAGAACATATCGCAGAGAGTTTGTTTCAAAATTTCAAGATTTCAAAATCACGATATTTCTTTATTCTAATAAATACACTACATTCACCATGACCCAATGTGAGATGAAAAATACTCGCGGGGTTTTGAATAGAACCAGCAATTTCATCTAGCACAGTGATACAATAAATTGCTTACTTTTCTCATAATTTTCATCTTGATTCCTCAACAACCTTCCTGTCATAGTTACGTCCAGGCAGACTACGCAGAGATATTGAAAAGCAATCTGTTCCCGTTGCCAAAGACCAAACCGCGAACCACATCCTTTTCACCTGTCCAGTCTTCCAAATACCAGAGATTCCAAACGGGCAATCCTCCTAGGATACACGTAATTTAACCTATTACCCTGAAATTTTTTTAAAATTATTAATATTATTATTCCTAGTATACGCGTGGTACAAGCCATGATGATAATCATGGTGGTTAGAAGTTGACGACTGCTTTTACTGTAAGTACACTACATATCTACACATGTGAAAAGCACTTCGATTTTTGCACTTACAAAATGTGCCAGAGCCCGTTTTTTTTACTTGCACTCGCTTGTGGGATTGGACTTTTGCAAGAATCAGGGGCCATTGGAGCATTTTTTATATAATTAGAAAAAAGTGTCCAATGCGAGATTCAATCCAGGGTCATAGCGGTTTAGACCACCCTTCCACCGACCACCTTCCTGAAAAAATATTCCAAGAAGAACCTGCCTAGAGCGCCACCTCATGCATTTAACCCCTACATTGTAAATAAGAAAAAAAAAGGACTTAAATCAGAAGAAGGACAACCAAAGTAAGTTGGCAACTTCTTTACGCTCCAGGAACATGGATTAAATGAATAAATGATAATTCCCAACTACATACTCTAAAATAACTTTATTAGGTACCGCTCAAAAATAGAAACCCCTATCTTATAATATTTATAATGATAAATATGAACAAGTAAAATCCGAAAAATTAGTAAACCCCACTTTCAAGTATGCCACAAACTATAAATGCGGGGAAAAGGAAAATAAGAAATTTAAAACCTAGACAAATTCTCCATCAATTAAGCCAGAATGACGAAAAGTTGGAAAAAAAGGAAAAAAAAAAAAAAAAAAAAACCTACCTTGATAATCAAAAAAGCCAGACAAAACCTTCTCAAGAACAATATCTCCAAGGACCTGCGACCCAACGACATCAATATAATTGTAAATGAACAAATCCTGTACATCCCCCACAGTATATTGTAGATATGATTATCTAGATTGCTCTTTTTGAGCGGTGGCACCTAATAAAGTTATTTGGAACTGGGAATTGGAATATGAACAGGTTCTTCATACAAAAAAAAAAGTACAATACGGGATTCGATTCCGGTTCATGTCTGTCGGACACTGACGGTGGTGTATACCTCCGTTCACAGACCTCTAATTCCTAACTTATGTAATAAAAAAAGCATTTCATATTTTTAAAAATTATTTAAATAAAATTTAAAACATATCCATTTCGCCATGAATTCATAAATCACTTATTTTTTAAACTTTTATTCGATATTTAAAAACCATAGAAATATTTATGGTCTAACTTTTGTTAGATTCCTCTGTTGTTACAACTCTCTATTTATTGTCGAGGAGATAAATAAAGCAACGGCAAATTTGGAAATAATTAATTTATTATAAAGGTTATTTACCTTTTAGTTCTCCAATAATTAATAAAAGTCGGTGGACGAGTGGGTAACACCCTCGATTCCCGACAGTCATGAACCAGGATTGAATCCTGCGTTAACATTTCGTTTAATATGTGAACTCCACATATTATTTACTGTTTCAATTATCATAAACTAGGTTGCTTTTGTTGAGTGATACCTAATAAAGTGATTTTGAACCGGCAATAAAATTATATACAAGAGGTATTTATAGGGAGAACAACTTATCCCAAGGTAAAAATAATGAGAGTGGTCAGCCACCGTCTCGTTTTCCTTATTTGCCGATAAGATTCCGAGAACCCCTCACACCTGTGATCGTCCCCCCGGAGTCCAGTAAAGGACGCGAATTTTCATCCCTCGGGTTGATATTTTTAAAAATATAATTAATACAAAGCAATTTTTCATTGTTTGCTGAAGAGCATTGCTTGAAGTAAATATTTAAATTTAATTCTGAAAATTGGAAACTATTATAGACATGTATGATTCTTTTGAAAATTAAACAATTTCTACTGTCCTTACTGCAATGGGAAAATTAATGGGAGGGTTTGGCTCATCAGTGGTGAACCCTCCCAGCGATTTCGCCAGTTTAATCTACCATTTTAAAAGAATCATACGTGTCTATAATAGTTTCCAAATTTCATAACAGATGGCGCGCTAATGCATCATAATATAAATGTATTTCTACTGTCCTAAAAGCTTATGTCCATAGTTTGCTTAAATACCATTTCTAAGATTCCACCCTTCAGTGTAGCATATAAAAGCAGAATGATCCAATAGAATTTTAGATTAAATTGGCGAAACCGCTGGGAGGGTTCATCACTGATGAGTCAAGTCCTCCCAATATTTTTTCATCGCAGTAAAGACAGTAGAATTTTATTTATTTGTAAAAAGAAACTTTCGTGTGTGTGTCGTAATATTTTCATTCGTTATCAAAAGATAATTAATGGAAAGCATCAAAGTGAATTTCACATTTCAATACAACCTAATGAAGTAACATACAAATACAATCCATGTAAAATAAAAATCTATAATTATCATTTTTTATCCAATACGAGGCTTTTTTCTGTGTCACCAACTCTGCCCCCGCGCGCCAGGACCTCTTGATCCCTCTGATTGGTCGGTGGGAACTTGGACTGTCCAACCGGCCGGCAGCCGGACGATTACATTTTCTCGGAGGGGGGGGGGGCAGGGAAGTCACGTGCTTGCCGGCAGCCAATGGGCGCGCGCCGCCGTCAGATCGCCCGCGTTCTAGAGGGCGCTGCTCGTGAGCTAAGTAGAATAATTTGAATATATAGTTTTAATAATTGATTTATATATATTTTTAAATAGCCTATCGTCATCCCCGTTATTTTTTACCTATGTATGGAAATTTTGGTTTGAATTAGTGAACTACTGCGAATTTGTATACCGTGCATACAGACCAACAGACAAACATACAAACATTCATTTTTATATATATAGAAGATATGCACTTTAAAAAGTCGGTGGACGAGTGGGTAACACCCTCGATTCCCGACAGTCATGAACTGGGATTGAATCCCGCGTTAACCTTTTGTTTAATATGTGAATAACCTTCATATATTATTCATTGTTTCAATTATCATAAACTAGGTTGTTCTTTTTGAGTGGGATCTAATAAAGTGATTTTGGAACCGGTATATGCACTTTTATTTTATACAATTTGGCCAAACCGCTGAAAGAGATAATAAAAAGATAAAATATATAGAGATAAAAAAATATATATATTATATAACATTTTTATTCATATATATATATAAGAAAAAAGTAAAAATATGTAAAAAAGTTAAATTGTACTGGGTTCGGGTTGATAAAATAAGAGAAAAGCATCTTCTGATAATGCAACTACATCAGAAACATCTTGTTGCACGATTAGGAGATGCCTTTTTATTTACATAAGAAAGGAGGTTGAATATTTGCATATACTAGTGTTAAACCACAGATATTGCTATTCAGTAGTCGGCTGCTCTATTATGGAACAGCCAAATTCATTGAAATAGGTCATCAGAAGACTGAGACAGTTTTCTTTTTCGTTGAAGGCCAATTTCACTCTCAATACCCATTCATCCATATTATCAAAACATTTTTCAATTAAGGATTGGAATAGAAGAAGAAAGCCTATCAGATTTGTCTTAGGAGAAAACCTCTTCCAATTGCTACTGAGAATTTTCCGTCTATAATCTTTTCGAGAGAGTAAAAGATCACCATAGTAAACTGTGTCTTCAACTAAGGCTCTTGATGTTCCAAAATCGATTATGGATGTCTTGTAACCATAGAGCTTAGTACGGTACCTTTTATCATGGATAATAGTATCTAAATATTCTTCTTTCGTTGATGTCAACAGAATGTTTCCCATATGTATATCCCTATGCTCAAATTGAAGCGCTTCTTCAGCTGCGGTCAGAGCCAAACCAACCTGAGCCACAATACTTATCACTTGCTGAGAATTTAATTGACCATTTAAGAAATCTTCAAGATTTTTCCCTCCATTTTCCATTTCGTATACCATAATGATTTTCTTGTTCTTTTCATTAGTTTGTTTTTCAATGGGAAAGTCCCATACTATCCAGGAATTGATAAGTCTAGAGAATCCTTGAGTTTGATGGGTTTTATGATCACGAAGAGTGGTCAATCCCTTGAAGATTGCCAATTCCCATAGAGAGCTTGATCCATAGTATCGTCCATCTTTGTCCATATCAACCATAGCAATTTTATAAACCTTTCCTTCAAAGAGATAGCATTTTCCAAATTTGCCAGATCCTATTTCGACTAATTTCTTCAAATATTGATCTCCAAATATCTCTTTAAAATTAGTTGGATAATTCTGTTCACATTTTTCTAAAATCTCTTTAAACTGTTCTTCATCCCCTTCTACAACAAGTTCTTGCAACAGATTTTCAGGTTTATCATGTTCTTGATCATGAATAGAAGCCATCTTTTTTTATATATTCGCTTTTATTATTATACTGTTATATATATAGTATTATAGTGTGTTATATATAATATTAAAATTTTATATCTACGTATATGTGAAATGAGACACAACAGTATTTTTCAATATGATAATTTAAAAATATATATATTTATAAACCAGAGGTTCCTAGAGCGCAGAATGCTAACTGCACCTATTTACATATAAAACAAATTCGCTTATTTAAATTTTAATCTGTTTCTGCAATGATTTTTTATTTTATTAAAATTATCGTCCTATAATTTTTTTTTCGAATAAAAAAATATATATTTGGGAGCACCAAGTTCATCAGTTTCTAAACTTCCCAGAAGTTTCTAGAAATACATTTTCCAGAATTTTCTACTATAATTGAACTGTTCTGCTTATGAATCTGACAATTTGAAAGAACTAGTGTCGATGTAAATTTTAAAAACCTATACTTTATACTCATAGACAAAACTTAAGGAAGTGGAGTGTCTTTAGTCTCGCTGGTCGTCTATTTTTTTTTTTAAGGAGACAGAGACAATTTTGTCCACACTTGGTTATATCGTGTGTCTTCAATAAAGGTCACTGTGTATCAAATATCTTTCAGAGTTATTGTCTGAATCTCGATATACATGCTAAAAGGTACAACTTCCTTAAGTTTTGTTCATGAGTGTATTGTCTGAATCCCGATATACATGCTAAAAGGTACAACTTCCTTAAGTTTTGTCTATGAGTGTATTGTCTGAATCCCGATATACATGCTAAAAGGTACAACTTCCTTAAGTTTTGTCCATGAGTGTATTGTCTGAATCCCGATATACATGCTATAAGGTACAACTTCCTTAAGTTTTGTCCATGAGTGTATTGTCTGAATCCCGATATACATGCTATAAGGTACAACTTCCTCAAGTTTTGCCCAATATAATGGCCAAAAAATAGATGGAAATTTTTACGGGGGGAGGAAATTGATATATGATATATAATAATAAAGGTCGCCTCTCCCGTCAAAATAGACACTATCCACTCTAACAGCTAAACACCTCTTTGGCAGATTGTGAAGATTTCATTTGATCCCTTGTGGATCTTATGGAATAAAGTCCGCCCTGAACCGACGAAGGCTATTAGCTGGTGTTGTGACTTTGTCAACGACCTGAGTCCGCTAGTTTGTGGAAATGGCCAATAGATGATGCTTTGTTTTAGCATCTATTTTGACGAGAGAGGCACCTTTATTTTTTAATAGATCAATTTCCTCCCGGGAAAATTTCCATCTATATATGTATAGATGTGGAGTTATATATATGAATTGCTTTTATATTAGACATTTTAATATAGAAGCAATGGGCGTTTCTCCCGTCAAAATAAACGTCAGGATCTGACGCCATATATTGACCGTCGCCGCAACTAGCGGCATCGGGTCGGTGACAAAGCCACAACACCAACTTTGGCAAACTGATAAGCATCCACCTAGAGACCATGGTTTCGGGCTAATGGCCCTCGTCAGTCTAGGGCGGACTTAGGTTGGGTCTCTAGGTGGACGCTTATCGGTTTGCCAAAGTTGGTGTTGTGGCTTTGTCACCGACCCGATGCCGCTAGTTGCGGTGACGGTCAATAGATGGCGTCAGATTCTGACGTTAATTTTGACGGGAGAAGCGCCCAATGCTTCTATGGATTAATTTCCTCCCGACAAATTTTCCATCTACATTTTAATATATCTATAATAAATTTGTTTTAATGATTTCCTTTCGTGTTATTAATATTTTTATAATAATTTTCTCAACCAAAAAATATGCAAATTAGTTCCTTACTGTATTAACATATACCTTGAATAACCCGTATGTGAATAATTTCTAAATGATTATTAATATCCTATGGCATGAATAATAACCTTTTCTGGACAAACTCATGGAATGACAGAATGGTGCTCAAAAGAAATAAGCTATTACACGTATCTTTTGAAACAAGAACAACATTTCTACGATGATTTTCCTTGAAGAAATAACGGCACGAATACTTTCTGTAAGTTCCTTCTTTTATATCTTACTCCATTTAAGTATGAGAGCTACGCATTTCACATCATTTGCATAACTCTGTGAGGCGCGTCTGCCCTGAAATTTGCATAATTTTCTGGCCACTCCCTTTCTTGATGTTGCATTATGAATGTCGTACAGTGTAGATAGACAAGCAGAATGGACCAGAGTCAGTCCGAGTAGAATAGTCTTTTGCATCCTATGGAAGGTTGAATAGCTGATGACCAGGTTCTTCCTGGACTCAGGACTGGAGAAGATAAGATTTGCATAACTTGGTGAGTCGCATCTACCCTGGACTAGAGAAGGTTCTTGAACTGTGGACTGGAGATTAGCACGTCATCTGTTATAAAAAAATTCAAACTATTTTTTGACACACACCATTCTTTTTGAGAAATAAAATAATTTTCTACTGCTCTTACCTGCAATGATAAAATCTCTTGCAAAATATTTTTAATATCAAAGCCCAAGCTTTCAGGTCTTCCTGCCCTACTACATGTTGTTGTTGTCGTGTCCAAAGAAGAGTCTCAGATGTCTCCATGCATCTCCATCACAGCAGCAGCAATATCTACTATCTTGGGTGTGTAAAGCTGCTGCTCTGGGTCTAAGTCAATTTTCTGCAAGGTTGCGGCCATTGCTGGGCATGAGAATATGTGAGTAGGTGTTAGTTCCACACCAGGACAGTTGCTCTTCATTGGAAAATGGGTGCCGTTGCCACGTTAGTCACCTTGGAAACGAACCAGAATTTGGTCGAATATTCCAAGGGTCCAGGGGGGACCGCAGGGAGGTGTGGTCGGACTTCTCCCCCCCGCCCTACTACATGTGGATTCAACAATAAAAACAAGCAATTTTCCTTAAGTATAAATTGATTAACACAAAGCAATAACGCGCCATCTATACATATAAAATGAAAGGATTTAAAAGCACGAATGTTTCTTTTATACATAATACAAACTTCTACTGCCCTTACTGTGATGAAAAAATATATTGGGAGGGCTTGGTCAATCAGTGGTGAACCCTCCCAGCGGTTTTGCCAATTTAATCCACCAGACCGCCTCTCAGAGCTCTTATACTGTATTGGACGATTCTGCTTATATACGCAGCACTGAAGGGTGGAATCTCAGAAATGCTTTTCAAGAAAACTATGGACATAAGCTTATAGGACAGTAGAATTACATTCAAATATTTGCATCGAGCAATGCTCTTCCGCAAACAGTAAAGACAAGGCCAGTTAGGCATAAATTAACACAAAGCAATAACGCGCCATCTATACATATAAAATGAAAGGATTTAAAAGCACGAATGTTTCTTTTATACACAATACAAACTTCTACTGTTGAGTCTTGCTGTAGAATGGCTTGAAGGGGCCCGCGAAATTTTGGCCATTTTTTATTACAGTAGAACCTTCCTGTAAATACAACACCTAATTACAGAGCCAAAGTGTCCTTTAGGGAAAGGTGTCTTCTTACCGGAAAGTTACTAAATAGTAAAAATGATAATTTTACAAATGAAAACTGTCCTTTGTAGAGAGGTGTCTTCTAGCGTGAGTGTCCTCTCATGGAGGTTCTACTGTATCTTCAAGATGCTTATCCCTGTTTGCATTATTTTTTCAACTGATCATATGTAACCATTCTCTCTGATGGGAAGTATGAAGAAGAGGAACCGAGCAATAAACATTCCACAAAATGGACTCTGTACTAAACCTTGGGGTGTGTCAAGAAGATAGAATCCAAAAGTTACATTACTGTTTGCGTAGAGAACGACATCTCTTATCCTACCTTCCAAAATTCTTTGCACAAAATAGATAAGTAAACCTATCTGCTAGGTGTTCAAGACTTTGGTCTGTCTCCAGAGGGTGTCAAATGTGTCATACAAATGTCCAAGTTGATATACAGATTGTCCTTCAGTTGGTCTACCCTTCATTGGGTGATTTTAGCATCTGTTACTGATATGCCATGTTCAAATCTGGTTGACAGGTTTTAATAAAATCAATAAGGAATTTAAAATGAATTTTCTCAAAGTATAGAAGCATGGAAGAGAATCTTCAATATATAAATATGTTTTAACTTTTAGTTTGTAAGGCTATTTTCTCCAAGACTACTCCTCAAGGTGGAGGCGCCTCCCTTCCTGAGAATAATTTTTTTTTTAAATATATTTTTATCACCAAATTGTAAATAATCACATTTATCTTTGATAAGGTACAATTTGGATTATAAATTATAAACACAAGGTAATAAGACCAAATCCAAATAAATAGTGTGTGACATTTCGGTAACAGTATTGTTACCGAAACGTCATACACTATTTATTTATTTGGATTTGGTCTTATTACCTCACATTTATCTTTGATTTTTTTTGTAACAATCAACTAATAATGTCAATGAAATATATTTGTCATTGTTCTCAAGACCACTTTATGATAGTTATAGAGTTCTATGTTTTTGTGACTGATGTCTTCTTCTTATTCTTTCTTATCTCCACTCAATCATATTACGATATCAAGCTTGTTAAGTTGACAACCATCATAATTGGGTGAAGTAGAATGCATCTGCCTTTGTCATTAAGACTGGGAGCACTACTCAGTGGCAGGCTGACTTAGCTCTGAATGAAATGGCCGCCTCTGACATGAGGAACAGACGCCATGTGTAGCCGCTCCTAACATGGAGTACAAACACTGCTCATCCTGTATCCCTGGATTAGGAGCCCTTACAGGGTACTATCAGCCGGGCCAGCTGAACCCAGGTTTTTTAGTGAGCTTGTTACTGCTCCCCCTCCTCCTTTTTCATCCAGGCTTGGGACCGGCAAAGGTGGAGTTATGACTGATGTGATTTTAATCAATTGAACTGGTTTTCAACATATATCTATGATTAATGACCTTCAAACATTTTTTCCTTTCCTCCTCCATATTGTTGTGTGTCAAAATATAATCGGATAGATAGTGGAACATTTCGTTTAGCACACTGTATAGATATATACAAACTAATTAAATATTGAGCTATTCAACACTATCTACACTCATGGACAAATTTAAGGAAGTGGAAAGTTTTTAATGTCACCGGTCATCTATCTTTTTGAAGGAGACAGAGACAATTTTGCTCACACTTGGTTATCTCATATGTCTTCAATAAAGGTCACTATAATATCTTTCAGAGTTATTGTCTGAATCCCGATATACATGCTGAAAAGTGCAACTCCCTTAAGTTTTTTCCATGAGTGTATTGTCTGAATCCCGATATACATGCTAAAAGGTACAACTTCCTCAAGTTTTTGTCCATGAGTGTATTGTCTGAATACCGATATACATGCTAAAAGGTACATGTTCCTCAAGTTTTGTCCATGAGTGTATTGTCTGAATCCCGATATACATGCTAAAAGGTACAACTTCCTTAAGTTTTGTCCATGAGTGTATTGTCTGAATCCAGATATACATGCTAAAAGGTACAACTTCCTCAAGTTTTTGTCCATGAGTGTATTGTCTGAATCCTGATATACATACTAAAAGGTACAAGTTACTTAAGTTTTGTCCATGAGTGTATTGTCTGAATCCTGATATACATACTAAAAGGTACAAGTTACTTAAGTTTTGTCCATGAGTGTATTGTCTGAATCCTGATATACATACTAAAAGGTACAAGTTACTTAAGTTTTGTCCATGAGTGTATTGTCTGAATCCTGATATACATACTAAAAGGTACAAGTTACTTAAGTTTTGTCCATGAGTGTATATTCAGCTGGTTTTCAAATCCCATACAACTAAGTGTTACCTAATTTAATTTAACCAACTATAATTTAACAATTTCTATAATTCAACAGGGAGTAGCTTTCTTTTTATGTTCATAAAGAGTTTTAACTATAATATTTAAATGACAAAATTTATATGGAAAAAAAAAGGAAACATAAGAAATTATATAGATAAAACATCTTTTTATTTCAACATATAGTAAAACAAAAAAAAAATGATATTTTGGATCAAAACACACTCTTTAAAACAAATGTATGTTATTTACATATTGGCATAATTATGTAGATGTTTGGAATGTGTTGTTTCAGTACTGGAAGACTTCTTCCTTCATGGCAGTCTTTATGGAACTTGAAACATAGGGAGTAGAGCTTTCTCTTTGTATGTTTACTTAAAAGAGTTTTTTTACTAGAAAACCGAAAAAAATTATATGAAATCAAACAAAACATCTAAGAATTTATACAGATAAAAACACACATACACACATAGCTATTTATTTAAAAACAAAAACCATGATATATTTTTATTTTAAAAAAGCTCTTTATAACGTATGTATGTATATATGTAGGTTATTTACATATTGGCATAATTATAGGGGAAGATGTTGGAGGTGTGTTGTTGTGGTTCTCAGTACGGCAGACACCGTCGTGGTGGTCTCTTCAGAATCTGAAACGGAAGTCTTTATTGCTCCTGAAAATAATCCACTGCGTGATGATGAAGTTAAAAATGTCAAAAAAGATCATAGGAAAAAAGATTACATCTCTCATCAAAATATTTTTTTAACGCCCTCCCAAAATACTTCAATTTTATTTTTTCTGATGAGGACAAAAGATATTTGTTGAAACGTCGGGAGAATAAAAACATTTTCTAGAAAAAGTGTCTTTTAATATAAAAAAAACTATGAATGCTGGGCAAGAAATCTTTATCTTTAATATACAGCAGAACCTCCATGAGAGGACACTCGGGCTAGAGGACACCTCTCTACAAAGGACAATTTTCATTTGTGAAATTACCATTTTTACTATTTAGTAACTCTCCAGTAAGAGGAGACCTCTCTCTAAAAGACACTTGGCTCTGCAATTAGGTGTCATTTACAAGGAAGTTCTATTGTATCATCAAAATAAGACAAAAAACATTATAACTGTCACCACAATTCAGCAAGAATCAGGTCGATGGGAAAATCTCCAAAACACTTGCTTTGTTAAGTTCAAAATGCCCACCTGGAGATCATGGTTTCAGGCAATTGCATAGATCAATTCAAAATGGCTTTGATTTCATGTGGTCAACAAGGTGAATTCATATGAAATACATTGAAATCTACTAGAAAGAGGTTTGACAATACACTCGTGGACAAAACTTAAAGGAAGTTTCATAGTTTGATAATGTCTGTCATCTATTTTTTTTTTTTTTGAAAGAGACAAGAGGCAATTTTGTTCAGATTTAGTTATCTTGTGTGTCTTCAATAAAGGTCATTATGAATCAAATATCTTTCAGAGTTATTGTCTGAATCCCAATATACATGTTAAAAGGTACAACTTCCTTAAGTTTTGTCCATGAGAGTATTGTCTGAATCCCGATATACATGCTAAATGGTACAACTTCCTTAAGTTTTGTCCATGAGTGTATTGTCTGAATCCCGATATGCATGCTAAATGGTACAACTTCCTTAAGTTTTGTCCATGAGAGTATTGTCTGAATCCCGATATACATGCTAAATGGTACAACTTCCTTAAGTTTTGTCCATGAGTGTATTGTCTGAATCCCGATATACATGCTAAATGGTACAACTTCCTTAAGTTTTGTCCATGAGTGTATTGTCTGAATCCCGATATGCATGCTAAATGGTACAACTTCCTTAAGTTTTGTCCATGAGTGTATTGTCTGAATCCCGATATGCATGCTAAATGGTACAACTTCCTTAAGTTTTGTCCATGAGAGTATTGTCTGAATCCCGATATACATGCTAAATGGTACAACTTCCTTAAGTTTTGTCCATGAGTGTATTGTCTGAATCCCGATATGCATGCTAAATGGTACAACTTCCTTAAGTTTTGTCCATGTGTGTATTGTCTGAATCCCGATATACATGCTAAATGGTACAACTTCCTTAAGTTTTGTCCATGAGTGTATTGTCTGAATCCTGATATACATGCTAAATGGTACAACTTCCTTAAGTTTTGTCCATGTGTGTATTGTCTGAATCCCGATATACATGATATATGGTTACAACTTCCTTAAGTTTTGTCCATGAGTGCATTACCACATAGACTAGCACTTGCAATGCATATTCACAACTAATTAGTAATATCCTTAGATCTATAACAGAAAGATTGAGAGTGAAGAGAGTTTCTTCTTAGCTTTTATTCTTTCAGTTAGCAATGCATATCTAAAATCTACAAAAACAAGCAAGCTTTCAATCGAAAAAAAAGAACTTTCAAATAGCTGTTAATACTAAAAAAAAGAAGATAAGGCACAATTTGGATTATAAATACAAGGTAATAAGACCAAATCCAAATAAATAGTGCGTGGCGTTTCGGTAATGTTATTACCGAAATGTCACACACTATTTATTTATGTTTCTTTTAAATATAAAACAAAACTTCTACTGTCCTTACTGCGATGAAAAATTTAATTGAAATATAATTATAATGTCTTAAAAGCTTATGTCCATAATTTTATTGAATGCCATTTTTAAGATTCCACCCTTCAGTGTAGCATATATAAGCAGAATTGTCCAATACAGTATTAGAACTCTAAGAGAAGCAGTCTGGTAGATTAAATTGGTGATACTGCTGGAAGGGTTCACCACTGATGAGCCAAGCCCTCCCAATATTTTTTCATCGCAGTAAGGACAGTAGAAGTTTGTTTTATGTTTAAAAGAAAGATTCAGACTTAAATGCTTCCATTTCTTATAAGTTATAACATCATGATTCTAAAGTTTCTAGAGGTTGACGACTGCTTTTACTGTAAATGCACCACATGTCTTTACACACGTGAAAAGAAGTTCAACCTTTAAACTTACAAATATGCCAGAACCTCGTTTTGGTTACTTGCACTCGCTGGTGGGGTTAGACTTTTGCAAGAATTGGGAGCATTTAATTAGAAGAAAAAAGTACCCAATGCGGAAATCGAACCCAGGTCATAGTGGTTGAAAACCAACGGTTTAGACCACCGGGATTTTGTTGCATCTACATCAACAAGAGCATTCTGTACTAGTTGTATGGGGGAAAGAGTTGTACCTCGCTGCAGGGGTTCTTGGGCTGGCTACTGCAATCTGTCAGCAGTTGTCTGGCTCTCCGGTCATCCTTTATCTGAGCCTTGATCTGGACATCAGGGAGGTCTGTCTGAATTACTCTCTTCAACATTGTTTAGAAAACAATGGTTGCCTGTAAAGTCGGTTTTACGGGCGAAGATTTTACGTGACAACGGTAGAATATTTATTGATATGAATATAATTAAATTGCACAATAGGAACAAGGAATTGAATGAAAATAAGAATTGCACAAATTTTAACTATAGAAATATATTTTGTTTACTAAAACATTGTACATGTAAACTTAAACTTAACTAATTCCTATTTGAGTGATTTTGTTGAGGATAGGACGATGATAGGAGAAATATGAAATGAAAGGAAGTGTTTCTGCTGTAATGTGTCTTGCGAAAGTCAAGTCGATAGTTGTTCCTTTTAACGTAGTTGACTTAGAAACGTTTGATACGCAATCAAGATTATACGTATTTTTCATGAATTTAAGAAACGAGTTGTCAGGCTTTACGTTTTTGTTAAAATCACCACACAGAAGAATCGGTATATTAGAATCAACTTGCACGAACGGTGGCACGTACTGGCTGTTGTGAATGTACGGACCGAGTCCTTGCCATAGTAACATTCCAATATCCTGCATACTAGCTCCTGGATGAATATATACAGCACCGAGTATAAACTCGAACTAGTATTAGCGGTGAAGCAAGTAACTTGCAGTACTTTAACAATGGCATTATCATGTGGATCATCGTGTAACCACAGTAAAATGTGAGCGTGCGGACTTCCTCTATGTTGAAACTCAATGCGAAGGAAATTATTGTGTATTTATAATATAACATCCGAGTAACATACGCCCGAATATACGCCCGAGTCTGAAGTTCTTGCATTATACAGCCATTATGGCTGTATTAAAACATTTACTTATATTAGATGTTAAAATTCTTGCTCAACACAGTTTAAATAAAGTTTTCTTATATCTGCCACTTTTTCTTAATATTTGTAATTTTAAAGAATCAATTCGAAAATCAAAACATTTATTCAGATCGAAGGTTCAAATTTTTGCTAAATATATTTGAAACTATTTAAAATTTGTAAAATAATAATTTATTAATTAATTAATTTTAAACTAATAATTTACTTAACACTATCAACATTTATCAATAGTATGACATAACCTATAAACTCAGTTTCTCAACTTTTGTGTCAATCTAACAATTAATCAATCAATCATAGTTTACGATAATATAATATCAGTGTACAATTATTTACCTTTATTGTTGTAGTTGTTGTAAATGACGAATCTAAGCACTCCACATTTTCACTACAGACACAGCTGACGATACTTTAACCACACGTGTGAACTTGTATTATGACGCTTTCTTGTTTTTCCAACGCCAAGAACGTTCGAGAAAGACAAAGACAGAGACAAGCATGCGCCGATTCAATGCGCCTAATTCTCTAGCGCTGCGCGCGCAGCACTCTCGTTCGGTGACTCATCGTAACGTTACCGGGCGTTACACTTTTTCATAAGTGACTCCCAGCCGCAACCTAATTTAAGACGTTGTCACGTCAAAACAAACAAACTCCAGAACAGCAAGTGACTTTTACAACAACAACAACAGGAAACACTTTGTAGAAGTTATCTTAAAGATAAGAAGAGGCAGCTCTTCTATATTTACATGCTAATATCAATCTATAATGGTCTAGGAAGACATTGAAGTTAGCATTTGTGTAAAAATAATAATTGATATATTTTATAATGATGGACAAGAATGAAGAGAGAGAGAGATAATAAGGTACAATTTGAACAAGAGATTAGAATAAAAAGGTAACAAGACCAAATCTTCATATTATTGAAATGTTTGTGATGTTTCTGTAACAGCATTGTTACCATCATCAGACAAAATTACTGAATAAGAAAATAATATCACAGCATTTGTGTTTTAAAAAAATGTTTAGTACTTTGTCTGATGATGCTAACAATACTGTTACTGAAACATCAACATTTCAATAATTTGGACCTGTTACCTTTTGATTCTGTTGTTTCTTATCCCCTTGGGTAAAGATTACATGAATTCCATGAGTTCATGCTTCTCAAGCTGTTTTATGATAAGCAGCATCCTCTCCCAAAGGTCCTGTTTTAGTGTATCTAATGCAAGTCAAAATGTGTTCTGGAGCTGCAGGTGCAAAGCTACATTTTGGGGAAGTGGGGTAGATTTTGTTATTATTTTCTATCTTCAATGGCTTCGATATGGCCTGTTCTAAATCTTGTTAGTGTTGTTTGATGATGTCTATTTCTGATGTTCAGAGCTCCTCCTGGGTCCACTCCTTTTGATTCTAGTGAGGAGGAAGGAAAGAATTGCTAACATCCAACAAAAGAAAGACAGTGATATTTGTATCTCTGCTCGCAGAAAAAGCAAAATTTGTCATGACGGCCACTGACTTACCAGCTCAGCCAGTTCTTTCCGCTCTTGTTTCTCCCTCAGACATTGTTGGTAGGCCTTGGTCTGTTCAGCTCTGGCTTCCTCCTTCCTCTGTGCCTCTATCTGCACCACACACACAGTCTGTTGTTGCCTATCCCCTTGTGCAAAGATCATACATGAGTCCAATCTCATGGAGTGTAGGGGTACAGCTTTGTATTGATCACCTGATACACAACTCCGCCCTTTGCCGGTCCCAAGCCAGGATGAAAAAGGAGGAGGGGGAGCAGTAACAAGCTCGCTAAAAAACCTGGGTTCAGCTGGCCCAGCTAATAGTACCCTGTAAGGGCTCCTAATCCAGGGATACAGGATGAGTTTGTACTCCATGTTAGGAGCGGCTGCACATGGCGTCTGTTCCTCATGTCAGAGGCTGCCATTTATTTTGGAGCTAAGTCGGCCTGCCACTGAGTAGTGCTCCCAGTCTTAATGACAAAGGCAGACACATTCTACTTCACCCAGTGTAGAGATAAGAAAGAAGAAGACATGATACACTTTGGTGAAAATGTGACTTGAAGTGAAAGTTTCAAAAACACCTATTAAAAATGGGGAGAAGGAATATATTACAGTAGAACCTCCCTTTAATGAACACCTCTCTACAAAAGACAGTTTTCATTTGCAAAAATATCATTTTTACTATTTAACAACTCTCCAGTAAGAGCACACGTCTCCTTAAAGGACACTTTGGCTCTGTAATTAGGTGTTGTCCTTTACAGGGAGGTAGTTCTACTATAATAAGGAATAATAATTCAACCTATTTTTTTCAAATATCAACTATTTCAAATAACCATCTTTAAGTCAAACATGATATAGGGCACAATTTGGATTATACATTAGAACTACAAGAGTATATAAGACTAAATAATCTACAAACTTGTACCCCAATATGATTGAGTGGAGATGAGAAAGAAGAAGAAGGCCAAATTGAAATAGTGTTGAAGAAGGAATAAAAGTTTACGGTGACGAGTTTCTTGTGTTGCGTTTCGGTAACAGCAATGTTACCATCATCAGACAAAAGTATAGCACCAAATCCAAATGAATAAATAGTGTGACACTTTACAGAAACATCACATACCATCTTTAAATAAAAAGGAATATATTGGATCAAAATATTTTACCAATATTTCAGTTATTCAGTTGTAAATATAAAATAGGCGTTATTGTTAATATTCAAAATATTCACACCTTTATTTTACAAAATTTATTTTGTCCATAATAAAAAATTATATATCAATTTTTTTCTCCCCATTGAATATAAAACAAAAATATTTTTAAACTTAATTCTATTGATAAGTTTGTTGTTGACACACTTTAAAATGTTATACTACCTTGATAAAGGTTAGCGTTCAGCCAACCGAAATATTGGTAAAATAAATGATATTTTGATCCAATATATGCCTTTTTATTTAAAGATTTATTTATGGATTGCTCTATTTTCAAAATCACATACTATTTATGGAATCGGTCTTATTTATACCTTATATTTCTAATCTATAATCCAAATTGTACTTGATCAGAGAAAGAGAGAGATACAAATGTTGTATATACTGACCTGCGCCTTGTTTACAAAGACAAAGGTGGGTTTATTCCATTCTCCAGGGGAAGGTTTCACACCCCTAGACACAAACAGATATCACAACATTTCAAGTTGGGGGTCAAATTTCAAACAGATTTTCAACAGAAGTATTTTTTTCACATGTTCAACGTATTTATGCAAGTTTAGTCTTAAATACTATTTCTTGATTTTTCAAGAAGCCTCAGGGACCAAAAAAAAAAAATTTGTTCGTAGAAGTACAGTTGTACATGTTGTACCCTACAAATAGAAAAATCAGTCAAAATAAGTAACTAGCAGATTGCCCCCGTTCTACAAATAGATATATAAACTTTTTTTTTTTGCTTATCCCTAGTACACGTGGTACAGGCCATGATAATCATGGTGGGTAGTTAGCGACTGCTTTTATTGTAAGCGCACCACATGTCTACACATGTGAAAAGCAGTTCGACTTTGCACTTACAAATGTGAGATATATAAACTACAGAAAGTCAGTCTATTAGTGTGTCGTATTAGAATTGTATCTGAAATTCTACCAGACATACAGTAGAACAACCTCCATAAGAAGACACTCCCGTTAGAGGACACCTCTCTCTACAATGAACAGGTTTTCATCACCAAAATTACCATTTAACAACTCACTGGTAAGAGGACAACTCTCCCTAAACAACATGTTGGCTCTGCAACTAGGTGTTGTCATTATCATTAGTAGCGTTTTAAACTTTAAAAATGGGAGCGTCCAATAAAGAGGAAAAAAAAAAAGTTGTTATACAGTTAAACCTGTCTATAGTGTCCCCTCTTGGGACTCACCAAAATATGGTGCTATAGACAGGTCACTTTTAATGCAAATTGCATCGTACTACGTATTTAAAATCAGGCGCTATAGAGAGGGAGGCGCTATTTAGAAGGGGCGCTATAGACAGGTTTAACTATATATAGATTGCCATGTATAGTTGAGTATCTTCAGAAGAGAGAGAGAGCTAAAAACTTTACAATTGTAGACTTTACTGGTGAATGATACACAGTAAAACAAACTCTCTGTAAAGGACAACACCTAGTTGCAGAGTCAAAGTGTCCCTTAGGGAGAAAGGTGTCCTATTACATAAAGCTTCTAAATAGTAAATAATCTTATTCTTATTTCTTATATCCACTCAATCACACTAAGGTATCAACACAAGGTAATAAGACCAAATCCAAATAAATAAATAGTGTGTGACGTTTCGGTAACAGCGTTGTTACCATCTTCAGACAAAAGTACTGAATTTGGTCTTATTACCTTGTGTTTATAATCTATAATCCAAATTGTGCCTTATCAATTAAGGTATCAAGCTTGTAAAGATTGTTGATGGTGTCTGCCGGGGAAGAGTAGAGCTCATCAATGAATGAGTCAATACAGTCAATAATGGAAGTGAAACCCAATAATCTGTCTACCTGATACTCTGAGGCAACAACACACACAGCCTGGACCTTGTGGAAGTCTTCCTACCTTGTGAAGCCCAGTGTTGCTATATCCAACTGAACCTTGTGGAAGCCCATGTTTCTAAGTCCTATATATAAAGGTCCAGAATTTAAAATTGCTTACAGGACCTTGTAGAAAAAAAAAAGACTAGGAAATGTAATCTGAATCTATTGTTCCCTACATGGTCCTCTAGGCTAAACTTCCAGCCTTCCTCTCTAGCACCTCATGATTGGACTGTCAATTGGGGTTGCAGGTTGACACTTAGCACATAGTGGGAAAACCTTTATGGTAATAATACTGTATGACAGTCACTTGTCTCAGGAGGGTAATGACAGTCCAATTATGAGGTTGTAGAGAGGAAGGCTGGAAGTTTAGCCTAGAGGACCATGTAGGGGGAACAATAGATTCAGATAAAACATTCCCTACAATCTTTTTTTCTACAAGGTCCTGTAAGCAATCTTAAATTCTGGACCATTATATATAGGACTTAGAAACATGGATAGTCCAGTTGGATATAGGAACAGGGGGCTTCACAAGGTAGGAAGACTTCTACAAGGTCCAGGCTGTGTGTGTTGTTGACTCAGGGCATCAGGTAAACAGATTATTGGGTTTCACTTCCTGGTACTACTGGGTTTCCATCTTCCCCTATCTATGAAGGGTCAATCTGTTTCTCCAGTCATGGGTTGGAAGTCTTTCCATCCTCTTCCTTTTTATGGCCAATCTTTAATCCTAGGATTTTCTCCCATAATTGCCCATGAATTATATTCTCAGCCTTTCCTTTTTTGCTGGGTTTCCCTCCATACATTCCTTCAGCAATACTTTTATCCACTCTTGAGTATCAGACAAGATGTTCAAACATGTCGGTTCTCCTCTTCTTGATTGTTCCCAGTAGGCCATATCTATCCTTGGTTTATTTTAGGACATCTTGATTGCTGTTAGTCCAATCTCAACATTCATCTTTATCACTACTTCAGTATTTAAAGAAATTGATGTAGGTTGGTGTATTAGGTTCTTAATAAAGTATTTTGAAAATCCCTTAATGAACAGGGTGGAACTTTGTTATAACAACAGATTCTTTTATAACAGCAACTTGGTTGCTGTAACATCCTACTTCAACTCCGCCTTTGCTGGTCCCAAGCCCGGATGAAAAAGGAGGAGGGGGAGCAGTAACAATCTCACTTGAAAACCTGGGCTCAGCTGGCCCGGCTGATAGTACTCTGTAAGGGCTCCTAATCCAGAGATACAGGATGAGCAGCGTTTGTACTCCATGTTAGTAGTGGCTATATATGGCATCTGTTCCTCATGTCAGAGGTGGCCATTTTTTTTTGGAGCTAAGTCGGCCTGCTACCGAGTAGTGCTCCCAGTCTTAATGACAAAGGCAGGCGCATTCTACTTCACCCAGTATGGATATAAGAAAGAAAGGAGAAGACATCCTACTTCTATAAAGTCCCAAGTGTTTTAACCGTGGTTATAGGAACATGAAATCTTGGTTCCATTTAAACACTGCATGAACAAAGAAGATTATATGTGGTATATAACATCACTAATAAAGGTGTTAAATATAACCTCACTCCTGTAGAAGAGCTCTCCAAGATCCGGAAGCTTAAGTTAATTAAATTATATTTGGGGGTCAGTGGAAGGGTGGTCTAAACTGTTGGTTTTCAACCGCTACGACCCGGGATTGAATACCGCATTGGGTACGTTTTTTCTAATTAAATAAAAAAAAAAAATGTGCCAATATCCCCCGATTCTTGCAAACGTTCACCTCATCCAGCAAGTACAAGTAACCAAACAGGGCTCTGGCACATTTGTAAGTGCAAAGGTTGAGCTGCTTTTCACATGTGTGTAGACATGTGGCACACTTACAGTAAAAGTAGTCGCTTACTTCTACCCACCATGATTATCATGGACTGTACCGCGTGTACTAGGGATAATATATAAAAAAACAAATTTTTTGCAAGAAACTCTTCCCTGGATGAAATTTTTCTCTCAACTAATCCAACATATTGAAATATGGATAATCCCCTCCTTACCCTAGGGCAAGCTAACTGAGATACCAGGGTGAGGTTGGGGGGAGGTGGGTGGACTCCATGTAAGATAGAGGGGGTGGATAGGGATAGCATTTTGGTGTGAGGAAAGTTGTGTGTGACATCGCGGTGCGAGAGGAAGAAGCAAGTTTTCTCCGGGCATGTGACTTTGTGTGGATTAACCTGAAAGATAGTGCAAAGGAGGACGAGGAGGATTGTGGCGGACATTGAAGGCAAGTCCCCATAAAATTCTTGTATTAAAATATATCGCAATAAGCTGTATGCACAGAAAACCAATATTGTTTTCCTAGAAACCTTGTTCACAAACAACAATGGTTGGAAAGTGTTGCAAATGGGAAACTATTATAATGAAACTCAAAGGAAAACTCTCAATGAAGAAATATACTCAGAATTCTTTATAAGAAATAAATCTCTCCTTTACGAGCTCGATACCTTAATATGATTGAGTGGAGATAAGAAAGAAGAATAATAACTCTCTCCTTTACAAGCTTGATACCTTAATATGATTGAGTGGAGATAAGAAAGAAGAAGAAGAAAAATAATAACTCTCTCTTCAATAACATTCTTCTCAAACATAGGAACTCCGGAATCTCCCTCAAGAGAGAGTTTTTTTTTTTTTTTTTATTATCCCTAGTACACGTGGTACAGGCCATGATAATCATGGTGAGTAGTTAGCGACTGCTTTTACTGTAAGCACACCACATGTCTACACATGTGAAAAGCAGTTCGACTTTGCACTAACAAATGTACCAGAGCCCCGTTTGGTTACTTGCACTCTGCTGGTGGGGTTGGACTTTGCAAGAATCGGGGGCCATTAGAGCATATTTTTTTTTTAAATCAGAAAAAAATGTCCAATGCGGGAATCAAAGCTGGGTCGTTGTGATTGAAAACCAAATGGTTTAACCAACCTTCCACCAACCCCCTCGAGGGAGAGTGAAATCCATTGATGGATCCCCACAAAATGGACTTACCTGAATTCCACCATTTGGTCGAGGACGGCTCTACAGTCCACCTTCTCCATAATAACCAGGTCCCCGTCATCCTGGGACAACATACAAGAGCTGCTGCAGACTGGCTAGAGAGTTGGAATACTTACAACTGTGCATCCAACCACTTCTACGAAGTCTCTCGCATTCTTGTACTGCCACACCCTCCTGATGAAGCCCGGGTTATTAAGTCGGACACGACGGTACTTGGGTAGTCCCGGGTTGATCAACACATTCCTGGAAACAACACCTGTTACCCCAACTGTGGTTAACAAAAAAAAAATGCTTCAATGGTCCCCCGATTCTTGCAAAAGTCCAACCCCACCAGCGAATGCAAGTAACCAAACAGGGATCTGGCACATTTGTAAGTGCAAAAGTCGAACTGCTTTTCACATGTGTAGATATGTGATGCACTTACAGTAAAAGCAGTCGTCAACCTCTACCCACCATCATTATCATGGCCTGTACCACTTGTACTAGGGATAAGCAAAAAAAAAACTGTGGTTAACATCACACATCAACTGTGGTTACCCACACATCAACATCAGGTTCTACTGATTATGGTCCTAGAAACTTTGAAACAGAGTTGGCTAATTCAGATATGAATAACAGGAGACATTAAAAATATACAGTAGAACAACCTCCATGAGAGGACACTCGCGCTAGAGAACACCACTCTACAAAGAACAGTTTTCATTTGTAAAATTATCATTTTTACAATTAAGCAACTCTCCGGTAAGAGGACACCTCTCTCTAAAGAACACTTTGACTCTGCAATTAGGTGTTGTCCTTTACAGGGAGGTAGTTCTGTTGTTGTTGTTGTTTCTTATCCCCTTGTGTAAAGATTACACGAATTCCATGAGTTCATGCTCCTCGAGCTGTTTTATGATGAGCAGTGGCCTCTCCCAAAGGTCCTGTTTAGTGCATCTAATGCAAGCCAAAATGTGTTCTGGAGCTGCAGGTGACAAGCTACATTTTGGGCAAGTGGGGTAGATTTTGTTATTATTTTCTATCTTCAATGGCTTGAGCTGGCCTGTTCTAAATCTTGTTAGTGTTGTTTGATGCTGTCTATTTCTGATGTTCAGAGCTCCTCCTGGGTTCAGGGAGGTAGTTCTACTGAATATAGATTTTATAGCAATTAATTGTATATCCATTGTTAAAGGGAAAGTGATATTTCATTGAGGCAGGATATATATGAGGAACAAACAAAATCAAAATTAATATCATCTGGTAAATTAAAAGTAACCAAACCATTGAAAGTGTATTCACCATTGATGAGCCACGCTCTTCCAATATTTTTATCATTGCAGTCTTCTTCTTTCTTATCTCCACTCAATCATATTAGGGTATCAAGTTGTGACCCTTGATGGTATCTATTTGACAACCATCATGACTGGGTGAAGTAGAATGTGTCTGCCTTCATTGCAGTAAGGGGACACAGTAAGAAATTGCCATTTAATAAGGCACAATTTGGATTATAGATTATTAAACAAGGTAATAAGACCAAATCCAAATAAATAAATTGTGTGTGACGTTTCGGTAAAAGCGTTGTTACTGAAACATCACACACTATTTATTTATTCGGATTTGGTCTTATTACCTTGTTTTATAATTGCTATTTAAAAAGAAAAAAAAAAAAAGAAATTTTTGTGCTAAAATACTATATAATTTTGAGCGCATTAAACACACCTTGGAATATCTTGGACAACATTTTTTTTTGGTTTCAGATTTTAGAGCGCACAATAGAACTTTTCTCCGTGAAGGCGTACTACAAGATAACAGTTTATCTCCTTTTTATATCTCTTTTAGAACATGGCCTGACATAAAGCTGTCACTTGTGATGTACGGCGCCTGGACATGGGATTCTAACATGGAGTAAAGCAACACATTAAGCAACAATATACAGTAAAACCCCTCTATAGTGAACCCCAATGGGACAGAGCTTTTGGTTCACTATAGCCACGGTTCACTATAGCCACGGTTTGGCTATTTTTTTTTACTTTTCAAAAATTTTACACTGTATAATTAAAAAACAGCCATACACACAAGTAGAGGCTGCTTCTTAATAGTGGTCACTTTATTTAAATTCCCTTAATTGACTAATTTCCTTATATTAATACTGAATAATAATAGAAATCATTAGATAATGGGTTCTTCTTATGATTAACATACATGTACCTCTATGTCTAAGTTAAAAATCAAGACAAATCCTAGGCAAAGTTTTATTAAATATATATTCAAAGATATGAAATGATTTTAAAACATCATTATCACATTATATAATACAATTTTTACTTGAAAAAATGGCTCTAATACCTTGTTGTTTCAAAGCATTCTTCCAAGCATTGCACCATTCAAATAAAGTTAGTGTTTTTCTTCCATTTAATGTTTCCCCATATTCTTCTAGGTCTAGATTTCGTTTTTTTTTTTTACCTGCCATGCAAAACATTGCTGACTTTAAAATCACCATAGTTAATGGCATAAAAATAATTTTTGTTTCATCACGGGACCGTTTATTTGGACTTTTTTTTTTTTTTAGCCCTAAAACGTACGATCGCGATCGCGGCAAAAGTTGAAGTTGATTCCTCTTTGTAACAATTCTTAATAACTTTATATTTTATCTTTTATAATAGAAAAGTTATATTCTCTTATTTTAATATGTTCTTAACATTTTGCCTATGTTGTTTCACTTTGAAAAGTTCTGAAAATGGCCTTTTTTTTTTTTAAAGAAATAATGCTTTTGTTTTTAAAATGCCTTTGTTTTCTTCATTTTGGAAGCCATTTGCATTTTTTATATTTCAAATTTAATGGATGCAAAGATATTCTAATTAATAAAAAGTATAATGTGTAAAAATTTATGTTGTAAGATTTAGGTACTTACAGCTTGTAGGAAGGCATGAGGACGTCGAGGATTATATGATAATAATCTTTATTATCCATTTAGCAAGAAAGACAAAGTTATGGTAGCGAACAGTTATTGAAGTATAGAGAAGAAGGTAAACAAACAGTTGTGATGATGATAGGTCCAGTGTGGCGCTAGCTGTCGTAGCATTCAGTTATCCAACAAATCCCCGGCATGAATGTGGAGACATCACGAGGTTGTAGCGTAACTTCTCAAATGTCGGCCTTGGTAGCGGCTTGGTCAGAATGTCCGCCTTCATGTCGCCAGTTGGGCAGTAGATCATTTTTATCACTGTCTTCTTCTGAAGATCCTTCAGGTGATGGATCTTGGTTGCGATGTGCTTGGTTCTAGAAGACACTTTTTCGGATGAACATATCTTGAGACATGATTGATTGTCTTGGTGGAAGTAGATTGGAGCTTTCTGTTCCAGTTCGAGATCCTTTAGCAAGTCGAGAAGCCATAACAGTTCTTGTGAGGCTTCAGCTGCGGAGATTAGTTCCGCTTCGGTGGATGAGAGAGATACGCAACCTTGTTTCCCGGTCATCCATGAGATGGGGTTTGATCCCAGTAGGAACAAGTTTCCGCTTAGTGATTTTCTGTCGGTGTTGTCGCTTGCCCATGTGGCATCACTGTATGCTTCCAGCGTGGGAGGTTTTTGGTTAGATATGCGTAGCTCGAGTTCTTTAGTAGTTTTTAGATATCTTACGATTCTTTTTGCTGCATTCCAGTCACAATTTCTAGGATTCTGGTTTCTGCTGCTAAGTATGCAGACTGGAGCTGCGATATCTGGTCTGGATACTACGCTTAGGTACAATAGTGAGCCTATCAGTTGTTGGTATTGGACGTTGTTTGGCAGAAGTTTTTCATCAGATATACCGGGATATCCGCTTTCCATGGGAGTGAAAGTAGGTTTCGCTTCTTGGAGGTTGTACCTTTCAACTAATTCTTGGATTTTATTCTTTTGGCTCAGAAGGAATTCACCTTCTCTGTTCCTTGAGATTTCTATACCAATGAATTGAGTGGGGTCTCCAAGATTCTTTATTTCGAATTCTTTTTCGAGAGTTTTTACAGTGTTTTGGATGATTATTTCGGAATCGCTTGCAAGGAGCATGTCATCCACATATAGAATCAAGTAGATGGAATGGTTTTCTTCATTCTTGGTGAATAGGCATGGGTCTACAATGCTCTGTTTGAAGTTATTTTTAATTAGAGTGCTTGCAATTTTTGTGTTCCAAGATCTTCCAGCTTGTTTTAGACCGTAAATTGCCTTCTTTAGTTTGCAGACTTTGTTTGTTTGTTTTGTATGGAGTCCTTCTGGGAGTTCCATGTAGGGTTCTTTATCTAGGTCGCCGTGTAGGAACGCTGTCTTCACATCGAGGTGGATCACTTGCATCCCTTTGTAGACTGATGCAGCTAGGAAGGCTCTAATTGTAGAATGCTTCACAATTGGTGCAAAGGTTTCTTCGTAGTCTCGGCCAAATTTCTGATTGAACCCTTTTGCTACGAGTCTGGCTTTGTACCGCTCTATTTCTCCTTTGGAGTTGAGTTTCTGTTTATAGGTCCATTTACATCCAATGATCTTTTTGTCCTTAGGTAGAGGCGTTAGTTCCCAGACATTGTTCTTCTCAAGAGAATTTAGTTCTTCGTTCATTGCTTGTAGCCATTTTTCTCTTTCTATTTTTGGTAATTGTAGGACTTCCGAGTAGTTGGTAGGTGTCTGAATGTCTTGAGCTTCAGTTTTGTACAGCATGTAGTCATTTCTTATGGGAGGTATTCCCTTTGTTGGTCTCGTGGATCTTCTTTGTGTGACCACTTGTGTTCCTGTGCTTGTACCGGGTTGAGTGTAATCCTCGGTTTCTGAGTCCTCAAGGTTTTCGGATTGTGTTCCTGGTTCCTGACTTTCCTCTGCATTACCAATATGATTGGAGGAAGTTAGATCTGTACTTAGTACTTGTGGTGAAGTTGTTTTTGTGGAAGCGAGGTGAAACCCATTTTCTTTTTCTATAAATTTTACGGATCTGCTGATTGTGATGTTGTCTGTATCGTGCAGGATTCTGTATCCTTTGCTTCGATCATCGTATCCAAGAAAGATCCCTTCGATAACTTTGCTATCCAACTTGTTTCTTTTTATCTTGGGAATATAGGCGAAGGCTTTACATCCGAATCTTTTTAGATGCTTCAGACTGGGCTTCCTGTTGGTCCATAGTTCAAAAGGAGTCTTGTCTGTAGCTTTCGAGGGTATTCGGTTGTGTAGGTAATTAGCTGTGGTAACCGCTTCCGCCCATAGAGACTGTGGGAGTCCTGAGTCAAACAGCATGCATCTTGTCATCTCCATTAGTGATCGATTTTTCCTTTCGGCTACTCCGTTCTGGGCTGGTGAGTAGGGGACTGTTAGCTGATGTTTGATTCCGTTTTGGTTCAGGAAATCTTCGACTTGTCGGTTTACGTACTCACTACCGTTGTCTGTCCGTATGGTTTGGATATTTTTTCCAAATTCCGTGTGTGCTGAGATGACGTAGTCTTTTATTTTTTCATAGACTTCGTCTTTTCCTTTCAGTAGGTAGAGCTTCGTGTATCTGCTGTAGTCATCAGTGAAGGTGATGAAGTATCTCTTACCGCTGAGAGAGTTAGTTGGTAATGGACCGCAGATATCACTGTGGACAAGTTGAAGCGTTTCAGTTGCTCTGTACTCTGTCTTCTTTGGAAATGGGGTTTCGGTGAGTTTTCCTTGAATGCACTGAACGCAGTCTGTGCTGTGCGAACAGTTATTTAGACTTAGTCCTCTTGCTAGGTTCTCATTTTGAATCTTCTTAATTGATTCTATATTTCTGTGTCCTAGTCTGTCGTGCCAGAGCATGAGGCAATTTTTGTTCTTGCAGTGGTTTTGTTTTGCAACATTTGCTTTGAATGTGCGAGTTTGGGGGTTATCATCCAGGTGGAGTCGGTATATTCCATTGTCAAGTATACCGTTCGCGAGGGCTGTGTTGTCTCTTTCGATGGTACACCAATCTCTGTTGAACGTCACTTTACATCCGTTGGAGGTGGCCGCACTCACTGACAGAAGGTTGTCTGTTAGTTCCGGGATGTAGAGAACTTTTGTGAGAAGTAAGGTGTCAGTCTTTCCTTGGGGTGTGATGACTTTGATTTCTCCTTGTCCTATCCCTTTGACCTGCAGCTTATTGCCATTAGCAACCACAACATTTTGTGTTTGTTCTCTGTTAAGTTCAGTGAAGAAGCTTTCATCGTATGCCATATGAGATTTGGCTCCAGAGTCGATGAACCAGTTGTGTACACTTGCTTCTCGTTGAGTGCAATTGAGAGCTTTTGGGTTAGGTCCTTTTGTTGTTCTCTGATTTGTTGATTGTTCTTGGGTGACACTCGACTGATTTGTGTACTTTGGTACGTTTCCTCTTCTGAAGTTTTCATATCTGTTGTTTCGCTTTTGATAGTGCCAACATTCTTCTTTGGAGTGGTTTGGTTTGTGGCAGAAAGAACAGAATTTCTTCTCTTTTTCTCTTCTTTGGCTTGAAGCTCCGTGGAGGCTTTTTAAGGCTTTTGATGCGGTGCTTTCGTCTTTCGAGCTTTCTACTCTGCGTGTGTGTTCATCAAGGAGTTTGTTCTTGGTAAATTCAAGCGTTAGCTCGTCATCAGGCCTTGATTCCAACATCGTGATGAGATTGGAGTAGCTCTTTGGAAGCGAGCAAAGCAGTATAGCCGTGATGTGAGAGTCCTTTAGTGTTTCGCCAATGGTTCGCAGTTTGTCAACTAGTTCCATCATGGTAGTGATGTGCTGCTGCATGTCTTTGTCTTCTTCGAGTTTTAAGCTGTATAGTTTCCTTAGCAAATAAATTTTTCCTGAGAGTGTTTTTCTTTCATAGATGTTTTTAAGAGTGTCCCAGGTAGCTTTGGCTGTTAGTAGGTTTTTGACATGCACTATTTGTGAGTCGGCGATGCTTAGATTAATGATAGCTCTAGCTTTTGAGTCTTTCTTTTTCCATTCGTTTTTAGGTTCATCTGGAATATTTTCGGTGACAACTTCCCAAAGATCTTCCTTTTGCAAGAGCATTTCAATTTTGAAAGACCATAGTGAGTAGTTATAGCCGTCGAGCTTATCTAGGGTTACATCGTGGCTCGGGAGTGACGCCATTTTTGCTAAGCCTTTTTTCTTTGTCTTAACTCGTTAGTTGAATTTCATGCAATATTCAGTCTCATAATCTAATTGTTGTAAGATTTAGGTACTTACAGCTTGTAGGAAGGCATGAGGACGTCGAGGATTATATGATAATAATCTTTATTATCCATTTAGCAAGAAAGACAAAGTTATGGTAGCGAACAGTTATTGAAGTATAGAGAAGAAGGTAAACAAACAGTTGTGATGATGATAGGTCCAGTGTGGCGCTAGCTGTCGTAGCATTCAGTTATCCAACAATTTATACAACATACAGCAAAAATAAAGTGCAAAAATCAAACAAACAATGCCGCTAAATTTATTGTTTTGAAATCGCGATCCGCAAGCTTTAAACATGCTCAAAATTTTGTTTTTTAATTTTTTTTTTTTAAATTACAATTCTAAGTTCGTTATAAGCATAGTATTTTTAATAGATTTTATCATTTTGGGACCCGAAATAGGTTCGTTATAGGGGTAGTTCGTTATTCAAAAAATCGCAAAGTTCGTTATAACGATGGTATTTTCAATGGAATGGAATTGGGAATCGGCGTGGGTTCGTTATAAGGGAAGGTTCGTTATATCCAGGGTTCGTTATAGCGGGGTTTTACTGTATACATTAAAAAAAGGAATCTCCTGATTGTCCCAATAAAAGTTACTGATGGCTTACACCACAATCAAGAGATGCCTTTTTTTCTTAATTTATCCATCTGATCCGAGTACACTTTTCACTTTTATACTATTGTAGCGGCTCCCAAAAATATTAACTTTTCCTATTTTCATTATAAGTTTTAATTTATTTAATACAAATTATCAGAAGGGGTTAAATTGTTGTATACTACATGTTGAAGTTCTTTTTGTATCTGTGTGTGTGGTCAAATATCATAAATAATATAAAATGTAAATATTTATCTATAATATATCAAACACATATATCTAACATTTTATAATCTAGAAATGATATTTGACCACACACAGACAGATACAAAAAGAACTTCAACATGTAGTATACAACAATACTTCTGATAATTTGTATTAAATAAATGTAATTAAAAGTTGATTTTACAATAAATAATTTGTTATCTGACTCCGCCTAGAATTCCATGCCGCCTACACTATTTTTTATGAAAATTCGAAACTTATTCTTTTGAAAAATATACAATTTCTACTGACTTTACTGCAATGGAAAAATTAATGGGAAGGCCTGGCTCATCAGTGGTGAACCCTCCCAACGGTTTTGCCAGTTTAATCTACCATATTGCTGGGAGGGTTCACCATTGATGAGCCACCAGACCCTCCCCATTAATTTTTCCATTGCAGTAAGGGTAGTAGAAATGGTTTTAAATTTTCAAAAAAGAATCATACGTGTGTCTATAATAGTTTTGAATTTTCGTAACAGATGGCGAGCTAATGCCATCATAATATACTATTTTTTCACAAAAATATATTCAGTTGAATACAGAGGGGAAGAGCTTATTTTCTCTGTGTCTTAAAGCCAATGTATATTTTTGTAAAAAAAACATGTTAACACACTCTTTAAAAGCTTATCCCAACCATGGTGATAGGTCACTGTGTGGTTTCAGCTCAGCTGACCACCAACCCACCTATGGGGACAGATGGACAGACAGAGAGAAGAGAGAGTGAAGGAGTCCAAGTGTCTCACTTGAAAATGGTCACCATGGTTTCCAGCGCAGTCCTGAAGTCTGTTGAATTGCCCACCTCCATTTGGAGTCTGCGCAATACCACGGCTGCCTCCTGCGCATCATCACGGCCTTTCATTAAAAAAACACTGTGGGTGGGTGTGAAATCATAAGTTTCAACATGATAAACACAAGGTAATAAGACCAAATCCAAATAAGTAGCATGTGTATATGGTCTTATTACCTTGTGTTTATAATCTACTAGCCGAATGACCCGAGCAACACCTGTGTTGTACCCGATTGAATGTTTTGATTCAAATACTATTTGTTACAATTATAATTTGGCGCCTTAATTAAATGCATATGTTAGTTAATAACTATAGCCTATGTGCTTTATCTGTCTATGTACTGTTGGCTTCCGTAGGCGTCTCTTACTGGGAAAAAGAAAGAGAGGATTCCATTTGGTTATTAACTAATATATGCATTTATTTAAAGAGCGACCCGCTCCAACACAATAGTTACAAAAACGAAAATGCGAGTGGGGGGGGGGGGGGGGCAAAGGTGGCGTGATCGCAGCCGACCAATAGGAGGGCGCCATTCCAAAAAAAAAGCAAACAGTGACAGAGGCGACGAAGAATGACGCTCGTAACTGTATATAGAATATTGACTGTATTGACTCATCCATTGATGAGCTCTACTCTTCCCCAGCAGACACCATCAAAAGTCTCAAGCTTTACAAAGCTTGATACCTTAATATGATTGAGTGGAGATAAGAAAGAAGAAGATATAATTAGATACAAGGAATTAATTTAATTGAATCCTTTAACTCTTATAATTTCACATTTTTAAAGTACAGTAGAACAACCTCCATGAGAGGACACTCTCACTAGAGAACATCTCTTTATAAAGGTCAGATTTTATCCTCAAAATTACAATTTTTACTAATTAGCAATTCCTCTCAGGTAAGAGGGCACCTCTACCCTAAAGGACACTTTGGCTCTGAAACTAGGTGTTGTCCTTTACAGAGAGGTAGTTCTACTGTATCAATAATGATACGTTAGAACCTCCATGAGAAGACACTTTCACTAAAAAACATCTCTCTTTAAAAAATATATATATATAGTCTTCATCGTTAAAATTACAATTTTTACTATTTAAAATTCCTCTTTAGTAAGAGGACACCTCTCTCTAAAGAATACTTTGGCTCTGCAACTAGGTGTTGTCCTTTACAGAGAGGTAGTTCTACTTGTATAGAGAGCATGGCAAAGTACAGAGGACGGATTGAGTGAAGAGAATCAATGAGATAAAATAAAACCAAAACCAAACTTCCCTGATATGTAGGACACCACAAAGCCAAACAAGATAACCACACAATAAGCTGATAGTTAACTAGATGACGGCTTTCGATTAAATGCTATTATTAAAACATAGGATAAGAGAGATTTCACTAAAACTAACTTCCTTTATTTACACAATTTAAAAAAAGGTTTTCAGAGATGAGTTTCTTTTTATACCTTCACTAGCCGAATGACCCGGGCAACGCCCGTGTTTACCCGATTGAATGTTTTGATTCAAATACTATTTGTTACAATTATAAATTGGCGCCTTAAATAAATGCATATATTAGTTAATAACTATAGCCTATGTGCTTTATCTGTCTATGTACTGTTGGCTTCCGTAGGCGTCTCTTACTGGGAAAAAGAAAGAGAGGATTCCATTTAGTTATTAACTAATATATGCATTTATTTAGGGAGCGACCCTCTCCAACACAATAGTTACAAAAACGAAAGAGCGAGTGGGGGAGGCATGATGGGGGGGGGGGGGGGGGCAAAGGTGGCGTGACCGTAGCCAACCAATAGGAGGGCGCTATTCCAAATAAAAAGCAAACGGTGACAGAGTTGATTAGGAGATGAAGAATGACGCTCGTAACTGTATATAGAATACCATCTCAAGCTTTCGGACATCTCTGCCCTTCCACAGGAGAACATATATAATGTATAAAACACTGCCTGATACTAAACCTTTATAAGGAGTAACAATGGAATGCACAGGTAGCAACATTTATTTTTATTTATTTTAATACAATAAAATAAGACCTAATCCAAATAATTTAATATATTGTAAACACAAGGTAATAAGACCAAATCCAAATAAATATTTATATATATACATGTGGCAATATAATAAGGTGGGAAGAGAAATAAGGACACCACAAGTTGAAAGAGAAGGAACGCAGGCGACCAGAGAGAGAGGGAGAGAGCCGGGCGGCCGTTCATGTCGCACACAATCCCCAACTGTCCTAGAAGTCCCGAAGTTCCAAGTAACGGGCCCCAGTAGTCGCCCCTTGGAATGTCGCTGATGTCTAAAGTGACCGGACTTTACCCTCCCGTCTCTCTCTGGGTCAACTGTAGGTTTGCTTTATTATTCCTGGAAGAGTATATATTATGACATACACATATATTTATTTATTTAGATTTGGTCTTATTACCTTGTGTACCTATAATCTATAATCCAAATTATGCCTTATCAAGGAAAAATCTTAAGAAAAATATAGATCAGAATGGGTTTGCTATGATACTCATATTTGTGAATCCTATTATTCTGATACAAGCCTACTCACCATCAGTGAAAATATTTCCATTTTTAAAACAATCTATCTTTACCTAACCTCACCTAACAAAACAAATTAATAAACTCAGCTGCATATTTACATACTGGCAGCCGAAATGTATATCTTACCAGGTTTTACTGTATTTAAATTGGGCTGTGTAGCTCTTGAACAAGAGCATAAAATACGAGGCAAAATGTAAAGTTGCAAGTTGGTGATAAAGGCACATTATATAATAATACCATATTTAAAATGCAAAGGATAAAATTCACAATAAAATACATCCTTTTAATATAAACATTAATCATTTAAAATATATTCGGGTTTTTATGTAAAAATAAGATATTTCCAAACATCGGATGCAAATAGAGTTGTTATGATGGTTAATTATTTATGTTTTACTTGACTTTTGAGATAAATAGATATTTTCTTAATGAGAGAATACATTTTTAAAATATTGTACAAACTTATATACACTTTGGTTACGAAATTACGCAAATTGTCATTTATAGAAAAATGAAGGGCAATTAGATGGTTAGGTAATTGTAGATAGCAAAATATATACGTCTAGGCTTTTTATTCCTATAAAATTAATAATAACTTACCATTTTAGTTATGAATCGCAATATCAAACTTAAAATGAGAAAATATATTTTATTTATGGGGCTGATAACAAAACTTAAAATGGCTGAAAAGCTTTAACTTATAAAATAAGAGAAATCGAAACCTAAAAAAATAAAAGCTATCAGATGATACTCTGTTATTATTCCTTATTAGTTCAATAAAATTTAGGTGTTAGCCTCTTTAAATAAATATATACAAATATATAGTATATTTTAAAATATTTTAATTTATATTCAACAGTATGAAATTATTTTCAATATTAATTGCGCGAATTCTATATTTAGTTTGTCCCCCACCCCTCCTCCCCCTTCTATAATATTTACAATTTGAATATTTTTACTTGGAACATATATGCATTTTTATAATTTTTAAACACGTAACTCTTTATTAACGCCACTTCTAAGGATCCATCTAAATATGTTATTTCAATACCAAACTATCGACAAATGCTACTTGGACCACCTGCCCAGCTCCTACAAGTCTACCTTGCGTTGGCAAGCTGCTAGGGTCAGACTTGTTCATCGCTGAATTGAAACTTTAATAATTTTTAAAATATATAAAAGGTGAACAAAAGAATTTGTTCATTTAAATAAATAGCTAATTGTTTGTTTGTTGGCGATCGGATACAATTGGGAGTTGACAATTAGCTTATTTGAAATTGTTTTTTTTTTTTTTTTTAGAAATTCAAAGTAGAACCAAATGATAATTTCCAGGTTTCTTTCATGAATCTCCTTGAGAATTTGGGAAAAACACAGTTATAAAATTTTCAGAATATTTCCATAGCTATATTTTCTATCTTATTTATTATTATTTTTAAATTATTATTATTATTTTACAAGTCTCTTTAAGATCAGAATCTTTTATTTTTAATAAGCCCTGATTAACATAACGAAATTATGCATTTTTTAATGGGGGGGGGGGGGTTATTGGTTTTATTATTTAAAATGTTGAGTTTGTATCATTGAGTCTTCTATAATCACCACAAGGTCTTAGTGACTCGTCCTTTTTTGAAACTAAATGTAGTGGACTCGCCCAAGGAGAATTTGAGGGTCTAATTATTCCATTATTCAACATATATTGAAATTCTGCCTTAGCAAGAGTTAATCTCTGTGAATCTAGACGACGGGCTTTTGAGTGAATTGGCTGACCTCTTGTAGGAATATAATGCTTAACGCTATGTTTTGCTTCTACAAAATCTGATGGTGGCCTACATAGGTTAGGATATTTGGTTAGGATAGCGCTGACCTTGGATGATGAATTTAGAGTGCTAATATTTCCCATGTCTGAGATTGACTGAATGACGCCTCTTATGGAAAGATTAGTTATTCCATCAATTAGGCGTTTATTTTTTATATCAATAATCAATCCAAAGTTGTTCAAAAAATCGGCTCCTATTATTGCTCTGTTAGTATTGGCGATTACAAAAGGCCATTGGAATTGACGTCGAAGTCAGATATCCAAATTTCTAACCTTTGTTCCATAGGTAACAATTTCTGTACCATTGGCTGCATATAATTTATAATCAGAGCTAGGCATCCTATTTTTATCCTTTGGAGGTATTATAGATATATCAGCACCACTGTCCACCAAAAAACGCACACAAATGTCTGTCACAAATAATCGGAGATTGCGACAATCCTGAATGCCGGCAGAAGAGCTTGTCGCTACTCTGTCCGCCGGTTGGAGTTTTCCGACTCATTCCAACTGCAGGGAGACCTGCATTTATTTTGCAAGCAATTAGGACCAAATCTAAAATGGTAATAGCAGTATTTCCCTTTTGGATCGAAAGATCTTTGAGAATTACTTCTCGGTCTTGACTGAGTCCTATTTTTGGATCGAGATCTAGATCTATCCAGTCTCAATTCGGACACCTGCCGTTCAAGATCTTCCAATTTGGCGATCAAGCGATCTGTTGATGAAGAAGGCACTTCCGCATCATATATTTCTTTGGAAGAGTTTATTTCATTTATTTTATCGGCCATTATGGCCAATTTGCTAATGTCCTCTTCGCTTACAATAAGTATGTTCTTTATGGATGTGGGCAGCTTATCGAGCCATAAAGTTTTAATTAAATTGTCAGAGATATCTGGGGTAGCGAGGGATCTGAGCTTTTGTAATAACTGGCTCGGCTTCATGTCTCCGAGCTCAATACCTGAAATTAACTTTTTAATTCTCAACCCTTCACTTTCTCTGAACAATTCAAGTAGTCGTGATTTACATTCAGAGTACTTGTTGTCGCTTTTGCTATTTATTATGTCCCAAATGTTTTCTATATATTTAGGTTCTAATTGGGAGATCAAATAATTAAATTTAGTGTCTTCCTGAATAATTCCACCTATTTTGAACTGTGCTTCTACCTGGAAGAACCATATTTCAGGTTTTTCAACCCAAAAAGGCGGTATTTTAACACTAACTTTGCATATTTCTGAGGTATCGCTAGGCTTATTTTCTGTTTCCATTTTACGTAAATTTAAATTCGACACAACAGCTTAGAGATAAAGTTAAAAATTAAAATATTGAGATAAAATAACAAGGAAGATAATATAAAAACTTATCTTAGTCTTGAGATGATATCCCGATATCCTGGATGATGCTTCTTTTCAAGCTTGAATCACTTTTTGCATTTCTTTATCTCTTGAAATCTTCGTATGCTTTTTCTTTTCAATCACGTCCGGCTCACCAAATGTAGTGTGTCGATTTACTGGTCCAGCGATGGCTCAGAAAGTCTCTCAAAGTTAGTGTTTATTGGAGTTTCTTGTTGGCTACATTTATATGGGAAGACAAAGAGGAGACAGCCCGGAATGCACGTCTGGTCCTTTCTCCGATTCCTCCGCTGTGCTGGTGATTTATGGCGGCCGCCTGTTTATTTATCTTGGCGGGCGGCGTCGGCGGGGTGCTGCATCCCTGGTCCCCACAAAAATATGACCCATTAAAAAAAAAATGATCTATAAAAGCAATGGCCTCTGTCAACATTAAAACTAGACTTATTTATTAACCGTCGCCGCTAACTAGCGGACTCGGGTCTTTGACCAAGCCACAGCACCAGCTTTGGCAAACTGAGAAGCAAACTGGTCTCCAGCTAGAGACCATGGTTTCGGGCTAATGGCCTTCTTCAACCCAGACTTTATTCCGTGAGATCTACAATGAATCTAATATATATATATTTTTTCTTAGACATAACTAAAAAGTAATTTTCAATCGTTTTCTCAATCTTTTTTCTCAATACACATTTTTAAAACGAGATATAATAAAATATTTATTTATTTTCTTAAAAAAAAAAAAAAAAAATACAAATTTATAAACAGAGTATATTTTAAAAGTTTATAGTCAAATAGCTACTCTTTCTATGACACATGAATTAGTTTATTTGTAAACAAACGACAAAAATAAATTTAAATCACGAGGAAGATATTATATATTTTTTGAACCTCAAATACAAAACACACGGTAAATTAAAAATATATATATCAACCACACAATATTTTTGTAAATAAAATGAAAACATTTTATCTGTGTTTAAAAAATTCTATCAAATTAAAAATGTTTCTCTTATTATATTAGTCTGCTCTTAATATATATTAATCATTTAGAGGAATTCATCGTAAAAGTGTTTAAAAAAATAAAAAGGATAAGCTAATTGAACTGTTGAAATATCGACATCTATTTACAAATTAATTACATCAAATAAATTATTAATAACACCGTTGAGCAACAAGCAGAATAGGAGTTACCATGCCATCTATTGACTAAAGTTAAAAGTTTTATAACAACCTTTTTTTGAAATAAACGAAAAAAATTGGTTCTACAAATTTGTTTTATCATTACAGTAGGAAGTGTAAAAAATTGTTTAAAAAACACTTTTAAAATATTTTCATTTTTAAACCAAAACATGCCACACAAATATATTCTTTTCTAATAAAGTGGAGGTTTAAGATAATAAAAGGATTATTTCTTGAAAATAAAGATACTTTGGCCAGTAAATCTTTTTTTTAACTCTTTTTATTATCTGCTCCAAATGACCCCCGATTCTTGTAAAAGTTCAACCCCACCAGCGAGTGCAAGTAACCAAACGGGGCTCTGGCATATTTATTTGTAAGTGCAAAGTCGAACTGCTTTTCATGTGTGTAGACATGTGGTGTACTTACAGTAAAAGTAGTCACCTACTACCTACCATGATTATCATGGCCTGTACCACGTGTACTAGGGATAAGCAAAAAAAAAAAGACTAAATCCAATATTACCTTGTGTTTATAATATATGTTTATAAAAAAGAGGTAATAAAAAGATTTACTGGCCGAAGTATCTTTATTTTCAAGAAATAAGAATGCCGGCCAGGCAGCCTCTATTTTTATGATAATAAAAGGAGTACAAGCAATCCAGGGCAATGAGGATCTTGGTGATTAAAAGAATGCAATTGCCTATAACAATTTGTTATACATGGGAATTTATAGTCTAACTTCTTTAATTCAACATCCCAAGTGGACAAAATTGCTTTAATATGATGCATTACCGCCATCTGTTCTAAGAAATTAAAACTATTTTTAATGCCTACGTTTCTTCTCAATAGAATAATTTTCAACTGCCCTTACTGCTATGATAAAATAAAACATTGCTTTATTACACACTAGCCGAATGACCCGGGCAACGCCCGTGTTTTACCCGATTGAATGTTTTGATTCAAATACTATTTGTTACAATTATAAATTGGCGCCTTAAATAAATGCATATATTAGTTAATAACTATAGCCTATGTGCTTTATCTGTCTATGTACTGTTGGCTTCCGTAGGCGTCTCTTACTGGGAAAAAGAAAGAGAGGATTCCATTTGGTTATTAACTAATATATGCATTTATTTAAGGAGCGACCCGCTCCAACACAATGGTTACAAAAACGAAAAAGCGAGTGGGGGGGGGGGGCAAAGGTGGTGTGATTGTAGCCGACCAATAGGAGGGCACCATTCCAAAAAAAAAGCAAACGGTGACAGAGATGACTGATGAAGAATGACGCTCGTAACTGTATATAGAATATTTTTGAAGGTAATAAGACCAAATCTAAATAAATAGTTGAAATGAAGGCGAATAAAAACGTGGTGATTTTCTTTTAATGGTAAAACACAAGCTTTCAGGCAAGTATGACCTTCCTCAGGTTACAACTGGACAATATTTTAAAACTATGGACATAAAAGATAGCCCAATACAGTAGGTAAATAGTTCAGCTGGGGGGATTGGCGAGATAAAACACGGAGTATTGGGGTGGGAGGTTGATTTTTCGGTTAAAACTGGGCATGCAGGGCGAATTAAAATATTGTCCAGTTGTAACCTGAAGAAGGGCATTCTTGCCTGAAAGCTTGTGTTTTACCATTAAAAGAAAATCACCATGTTTTTATCGCCTTCATTTCAAATATTATTGCGTGGCTACGTCATGTCTGATCTTAAATAAATAGTATGTGACGTTTCAGTAACAGCGTTGTTACCATCATCAGACAAAAGTACTGAATGAGGAAAAGTATCATAATATGTTCTTAATAAGGCACAATTTGGATTATAGATTATAAACACAAGGTAATAAGACCAAATCCAAGAAAAAAAAACTGTCAGAAGTGGGATTCGAACCCACGCCTGCAAGAGTAGACTGTGACCTGAACGCAGCGCCTTAGACCGCTCGGCCATCCTGACATTGGATTTGATCTTATTACCTTGTGTATATTATGTTCTTAAATAGTACTGTTATTTCAAGTTTGTAAAAAATATTTTTTTAAAATAAGATTTTAAATTTTTTTTACACACTTGATAACAGTCCTTCTACTTGAAAAAGCACAATATGGATTATAGATTATAAACACAAGGTAATAAGACTAAATACAATATTGGTTTTGGTCTTTTTTTTTGCTTATTCCTAGTACACTTGGTACAGGCCATGATAATCATGGTGGGTAAGAAGGCGAATGCTTTTACTGTAAGTGCACCACATGTCTACACACATGAAAAGCAGTTTGATTTTGCACTTACAAATAAATATGCCAGAGCGCCGTTTGGTTACTTGCACTCGCTGGTGGGGTTGGTCTTTTGCAAGAATAGGGGGACATTGGAGCATTTTTTTTTTAATCAGAAAAAAGTGCCCAATGCTGGAATTGAACCTGGGTCGTAGCGGTCATAAACCAATGGTTTATACCAGCCTTCCACCGACCCCCCTGGATTTGGTCTTATTACCTTGAGTTCTTCTCTCTTATCTCCACTCAATTATATTAGGGTTAAAGGATGTAGAGATTGTTGATGGTGTCTGCTGGGGATGAGTAGAGTTCATCAATGGATGAGTCAATACAGTCAATAATGTGTTTTGGGGTTGCAGGTTGACACTTAGTACATAGTGTGAAAACCTTGCAACCATTCTGGAAAGTCATTATCCATAGATGACCAGACTTAAGTCTGGAAATCAAGGACTGTTGTTCCCTTTGGAGGACAGAATTGGTGCTTGTCCCTCCTGCTCTGTACCAAGCATAACAGTACTATTTAAGAACATTCTATCATACTTTTATCATTCAGTACTTTTGTCTGATGATGGTAACAATACTGTTACCGAAACATCACAAACAATTTATGTATTTGGATTTGAACATATTACCTTGTGTTTCTAATCTAAAATCTAAATTGTACTATGTCATATTTGAATTTGTTGTTGTTAACTTGTATGAAGACCTATGTTGTTTTTGTTTCTTATCCCCTTGTGTAAAGATTACACAAATTCCATGAGTTCATGCTTCTCAAGCTGATCTCACATAATGGGGTGTAGGAGTACAGCTTTGTTGATCATGGCACCTTGACACACTTTGGCGAAAGTCTCACTTTGACTGTATTTTAAGGCCGTTCCTAACATGGAAGCTTTTGCTGCCGACTCTAACATGAGTACAGACACAGCTGTATCCCTAGAGAGGGATCCTTGCTGAGGTCTATCAACCGGGTCAGTTGAACTCAGGATTTTAAAAGAGGTCTTTCTCATCTTCTAACAATACTGCTGTTGTGGTCCATGACTACTTATTCATCAGAGTTATTCTGCTTGTTTCACAGCTGGTCTTCATATCTGAAGGTCGTTTCCCTATCTGCCACCTGGGGACATGCCCTGTAGCAGTCAGTTCTGGGGAAGACCAATGTACACTAAGAGAATGTAACAAATGTGTGGTGTACAGGACCCAACATGAAAGCCACAGTCCTAGAATACCTTCAGCAGTCCCAATGCTGTCCCAGATGTATCCTGAGATTCCTCGGAGAGTCCGACTACCAATCCTATGGCCAGGACTTCTCCAAGGTAAAACTACAGACCCCCTTCTCTCATTAATGATATTCGACCGCTACGACCCGGGTTCGATTCCCGCATTGGGCACTTTTTTACGTTTAAAAAAAAATGCTCCAATGGCCCCCGATTCTTGCAAAAGTCCAACCCCACCAGCAAGTGCAAGTAACCAAACGGGGCTCTGGCATATTGGTAAGTGCAAAGTCGAACTGCTTTTCACATGTGTAGACATGTGGTGCGCTTACAGTAAAAAGCAGTCGCTAACTACCCACCATGATTATCATGGCCGGTACCACATGTACTAGGGATAAGCAAAAAAAAAAAAAACCTTTGTGTTTTTAATCTATAATCCAAATTTTTACCTTACTCATGAAAGTCAACTCATGAAACTTGGATATTAGATAAAGAAAAGTCTGTTTATTGCCAAACCTAACTAGACAATACACACACTGCCCTCTATATGTAGAGAATGGAACTATTCAACATTATTTCTCCTTTCAAATAAAGGCCAGATTTCTTCAATCACTACTGAATATGAAAAATTATTATTGAAAACTAAGAACTTAAAGTATACTCTGTGTAATACCAAATTTAGCCACTGCGACTTTCCACGCTACATGTTTTATTGTCCAGCACTGGAGGAGGAGAGATCCGTCAAAATATCTATATATATAAAAATGAATGTTTGTTTGTATGTCCTGTATACAAATTCGCAGTAGTTCACTAATTCAAACCAAAATTTCCATACATAGGTAAAAAAATACGGGGAAGACGATAGGCTATTTTAAAAAATATATAAATCAATTATTAAAACTATATATTTTTAGTTGGAAAATGATAATGACCATATTGCTGTATCATGTTTGATTATCAGATACAAAATTATATCGGGAAAAATTCCAAAAAGCAGAGACCACGGGTGAAACCAGTTCATTATTTTGTACGCAGGAACAAAATTCTAACAGAAAAACATTCATTCGAGCAGAAAACAAAAGCCAGATCATCTTTCTATGAAAATATCGCTTCTCAGACACAAAGTTTGGAGTGGGACGTTGCACAAAAGTGACATCCACGGTGCCAATTTATAATTGTAACGAATAGTATTTGAAAATCAAAATAATATAATTTTCAAATATCGTTGTGAAAATTTACATATTTATTTTTATATTTCAAAAACACACAAAGTTTGGAGCGGGACGTTTCACAAAAGTGACATCCACGGTGCCAATTTATAATTGTAACGAATAGTATTTGAATAAAAACATTCAATCGGGTAAAACCCGGGCGTTGCCCGGGTCATTCGGCTAGTTAGTTATAAAAATAAGTCGCCATATGTTCTAATTGTAAAAGCAATAAAAATTTAACACGATACATTAGCTTTTCATAAATTCTAGAAAACAACACAGACAATAGGCACAATATAGAGGATGGATCCAACTTGAAGAAATGTTGATGTTAATCTCCACTTTCTGTATATAACTGTTATGTTTACTTTGGTTTACCTCTCTGGGGGAGAATTCTGTATGGGAGGAATGTCCTTAATAAAGGCTTTTTGTTGCTGAATATGAAAAAGAATTGGGGAGAAGCTTCAGTGGTGAACTTTCTCAGAGATTTCACCAATTTAATCCACCAGATCATTCTACAACTATTGTATTGTTCATTGTGTGCTTATCTAGTCTGTGCACTTGAAGGTTTTACTCTTGGAGATGGTGTTTAACGAAATTATAGAAACATGTCTTTCTGTATAATTGTGAAAAATTGACAAATACTTCAGCTTCAAAAACAGCTCTTCCTCTTAATAATTTATGTACTGGAAAACATTAATTTTCTAAAATTTTGTTTCCTGAGCTTAACCACATTGACTTCCTATCATTCCGAGGAGCATGAACTCATAGAATTTGTGTAATCTTTACACAAGGGGATAAGAAACAACAACATATTTGGATGAAATTCTAAAAAGATGTTTGCTTCTCTTTACCACCAAAACTACTGGTAGGATTCTGCTTTCTTCCCCCCGGATATATCAGGATGTAGGAACTGTGAGCCACAATGTTGTATTAGAATGTAGACATCAACATTACCATAACTCTATTACAAGATGGAGGTCGGTGGAAGAATAGTCTAAACCGTTGGTTTTCGACCGCTACGACCCGGGTTCGATTCCCGCATTGGGCACTTTTTTCTGATTAAAAAAAAAATGCTCCAATGACCCCCGATTCTTGCAAAAGTCCAACTCCACCAGCGAGTGCAAGTAACCAAACAGGGCTCTGGCACCTTTGTAAGTGCAAAGTTGAACTGCTTTTCACGTGTGTAAACATGTGATGCACTTACAGTAAAAGCAGTCGCCTACTTCTACCCACCATGATTACCATGGCCTGTACCATGTGTACTAGGGATAAGCAAAAAATATATATATTATAAGATTATAAACTCAAAAGAAGCTTCTTCTATAGAACATGTTTATGTAACGTTGTGACGATTACCTTTTTGAAGTTGATTGAGTTGATTGTTTGTGGTGGGCGCAGTCGTGTTGGCTGAGATTGTAAGGTGTTCTCACAGGGGAATATAACGAAAAAACACAGGATTTGGATTGAAAAAAAAGGCAAGCGATCTAGGGAGAAAGGGGTTGAAGCTATGGCTGAGTTGGCTATTAACTATGGCTGTTCACATTATTGAAGGATGGGACTTATCTGATCGTTTGAGAGGGTGGTGGCTGGTTCCTAACCGGTTCCTTGGTCGGTCTAGGTGCTAACTCGTTGCTGTCCAGGTCCCAACTTACTAAACCCAGTACGCGATTTAACACGAGAACTATTCAGGGTTTTGATTGGCTGGTGTTTTAGACGTGTAAGCTTTCTATTGATTCCTAGCTAATTTTCCTATTCTCTGATTGGGCCTTTGCTATCCTTTTGTTCTGGACTTGTTCTGACCTGATCCAGGAAATACTAGGTTCTTGAACCCAGTTTTATGAGTTCCTTGATAATAAAACCTGCTAATGATTGCTTCCTCTTTGATGGCCTTTCTCTAAATCTTTCTCCCAGATTTCTAAGCCTTGTTCTTATTAAAATCTTTTAAAACATACATTGCATACATATTGTGGTGGGATTACATCCAGTTATGTACAAATTATGACATTTATTTTGCTAGCTTTTGAAAAAATTCATTCCCCAACGGGCGTAATTTGTTTGAGAGCTGGTGAGATGGACATGTTTTATAGAAGAAGCTCCTTTTGAGTTTATAATCTTATAATAAAGTTGTATTAGAGTTCTATACAAAATAATAAGCTGAGGTTTGTGTGGTCCGCAGAAATTCCAAGAGCTCTCAGAGGAGCAACCCCAAGAGGAACATATCTCCAAGAAACAGAAGCTGGACATGGATGGACCCTGTATGGTCTGTCTAGGGGTTCTCAGTTCCCTATGTTCCAAGGACTCCTTAGAAAAGGTAATGAGTTCTTGATGACTGTTGCTGTGGATACAATTCTCTATTGACAAAACTACCAGGTTGTCAACACCCAATCACAAATGATAAAGGTATCATTTGGATTATAGATTAGAAACATATGGTAACAAGCCCGAATCCAAATAAATAAAATTATGTTTCTAACTTATTATCCTACTATTTATTTATTTGGATATGTTCTTGTTACCTTATGTTTATAATCTTAGTACTTTTTTGTCTGATGATGGTAACAATGCTGTTACCTAAATGTCATGCCCTATTTATTTATTTGGATATGGTCTTGTTACCTTATGTTTATAATCTATAATCCTAGTACTTTTGTCTGATAATGGTAACAATGCTGTTACCTAAATGTCATGCCCTATTTATTTATTTGGATATGGTCTTGTTACCTTATGTTTATAATCTATAATCCTAGTACTTTTGTCTGACAATGGTAACAACGCTGTTACCAAAATGTCATACACTATTTATTTATTCGAATATGGTCTTGTTACCCCTTGTTTCTATTCTATAATCCTAGTACTTTTATATGGTAACAACGCTGTTACCAAAATGTCATACACTAGGGTTTTGAATTCAATCTTGTTACCTTATGTTAATACCCAATCACATTTTCTGGACCCCCATATCCTAAAAAAAAAGTAGTATGTGATAACCACAGTATAACACTTCTTTAAATAATACCACAGTCTTATAATTCAACACTCTCACTCTTTATTCCAACATATTTTCCTAATCCCATCCATCTACCTTTTCAAATAGATTTCAGGAATTCTCTTTTCCAAAACCTTAAAAACTCTAATGATTAGGTACAATTTTTGGATTATAGATTAGAAATAAGGGTATATCACAACCTAGTTCAAATTAATTAATTGTGTTTGATGTTCGGGTAACAGCGTTGTTAACATCTTCAGACTAAAAGTACCATGTTCTAATCTATAACCTTATCATGTTGGGATTATTTACTCTTTTTCTAGTGGACAACTCTCTACAAAAGAAAGTTTTCATCACCAAAATGACCATTTTAACTAATTAGCAACTCTCCAATAAGAAGACACCTTTCTCTCTAAAGGACAATTTGGCTCTCTATAACTAGATGTTGTCCTTTACATGGAGATTCTACTATACTACAGTAAGAGTATTCCTGCTGGTGTATATTACCAATCACTACATATATAAGGGGGTCGGTGGAAGGATGGTCTAAACTGTTGGTTCTCGACCATTACGACCCAGGTTCCCGCATTGGGCACTTTTTCTGTTTAAAAAAAATGCTCCAATGGCCCCCGATTCTTGCAAAAATCCAACCCCACCAGCGAGTGCAAGTAACCAAACGAGGCTCTGGCACATTTGTAAGTGCAAAGTCTAACTGCTTTTCACATGTGTAGACATGTGGTGCACTTACAGTAAAAGCAGTCGCCTACCTCTACCCACCATGATTATCATGGCCTGTACCATGTGTACTAGGGATAAGCAAAGCAACTACATATACACACTACCTATATTTAATCCTGTGTGTATTATATACAATCCAAATAGCTAACCGACCAATGGGTGTGGCAGCTAAGTCAATCCGTCCTAAATGAAGATTTTGAATTTGAAAGTTTCCTGGTTCAACTTTCTCTTCCCCCTTCCATCGCAGTACGGGAGGTAAGTGACTGTCTCTCTTCACTTTATCTATTCCAGCATATGTTCCCTCTAATCTTTGGTGTTGCTGCTGCAGAAACTCTTCCTTTTATCTTTGAGAAATCAATTTCCGTAAGTTTTCAAACCTATTCAACATAGTTTATCTATTTACATTTTTATCTCTCAAACTTATTCACCTAGTTAGGCTTATCTAATCATGATAGAAGGAACAATTTGGATTATAAACACAAGGTAATAAGACCAAATAAATAAATAGGGTGTGACGTTTAGGTAACAGTGTTGTTACCATCTTCAGACAAAAGTACTGAATGCCACTATGATACTGAATCATCATGATAATCACGGTGGGTAGTAGTTGGTGACTTCTTTTACTGTAAGTGCACCACATGTCTACACGTGTGAAAATCAACATATAATAAGATAGATATCCATAGCCTCAAAATATGACTGAAGATGGTCTCTCCTCAGAGACTCTTGTCATGTCAAGTCATGAGAGGAGTCTTCAAACAAAAGTGTTTCTGATAATAGACTACCTCCAGAAGAGACTAGCCAGGTTTTAGGCTAGGGTCTCTCATGGGAGATATTGTATATAGTATAATCTGTGCATACTTAAAGATCTGGCAAAATAGAATGTAAACAATGGAAGCCTAATAAATATATAATTTTTTTCGCACTGCACTCTATTAATTGTCTATATATAAACGCTGTAATTATATTATATATAGCATTGGCTAAAGGTTAAATAGTAACAGCATAATACAAGAAAATAAGACCTAATACAAATAATTTATTAGTGTGTGACGTTTCGGCAAACAGCATTGTCACCATCATCAGACAAAAGAATAATTTATTCTTTATTCCATTTACACCATATTTATGACTGGTACAGAGCACAGGAGGGACAAGCACCGGTTCTGTCCTCCCAAGAGAACAACAGTCTTTGATTTCCAGACTTAAGTCTGGTCATCTACGGACAATGACTTTGCAGAATTGTTGCAAGGTTTTCCCACTATGTACTAAGTGCAATTCTCAGCCTGCAACCCCAAGACATATTATTGATTGTATTGACTCATCTATTGATGAGCTCTACTCTTCCCCCGCAGACACCATCAAAAATCTCAAGCTTTACAAGCTTGATACCTTAGTGTGATTGAGTGGAGGAAAGAAGAAGAAAAAGAGACACCATTTATTCTTTTGTCTGATGATGGTGACAATGCTGTTTGCCGAAACGTCACACACTAATAAATTATTTGGATTAGGTGTTATTTTCTTGTATTATAATCCAAATTGTGCTTTATCAGTATAAAGATACGACAGGAGACTCCACAATGCTACAATGCTAATTGATAAGCAAATAGAACAAATCAATTTCATCATTAATTCCAATATTTGCCCACTCGCGATGATAATTGAAATTTTAGAAGTTTTTATTTTTTTTTATTGGGTCATATTTTGTTGTTGTTGTTATTTCTTATCCCCTTGTGTAGAGATTACACGAATTCCATGAGTTCATGCTCCTCGAGCTGTTTTATGATGAGCCTCTCCCAAAGGTCCGGTTTAGTACATCTAATGCAAGCCAAAATGTGTTCTGGAGCTGCAGGTACCAAACTACATTTTGGGCAAGTGGGATAAATTTTGTTATTATTTTCCATCTTCAATGGCTTGAGATGGCCTGTTCTAAATGGGTCATATTTTAAATAATAGAATTATGATTCCCATTTTATTAAAATGTGTATAATTTTTTTTAATGTTGTCTCAGAGCTTATTTTAAAATAATAAATGTTTTTTTAAAGACTTCCAAAAAACATATAAGAAAATGGTTATGGAGATAATAAACACAAGGTAATAAGACCAAATCCAAATAAATAAATAGTGTGTGAAGTTTCGGTAACAGCTTTGTTATCATCTTCAGACAAAAGTACTGAATGAGAAATTTTACCACAGCATGCTATGGTAACACACACTATTTATTTATTTGGATTTGATCTTATTACCTTGTTGTCATAATCTACTAGCCGAATGACCCGGGCAACGCCCGGGTTTTACCCGATTAAATGTTTTTATTCAAATAATATTCGTTACAATTATAAATTGGCACCGTGGATGTCACTTTTGTGAAACGTCCCGCTCCAAACTTTGTGTCTGAGAAGCGATATTTTTATAGAAAGATGATCTGGCTTTTGTTTCTGCTCGAATGAATGTTTTTCTGTTAGAATTTTGTTCCTGCGTACAAAATAATGAACTGGTTTCACCCCTGGTCTCTGCTTTTTGGAATTTTTTCCCGATATAATTATGTATCTATTAATCAAAGATGATACAGCAATATCGTCATCATCATTTTCTGACTAAAAATATATAGTTTTAATAATTGATTTATATATTTTTTAAAATAGCCTATCGTCTTCCCCGTATTTTTTTTACCTATGTATGGAAATTTTGGTTTGAATTAGTGAACTACTGCGAATTTGTATACCGGACATACAAACCAACAAACAAACATACAAACATTCATTTTTATATATATAGATATTCAAAATTGTGCCTTATCGGTTATGGAGATAATTTAAACATTTTTTCTGTTTGTAAACACATGGTAATAAGACCTGCATTATGCTGACGAGGGCCAACAGCCCGAAATGCATACATGGTTGGCTTTTCTTGATTTATCAAGAAATTGGGTTGGCCAAATCAGAATTTAGTTAATTTTAGTTCTACTAGATGGCACTCTGCCTTCTAAAATGCTCATGTAAGAGGTCAGAATATGTAATTTTTATTTTTAATATATATACAGTAGAACTACCTCCCTGTAAAGGACAACACCTAATTGCAGAGCCAAAGTGTCTTTTAGGGAGAGGTGTCCTTTTACCAGAGAGCTACTAAATAGTAAAAATGGTGATTTTGCAAATGAAAACTGTCCTTTATAGAGAGGTGTCCTCTAGGATAAGTGTCCTCTCATGGAGGTTCTACTGAACTGTCCTTTATAGAGAGGTGCCCTCTAGCCCGAGTGACCTCTCATGGAGGTTGTTCTACTGTACCGTCCTTTATAGAGAGGTGTCCTCTAGCATGAGTGTCCTCTCATGGAGGTTCTACTGTACTGTCCTTTATAGAGAGGTGTCCTCTAGCCCGAGTGTCCTCTCATGGAGGTTGTTCTACTGTAAATGTGAAATTCACCAGGCCAACCTGTGCTGTTGCAGAGATAAGTTCCAAGAAGGATGGTCCCCACCCTCCATCAAGGATGTGTGGAAGTGGATCGCCGGACCCCACCTCAGCAAGACTCTGGAGTCCTCCTTCAAGCCCTCCAGTAACTTCTACATTGCAGTGGAGGTCTCCCATTCCTCTATGGCAGAGGACTGTCAGCCCCTGTAACTCTCCTTCCTATTTAAACCTATCACCCACATGTAACCAACCACCAAGCTCAATAATGTCCTCTACCTATAAGCCAAGCCATGGAATCTATTCAGGTTAAATATCAGGCTCTTCTAGGGAAAATGTTTCTCTCTTCTCAAAATCTTTTTTTTTTTTTTGCTTATCCCTAGTACACGTGGTACAGGCCATGATAATCATGGTAGGTAGTTAGCGACTGCTTTTACTGTAAGCGCACCACATGTCTACACATGTGAAAGGCAGTTCGACTTTGCACTTACAAATGTGCCAGGGCTCCATTTGGTTACTTGCACTTGCTGGCGGGGTTGGACTTTTGCAAGAAACAGGAGCCATTGGAGCATTTTTTTTTAATCAGAAAAAAGTACCCAATGCTGGAATCGAACCTTCCACCGACCCCATTGTCAAAATCTTTATTCTTTATCTTTCGGGAACGAACGCCCAATATTGTATCGTGTTTTTTTCTCCTGTCATTCATGCCTGAAAGATGGAGATTAAAGATTTTGAAAAGAAAACTTTTCCCTAGAAACCTGATACCTTAATATTGATACAAGGGATTACTTTTATAAATTTACATAATAAAGTTTTACACAAATAAATTTACTGGCAATGCGTTTCTTTTAAATATCATTAAATATTATCTCTACAGACCTTACTGCAATGATATGAGTTATTGAATGAGAGGGCTTGGCTCATCAGTAGTGAACCCTCTCAGCGGTATCGCCAAATTAATCTCTAGACTGCTCTACTATTGTATTGGACTGGTTTGGAATATACCCTGTATTTTCTATGGAAGGCAGCTTAGGGGTGTTTAGTGAACTATGGACATAAGCTTATAGGTCTGTAGAGGAACATACATATAATTTCAAGGTGTTGCATCGAGCAAAGCTCTTCCGCAAAATATGTTTTTATAACAAATATATATTAGTAAATTAAATTTAATTGCCATCTATCGTTAAAATTTTACACAAATAAATTTACTGGCAATGCGCTTCTTTTAAATATCATCAAATATTATCTCTACAGACCTTACTGCAATGATATGAGTTATTTAACGATAGATGGCAATTAAATTTAATTTACTTTTATAAATTTAATTGCTATCTATTGATAAAATTTATAACAAATAAATTTACTGGCAATGCATTTTTTTTTTTCTTTATGAACCTATGGACAGCTAACAGATTGCCAGTAAATTTATTTGTTAAAAATTTTATGGGATTACTTTATTGAATCACAGGATTTTTAGATAGCCTCTCAAGAGAGGTTCTACTTCTATACAGAGTCCCCTCACAAAAGCTGAGTTTCTCTCGGAGGTGGTGTCTTATTGGAGGTTAGAGTAGGTCTGGCTATTACAAAAATGTATGGGACCTGGGTTAACCAGATGTGAATGTAAAAATGGTCATCACCTCTCATCAGATATGTTTCTCCCCTCCACAGAAGTTTTACCCTATAAGGGTTACTGCCTGTTACTGCTTCCCATCCTTATCCGGGCACTGGTGCAGAGCTGTCAATGTTGTTGCCTCTCCTGTACTACTTTCTAAATTTACATAATTTGCTGTTTCAGGAAGTCCAACTGTCCAGAGATGTTTCTTAAGAACAAATCACAGGTAACCTCACTTTTTATTGTTGTTGTTTGTTTTACTCGACCTATATATAAATATCTTTAAACTCATTATAAGGTACAATTAGGATTATAGATTATAAACATAAGGTAAATAAGACCAAATCTAAATAATAATTTCTTAGAAAACTATCTTCTTCTTTACACACTTGATAACAGTAACTACTTAAAACATGCTGTGGTATAATCAGTACTTTTGTCTGAAAATGGTAACAACGCTGTTACTGAAACGTCACACATTATTTATTTATTTGGATTTGGTCTTATTACCTTTTATTTATAATCTATAATCCAAATTGTACCTTATATATTATCTTTAAACTGTCTCTCTAACACTAATAAGGTACAATTTGAATTATAGATTAGAATCAAAAAAGGTAACAAAACCAAATCTAAATTATTGAAATGATTCTAAATTTGTGATGTTTCAGTAACACCATTGTTACCATCACAAACTTTTCAATAATTTTGTTGTTGTTGTTTCTTATCCCCTTGTGTAAATATTACACAAATTCCACGAGTCCATGCTCCTTGAGCTGTTTTTTGATAAGCAGTGGCCTCTCCCAAAGGTCCTGTTTAGTGAATCTAATTAATAAATTTGATTTGGTGTTGTTTACCATTTGTCTACTGACTCTGTATTTGTGACACATAATTTGAAATTACAATCCTGAAGCATCCATCTAAACACAAATTTAACCTCCGGGATAAATAGAGGAAAGAGAATTTGACCAAATTATACTATGTAAAGGAACAGCTGACATCTTTTAGCCAATATGCATATACATGTGAAAAAGAATAACAACAAAATAGAAAAAAAGGTCAGGTGTTTTTTTTTTTTCTTTCTATTTTTAAATTATTTTTTGCATATGAAAAGCAGTCGGTGAAGGAGTAGGTAACACCCTCAATTCCTGACAGCCATGAACCGGGATTGAATCCCGCGTTAACATTTTGTTTAATATGTCCTTCACATATTATTCACTGTTACAATTATCATAAACTAGGTTGCTCTTGTTGAGCGGTACCTAATAAAGTGATTTTGGAACCGAAGCATATTTATATGCAAATTTGGCCTTTAATACCCATTTCTTGATTTTTCTGGAAGCCTCTTGGATCAAATTTTTGGTCGTTGAGGTACAGCCTGCATCATGCTGATGAGTGACAATGATGTCTATTTTTGTGAAGAGGCTTCTGTATCCCCCCTGGTGTTGTTGTTGTTTCTTATCCCCTTGTGTAAAGATTACATGAATTCCATGAGTTCATGCTCCTCAAGCTGTTTTATGTTTCTCTATCCCGGTGTTGTTAATAACAATGTGTTGCGGGGGTCGGTAGAAGGCTGGTTAAACCGTTTGGTTTTCGACCACTATGACCCGGGTTCGATTCCTGCATTGGACACTTTTTTCTGTTTAAAAAAAAAAAAATGCTCCAATGGCCCCCGATTCTTGCAAAAGTCCAACTCCACCAGCGAGTGCAAGTAACCAAACAGGGCTCTGGCACATTCGTAAGTGCAAAGTCGAACTACTTTTCACATGTGTAGACATGTGGTGCGCTTACAGTAAAAGCAGTCGCTAACTACCTACCATGATTATCATGGCCTGTACCACGTGTACTAGGGATAAGCAACAAAAAAAAAACAATGTGTTGCAGGAGCTCTACCCTCGACCTTCCATCCAGAAATGTCTCGACACACTGACAACAGAGGAGCTGCTCCAGTAAGTCATACCTCTCTCTCCTTCTAGTTATATTCCAGTAAAACCTAAGGTAATAAGACCAAATAAATAAATAGTGTATGACATTTCTGTAACAATTTACGGTAGTACTTTTGTCTGAAGATGGTAACAATGCTGTTACCGAAACATCATACATTATTTATTTATTTGGATTTGGTCTTATTACCTTGTGTTTATAATCTATATTCTAAATTGTGCCTTATCATCCAGTAAAACCTGTTGTTCACCTGTCATTTCCTGTATTAGCAGTCAATTTTTAGTGGAAATTGATAAGGCACAATACGGATTATAGATTATAAACACAAGGTGATAAAACCAAATACAAATAAATAGTGTGATGTTTCTGCTGAGAATTATTACCTTGTGTTTCCAATCTATAATCTAAATTGTGATTTATCATCACTTGGGAGCAAGATTTTATGCCAATATTACTATGTTTTTTTTAATAACCACGATTAAAATTATTATGTATTGACAACAGAGTATTGTTGTCATTGACTTATTGTGTAGTTATTTATCATCATCATACATGTGTAAATAAGTCAGACCAAATAAAAAACTATCATCTTGTGCCACCTACTTGCCTCTCCTAGATCCTACATACCATCGAGGATATAACAAAAATATTTGAGACTTCAGAATTATATGGTGTTATAGCCAAGTTGCTGCTATAAAGGAGACTTTTATAATGAGGTTCCACTGTACATAAGCCTTCAGGATGTGATGAAATTCCTGATTTTTGCTAATTAGATAATGAAAGCAAAAAATTTTGTTCTTTTGGTTTACTGCTTTCTATCATCCTGGACCCCGTTATAACATCCTCTTCTATAACAGCAATTTAGTTATAGCATCATAATTCTATCATCAGTGTAGACATGTGGTGGCACTTACAGTAAAAGTATTCGCCTTCTTCTACACACCATGATTATCATGGCCTGTACCACGTGTACTAGGGATAAGCAATATATATTATTTATTCTATCATCATAATTATTTTAAGCTGTGGTTACCACAAAGAGAGGGTTATACAGTAGAGAGTGTCTCCCATAAAGAAACCATAACCTAAAAACATAACTCTCCTGGAAATGGTCCCTTATCAGAGATTCTGTTTAGGTTGAAAGACTTCTTCTAACTTGGTCTGACATGACAGAATCTCTGATAACAGACCATCTCCAAGAAAGACTGAGTTTAACCATGTTTTTAAACTATAGTCTCTTCGAGGGATTTTGTTGTGAAAAATTGAAGGTAGAGAGGAAGACCGGCAATGAGCTGGCTAGAAGGGGCCAAGAAAACTACTGGAAGGTCACTACATGAGAGTGATGGTCACTAAATTGAAGAATATTTGACCATATAGTAACACTAAAAGTTGACTTGAAGTACACTAACAACAACAAGATCATGGAAGGTTTGGCAACATAAAATTGCAACATGGTACATGTGAGGGTTGACTATAGAGAGACATCCAACCTTATCTTCAGTCATTCAACCTCCGTCAACTTTTTACACTCTCAGCTGGAGGGGGTGATCATTTTAACTATTCAACTGGGGGTCGGTGGAAGGCTGGTTAAACCGTTTGGTTTACGACCACTACGACCCGGGTTCGATCCCCGCATTGGACACTTTTTTCTGTTTAAAAAAAAATGCTCCAATGGCCCCCCGATTCTTGCAAAAGTCCAACCTCACCAGCGAGTGCAAGTAACCAAATGGGGCTCTGGCACATTTGTAAGTGCAAAGTCGAACTGCTTTCACATGTGTAGACATGTGGTGCGCTTACAGTAAAAAGCAGTCGCTAACTACCCCACATGATTATCATGGCCTGTACCAAGTGTACTAGGGATAAGCAAAAAAAAAAACTATTCAACTTTTCTTTTTCTTCATACACATTTTTTTTTCTTGTCCCAGGTCTGGACTTCAAGTCTAGACCAGATCCTGAAGGCCTCTTTATCACCTCGATGACCACAGCTGGGTCGGTGTAGATGTCTCTTCGGCAATGCCCGATGCATTACATGATGTGTTCTGGGCTTGCTGGAGAATCCTGACATTTGGTGCAATTCGGAAAGGTTTTGGATCCACTTGTGAAAATCATTGGATGTAGATGGCCTATTCTAAGATGGGGAAAGCATGGTGAAGTCTGATCTGTTAAGTTGTGAGTTGGTTTTCAGGAGAGGAGTTTTCCCATACACATTTTTAACTTGTGTAATCTTTGCACAAGGGGATAAGAAAAAATAACATTTTTAACTACACTTTTATTTATGCATACTTATATAGATGGACTCAAGTGTTTGATACAAATATGTAGAATATTATGCTGGTGTGTGTATAAATGCAATGGCTGTACCAGGCTGTACAAGGGACCAATGAAGATGGCCACCACCCAGTGTGACTACGGCCAAATTACCTGCACTCACAGCCCTGTCTACATCGGAGGTAAGATAATACATCCCTCCCCCTTTGTTTTTCCCATATAACCTACCTGGAACAGGGGGAAACCCCCATTTAAATGTACAACTGTTGTTGTTTTTTTTTTCTTATCCTCTTGCGTAAAGATTACACAAATTCCATGAGTTCATGCTCCTCGAAATGTTTTATGATAAGCAGCGGCCTCTACCAAAGATCCTAAAAATGTAGAACTAGAAAGAAAAGTTAAGAAAAAAAGGCATCTCTCCTGTGATTGTGCAACTTAAAAAAAAAAAAAAAAGCTTTAATTGTATGATCAGGAGAGATGCCTTTAATTTTTCTTAATTTATCCACCAGATCCCAGTACAATTTTGTACTATTTTTCATATAAAAGGTTTATTTATTTATTTTTGTTATGTTGGTAATAAGTTATTGCCCTAATTGTGGTCCCAAAATTTATTTTTAAAAATATATACCGTAGAACCTCCATGAGAGGATATTCGCGCTAGAAGACATCTCTCTACTGAGAACAGTTTACATTTGCAAAATTACCATTTTTTACTATTTAGTAGCTTTCCAGTAAGAGGACATCTCTCCCTAAAGGACACTTTGGCTTGGCAACTAGGTGTTGTCCTTTACAGGGAGGTAGTTTTACTGTAGAAATATTAATTATATAAATTAATAAAAATAATAATTTTATTATATTTTATATACAGTTAAACCTGTCTATAGCGCCCCCTCTAAATAGCGCCTTCCTCTCTATAGCGCCCGATTTTAAATACGTAGTACGATGCGATTTACATTAAAAGTGACCTGTCTATAGTACCCCCTCTCTATAGTACCCTATTTTGGTGAGTCCCAAGAGGGGGCACTATAGACAGGTTTAACTGTACATTAAAAGTGACCTGTCTATAGCACCCTATTTTGGTGAGTCCCAAGAGGGGGCACTATAGACAGGTTTAACTGTACATTAAAAGTGACCTGTCTATAGCACCCTATTTTGGTGAGTCCCAAGAGGGGGCACTATAGACAGGTTTAACTGTACATTAAAAGTGACCTGTCTATAGCACCCCCTCTCTATAGCACCCTATTTTGGTGAGTCCCTGAGGGGGCGCTATAAACAGGCTTAACTGTAAATTAATAAAAAATATAAAACACAACATAAAGTTGCAGGAGGATTATTTCAGGTATCTAAAGAGACACCTCTCCCTTTATACATCAGAACAGTGTCTTTTGTTTATCATCATGGTAAAAACAACTACTGATGATAAGGAATCAGCCCCAACTCCAGTTTTGGAAAATTCAGACAAACAGCCTATAATACTTAACCAAAATAAACAACAAGATAATAAGTGATCAAGACTTTGGGTCTTAATGGGGGCTTTTGTTGTTATGTTGCATATGGGTTTGTGTATGTATATATCATAATTACATCATTATCAATATTACATAATCTTTCTTTTTCTTCTTCTGTATATTCCCCACTTTCACAGGCCTATCTCTCTTGTAATCTCGGGGGAGAATCCTCTATAAGACCAGTGTGTCTTAATAAAGGCTTCTGTGTGTGTGTGTGTGATAATAAGTGATCAAATCCAAATAAATAAATTGTGTCTGACATTTCTATGACAACATTGTTACCATCATTAGACAAAAGTACTTTTGTGGTGGTGATGTCTTGTCAATGGAGCAGATCAGATTGGTCCATGCACCCTGATCATAATACTGGCCAACCGAGGTGCCTTGTCTGTATGGATGTCCACTTTTGTATAACGATGGTAACAACACTGTTACCGAAACATTACACACTTATTTATTTATTTAGATTTAGTCTTATTACCTTGTTGGCTATAGATAAGGCACAATTTGGATTATAGATTATAAACACAAGGTAATAAGACCAAATAGATAAATAGTGTGTGACGGTAACAGCGTTGTTACCATATTCAGACAAAAGTACTGAATGAGAAATTTTACTACAGCATGTTTTAAATAGTTACTTATAATGGTAACAATGTTGTTACCGAAACATCACATACTATTTTATTTATTTGGATTTGGTCTTATTACGGTTCAAAATCACTTCATTAGGTACCACTCAACAAGAGCAACCTAGTTTATGATAATTGAAACAGTGAATAATATATGAAGGTTATTCACATATTAAACAGAATGTTAATGCAGGATTCAATCCCGGTTCATGACTGTCGGGAATCGAGGGTGTTACCCACTCGTCCACCGATTGTTGTTGGTGTTATTACCTTGTGTTTGTAATGCATTGTTCTAATGCAAAATAAAGGGAGAGGTGTTTCTATTGGTGCATATATATATCTATAAAAGCAAAGAGCATCTTTTCCGTCAGAATAAATTTTCAAAACTTGACGCCATCTATTGACCATTGCTGCAAACGAGCGGCTTCAGGTCAGTGACTAACCATAAGTCCAGCTTTGGCAAACTGAGAAGTGTTCACCTGGGAACAAAATTTCCATCTATATTTTAGCCATAGATTTAGCCTAGTCACATTGCCAGCTAAACACCTCTTTGTCAGATTGTAAAGATTCCATTAAATCCTGTGTGGATCTCATGAAATAAAGTCCGCCCTAGACTGACGAGGGCCATTAGCCCAAAACCATTGTCTCCAGGTGGATGTCTCTCAGTTTGCCAAAGCTGGTGTTGTGGCTTTGTCAATGACCCGAGGCCGCTAGTTTGTAGCGAAGATCAATAGATGGCGTCTGGTTTTGGCGTTTATTCTGACGGGAGAGGCGACCTTTGCTTTTAAAGATGAATTTCCTCCCTTGGCAAAATTTCCATCTATTTTTATATCAGCTAAACACAAGGTAATAAGACCAAATCCAAATAAATAAATAAATAGTGTGCGACGTTTCGGTAACAGCGTTGTTACCATCTTCAGACAAAAGTACTGAAGATGGTAACAGCGCTGAAACGTCACACTCTATTTATTTATTTGGATTTGGTCTTATTACCTTGTGTTTATATTCTATAATCCAAATTGTGCCTTATCATTTATATCAGCTATTTAATGGTCAGATAGTTATAGAGCCAACCTTTGTAATCCAAGAAATATTTCTCTAAGTTAGGTTACTAGCTAACTGTGCTATGTACCAGGGCGTTACAACAAGTATTCCAGAGAGCTCTCCCAGACTCCGTGGTACATTGACGGAATTAAAGCCCGGGACTCCTCTGTGGAGGAACTTATGACGGATGTTCTCCAGAGGTACATCCGCTACGAGAGTGAGTAGTTGGGACACAATCCTCTTGTCACCCAAAGTCAACTTGATGGACAACAACGTTCCCTTTGGGGTCGGGGGAAGGATGGTCTAAACCGTTGGTTTTCGACCGCTATGACCCAGACTTGATTCCCGTATTGGGCACTTTTTCTGATAAAAAAAAAAAAAAAAATGCTTCAATGGCCCCCGATTCTTGCAAAAGTCCAACACTACCAGCAAGTGCAAGTAAACAAACAGGGCTCTGGCACATTTGTAAGTGCAAAGTCGAACTGCTTTTCATGTGTGTACACATGTGTTGCACTTACAGTAAAAGCAGTCGCCTACTTCTACCCACCATGATTATCATGGCCTATACCACATGTACTAGGGAGAAGCAAAAAAAAAAAGATTACATACATATTCAGTACTTTTGTCTGATGATGGTAAAAATGCTGTTACCGATATGTTATACACTATTTATTTATTTGGATTTGGTGTTATTACCTTGATTAGGAACGTTTGTTGTTGTTGTTGTTTCTTATCCCCTTGTGTAAAGATTACACGAATTCCATGAGTTCATGCTCCTCGAGCTGTTTTATGATGAGCAGCGGCCTCTCCCAAAGGTCCTGTTTAGTGCATCTAATGCAAGCCAAAATGTGTTCTGGAGCTGGATTAGGAACGTACAAGGCACAAGACAAAGGTACATACAAGGTAACAAGACTAACTTCCATTTTTGGATGGGATCTTGTTACTTCATATTACCACGACCTTAATTGATACATCATCTAATTGGCTATCTTCTTTAATAACCACTCTTGTGAGAATGTGTTCACAATACAATAAAATAATTACTTGTATCAATATTGAGTAAACATATCAGGCCTCCAGGGAAAAGTTTCTTTTCAAACTCTTTAATCTCTAGCTTTTAGGCACGAATTCCCTTCTACAGGAAAAAACACTATTATTGTTGGAACATGGTACCATGAACAACGAAAGCTGCACTCCTACACTCCATTTAATGAGAACAGACAACACTATCATTGTATCATGTTTTTTGCCTGTAGTATGGTGTTCATGCCCAAAAGATAGAGATTAAAGATTTTGAAAAGTAACTTATCCCTGGAGGTCTGATATTTTTTACTCAAAATGACTTATCCTGATTCAATCATACCTCTTATAAGAGACCACCTCATCCAGATAAGAACAGAAATATAAATGTTAGTTTAGCAAGGTCTCTCTGATAGTGTTACTGTATTTGGGCAAAAAACCTACTGTTAATGAATGTTGAAGGTTTGAGCTAAACACTGCTTTGATACACACACATGTGATGTTAACAGAGGCTGTCTTCTCATCCTCTGGTAGAGAAGATGTGGATGTGAGGATGTTGGGTAAAGGTAGGTAGCTTTACTTGTTTCACTTGTTGTTGTTGTTTCTTATCCCCTTGTGATTACACAAATTCCATTCACTTGTTTTTGTTCCCAAGTTAATAAGACCAAATCCAAATAAATATATAAATATATAATAATATTGTGTGACATTTTGATAAAAATGCTGTTACCTAAACGTCACACACTATCTTTTTATTTGGTCTTATTACCTTGGGTTTTATAATTTATAATCCAAATTGTGTCCTTATTAATGTTTTGTTTCCTCTTCTCCCTCTAAAATGATCTCTGCACAGACCCCATAGATTCTGATGAAATGAATAATGCCACAGTTTTATCGAATTTTCAGACAAAAGCCAACCTATATACATACCAGAGTTTCAGGCTATGACCCTCATCAGTACAGTTCAAAGCATGGCATGCAGATTTTTTGAATAGCTTGTGTTTTATGACCTATTCTTTTTTTTTTTTTCAATCGGAATATGTTCCTTCTGTGAGCAGAGATGATAAGCAAAATGCATTTTTTTAAAAAAGAGATATGTGGATTATCTATGTAAATTTACATCAAGTATCTATTGTAGCCAGATTGTTGAATTCATCCCTACTTGGGGTAAAACCTATTTCTATATCATCAATAAGATCATTAATAAGACATGATAAGGCACAATTTGGATTATAGATTATAAAACATGGTAATAAGACCAAATCCAAATAAATAAATAGTGTGTGACGTTTCGGTAACAGCATTGTTACCATCTTCAGACAAAAGTACTGACAAAAGACATTCAGTACTTTTGTCTGAAGATGGTAACAACGCTGTTATCGAACCGTCACACACTATTTATTTATTTAGATTTGGTCTTATTACCTTGATTAATAAGACATGTTTTTTGGATTGAACCAAAAAAAAAGTTTATTTGGGAGGGTATGTTGTCAAGTGGCTTAAACTCTTGGTTTTTGACAGCCATAAACCAGGATTGAATTCAGCGTTGGGCACTTTTTTTTTTTTATAATAAAAGAATGTTCCAATGGCCCTCAATTCTTGCAAAAGTTCAACCCCACCAGTGAGTGCAAGTAACCGAATGGGGCTCTGGTACAATTGTAAATGCAAAAGTTGAACTGCTTTTCACATGTATAGACATGTGGGTGCACTTCAGGAAAGGCAGGTAACCAAATACTACCCACCATGATTATCATGTCTTTTACCACATGTGTACACTAAGCAAAATATGTCTCTCATTATTGTCCATAGATAACTTGCACTATATTTCACAATGTGTATACACCATGTATACAGTCAATTTCTGATAATTTAGGAGCCCCTAAGAAAAAATAATCAGACTTGATAAAAAATTTAAATTCCAAATTTGTCAAGATACAATTTGGATTATAAATAGGAACCAAATAAATAAATAAACAATACTTAAAGTTGCACCGCATAAGTTTCTTTTCTATGAAAAATCAATATTTTATTTCAAAGAGAAATATCTAGTATTTCTAACTTTTTTGAATGACGTATGAAAGGGTGGAAATATGAAGAGTAATGGCGAATGGAAAAATAAAAGTGTCCAGGGGCGGGAATCGAACCCACAACCTTCTGCTTACCGTTGTGGGTTCGATTCCCGCCCCTGGACACTTTTATTTTTCCGTTCGCCATTACTCTTCATATTTTCATCCTTTCATACGTCATCCAATTATATATAGACCATTACGCTACATATTTCCACCCTTTCATACGTCATTCAAAAAAGTTAGAAATACTAGATATTTCTCTTTGAAATAAAATATTGATTTTCATAGAAAAGAAACTTATGCGGTGCAACTTTAAGTATTGTTTATAATCATACGCCGCAGTCCTTTATAATGAAATAAATAAATGTTTGTGATGTTTTGGTAACAACCTGAAACAAAATATTGAGGTTTTTTTCAGTATTTTCTCTTATGTTGGTAACAATGTTGTTACCTAGGGGTCGGTGGAAGGATGCTCAAAACCATTGGTTTTCGACTGCTCTGACCCGGGTTTGATTCCCCCCGCATTGGGCACTTTTTTCTGATATAAAAAAAAAAGAATGCTCCATTGGCCCCCAGTTCTTGAAAAAGTCCAACCCCAAAAGCGAGTGCAATTAACCAAACAGGGCTCTGGCACATTTTAAAGTGCAAAGTCGAACTGCTTTTCACATGTGTAGACATGTGGTGCACTTACAGTAAAAGCAGTCGCCTACTTCCACCCACCATGGTTATCATGGCCTGTACCATGTGTACTAGGGATAAGCAAAAATAATAATGTTATCACCTAAATATCACACACTATTTATTTATTTGGATTTGGTTCTATTACTTTGTTGTTTTTTAATGCTGTTCACACAATTTGTCCCCTGTTGAAGAAATTTTGTTGTGTCTCAGGTCGTCCCTTTGTTCTGGAGCTTATCAATCCCCGCAGTTTTATTCCTGACCTCTCCATTGTTGAAAAGGTAAACAAATATATATATACCATTTGCTGTGGAATCTTCTTTTTCACTGTTTTTGTTGTTGTTTTTTATCCCCTTGTGCAAAAATACACAAATGCAATGAGTTCATGCTTCTTGAGCTGGAAACTTCCAATGTAAGCTTTTTTTCTCTATCAGTTGCAATCTCATCAAGTGTCCGTCACTTTAGTCCGCCATTTTTCAGGGTTGTGTGTTAGGGCTCTCACGGTTCCTTTAAATTTCCAGACCTTATGTAAACATACAGGAGAACCTCCATGAGAGGACACTCATGCTAGAGGACACCTCTCTACAAAGGACAGTTTTTATTACCAAAATTACTATTTTTACTATTTAGTAACTCTCCGGTAAGAGGACACCTCTCCCTAGAGGACACTTTGACTCTGTAATTAGGTGTCCTTTAAACGGAGGTTGTACTGTACCTCATCTTATTTAATTCTGCTTCATAGCGCAGAGAGGCTCCCTCACAAGGTAACAAGACCAAATCTAGATAAATAGTGTGTGATGTTTCGGTGACAGCGTTGTTACCATCTTCAGACAAATATATTGAATAATGTAGTACTTTCCTACAGCTTGAGAAGCTTTTCACTTGGACAGTTTTCATTTGCAAAATGACCATTTTTACAATTTAGAAACTCTCCGGTAAGAGGACACCTCTCCCTAAAGGACACTTTGGCTCTGCAATTAGGTGTCGTCCTTTACAGGGAGGTAGTTCTACTGTATATATATATTTTCTATCATATGTAGGGTCTTGATTCTTTAATTATGTATATATTTTGGTACAAAAAATAACAAAATAAAGAATACATTAATTCATATATAGGTATATATCCATTTTTATAATGGCTGAAAAAAGTTTTGATTCTCAATTTAAACTTAATTTTCAAATAATTCAGAAGAACTGTTGAAAAGAAGATGGACTTGAATTTGAAGATTAGGTGTCTTAATGTTTTATCCCTTCCCAAATTTTTACCAAGTTTTGACACACATCCAACTGTCTGTGTGCAGGCCATCAACAGTAGTACCCAGGACATTGCAGTTCACCAGCTCACACAAGTCACCAGGTCAGGCTCTTTCTATTTTTTTTTTTATATATCTAACAACTAGAATACCAAGGGTCCTACTCCAGGGATACGGAGGACCTGCGTCTGTACTCATGTTAGAGTCGGCAGCAAAGGCGTCTGCTTCCATGTTAGGAACGGCCTCAAACTACAGGCAAAGTCAGACTTTCACCAAAGTGTGCCTGGATCATGGTGCCATGATCAACGAAAGCTGTACCCCTACACCCCATTCCATTCTCATGGAATTCGTATAATCTTTACACAAGGGGATAAGAAACAACAACAACATACCTTTTTTTTTTAACATCATGTGAAGATTGTATTCAGAAATAATCATTCCCTTGAGGAGAGTCACAGAGATTTGCTGAAATGTTGGGAGTAAAATAAAAAATGGGTGGATGGAACTATATCTTTTCCACTAGGATACAGTAGAGCTTCTCACCCTCAAATGATTGACCATCTTAAAATATATTCTTCAGAAGGTGTCCTTTCAATGGAGATTAAATTATATCTATTTCTCTTTAACATTTTGTTTTTGTGTTTGGTTTTGTAACCCTGTGATCAATATAGCTCCCTGCATCCAAATTGTGTCTTGTTGTTGTTTCTCATCTTCTTGTGCAAATATTATACAAATTCCATGATTCCATGCTCTTTGAGCTGTTTAATGATAAGCAGCAGCCTCTCTCAAAGGTCCAGTTTAGTGCATCTAATCCAAGCCAAGATGTGTTCTGGAGCTGTAGTTGTCAAGCTACATTTGTGCCTTATTATTGTTGTTGATTCTTATTCCCTTGTGTAAAGATTCCATGAGTTCATGCTCCTCAAGCTGTTTTATAATAAGCAGTGACTTCTCTCAAAGGTCCAGTTTAGTGCATCTAATGCAAGCCAAAAATGTGTTCTGGAGCGGCTAAGCTACATTTGTACCTTAACTTAGATGTTAAGAAAGAGGGAATGCAGGGAACAAGTGGATCAGCTCAAAGTGGGGGAGGAACATAAGCAGAAGTCCTACAGCGCCCTCTGTGTGCTATCCCGACCAGTGCAGCCAGCGGACCTGGAGTTACTGAGACAAGTCCAGGATCTGCCACTTCAGCAGTCCACCCCGATCCGTGTTCTCCACAGGTGAGACATCTGTCTTGAGAGCTGCCTCCTTTACTCCAGGTTATGTGACTGCAGACGTCCCCTGGCTGTGAGAATCCGAACTGTACACTCCATCATCCCAGAGGTGGTCTCTGAGTGCCAGCTCAGGCTCAAACTGGTCACACAGGCCGGAACGTATCCTTTCTTTCCTCTTGGGTCTATCCTTATCTTATATTGTTGTTTCTTATCCCCTTGTGCAAAGATTATACAAATTCCATGAGTTCATGCTCCTCAAACTGTTTTTTTTTTTGCTTATCCCTAGTTTTTTTACTTATCCCTTGTGTTACAGGCCATAATAATCATGGTGGGTAGTTAGCGACTGCTTTTACTCTAAGTGTACCACATATCTACACATGTGAAAAGTAGATCTGTTTGATGATAAGCAGCAGCCTCTCCCAAAGCTCCTGTTTAGTGCATCTAATGCAAGCCAAAATGTGTTCTGGAGCTGCAGGTGCCAAGCTACATTTAGGGCAAGTGGGGTAGATTTTGTTGTTATTTTACCATCCCTTATATAGTAAGGGCCTGATGTGAGGTGGGTATGAGAGGTACACAGGTTTGAGATCAAAGTTTGCCTCTTCAAGTGTTACCGAGCAAGGCTATGAAGAGAACCCCATCTTCCCTTGGTTTGAAATCAGAGTTTTGACTCATGCTCCTCCTGTCTCTCTTTCTCTCATTCCTTGACATGGCAATAGCATATGTTGGGGAGAAGTCCGATCTATGCTGTCTGACTTCAGGGTGGAATGTCACATCGAAACAGATGACCCTCAGTGGGTTTTTTTTTATGTAAATAATTTTAATATACAGTAGAATTTCTCTGTAAAGGACATCTAATTGCAGAGCCAAAGTGTTCTTTAGGGAGAGGTGTCCTCTTACTGGAGAGTTGCTATATGGTAAAAATGGTAATTTTACAAATGAAAACTGTTCTTTGTAGAGAGGTGTCCTCTAATGGGAGGTTCTAGTGTACATACTGTAATTAAAGGTGTTTCTACATCCCTTATACTGAATTGAATATGAATAGATAAGAGGGAGGGTATGGCTTATCTATGGAGAATTCTCCCATGGAGAATTAAATGGTGAAAGTTGCTCAATGGTTGTTTTAAGGTTGATTCTGATCACACCTCCAATGTAAGATTCCAAGTTTTGTTTTCAATCCCTTTATAAGTTTCTGTACCACACATTCAGGGTGTTTGCTGCTCCACCTCAATAGAGTACTCTAGGCTTAGAAACAGCAAATAAACTGGAAAACAAAACGTTTTTAAGAGTTTTTTTTCCTTAACTCCCACCACAGGTACATTAAGGAATTTGTCCATGGAGATTTTGGAAGGACAGTTCCCAACCTGGCTTCAGTGCTGTCCATATCTGGGGCTGATATTCAGGAGCTGGACGTGACGGTATGTCATTTGTCACCTCTGTCTGTCTCTGTGTGTCACCAACTGTTATGTTCCAGGATATTGACCTGCTATGGCCACCTCCACCATCCTGAGATTTACTCCACAATAAAAAAAAAACAACTTTCTAACAACACTTGTTTGTTGTTTGTACACATGTTGCTTCCTCAATACCTCTGTGTTTCTTTCTCTTTGACCTGATACAGTCAAGAATTTTTATAAAATTTTACACAAATAAATTTTGTTATATTTTAAAAAGAATATTATGCCTCTAAAATAGTTTTGTAATTTGATAACAGATGGCGCGCTATTGCACGTAATACAAATAAATTTACTGGCAATGCGCTTCTTTTAAATATCATCAAATATTATCTCTACAGACCTTACTGCAATGATATGAGTTATTGAATGAGAGGGATCAAATATTATCTCTACAGACCTTACTGCAATTGATATAGATGGCACAAGAATGTATTTTTTAAATATTATCTCTAGTACACCTGTATGATAGGGAATCAGTGGAAGGATGGTCTAAACCGTTGGTTTTCGACCTCTACCACCCGGGTTCGATTCCTGCATTGGGTACTTTTTTATGTGTAAAAAAAAATGCTTCAGTGGCCCCCAATTCTTGCAAAAGTCCAACCCCACCAGCGAATGCAAGTAACCAAACGAGATAAATGAGAAAAAATATTACAGCAAGTTCTTATATAGTCTTGTTATCAAGTGTTTAAACACTGTCTTAAACACTTGATAAGAAATTGCTGTAATATTTTTTCTCATTTATTCTTTTGTCTGATGATGGTGACAATGTTGTTGCCGTCACACACTAATAAATTATTTGGATTAGGTCTTATTTTCTTTTATTATAATCTCTAATCCAAATTGTGCTTTATGACCTTCTATAAGGAGTATATGAAAAGAAAAAAATCCGGTAGAAGGGTATATAATACCTGAAAGCTTGAAAGAATTTATAATAAAGCAAACTTATCCTTGGAAGTCATTTTTTTGTTACAATTTGAATGGAATCATCTGTTCACACCCACTCTGTATGACATATTCCTGGATAGTGGTGTCTTTTGGATCCAAGATTTCTTTTGGCAGAGGAAACTTTCTCCAGAGCAGTTTCTACTCCTGGTATATTCCCACTGTTGTTGTCTGCTATGAATTGTTCTATCCCTCTATTTGATTGGACTAAGATCAAAACCTAATCTAAAATTGTGTGTGAGTGGAATGTGAAGAAAATATTAAAACAAAATAGAAGTTGAACATTTTTATTCAGAAAAAAAAAAGCACTCTTAATACTATATATATATATATTACACAATTTAAAAATAAAATCAAAGATAATTATTTCAAATGCTTGCCACAAGACTTTTTTTAATTAAAAATTTTAAATAGAATAATATAAAAAATTGACATAAAAAAAAAACATTTGCAATTAAACATACATAAACACAGGGAACATTTTAAATAGAATCAGAAAATATAAGTAAATAAAAAAAGGCACCACAAATTTCTACCTTATAGTTTTATTTAAAATTATATATATATATATATTATTACCACATAAGAGAAAATATTTATATTTAAAAAAAATTTTAAAATGATAAAAAAAACTAAAGAGGCCCGGGTTAGGCCAGATTAGTTCCTTAGGACTCATCGATCAATGGGGTAGCGGCAGTAATTGGGGTACGCCTTGCAATGTGATTTCTGTTTTTGGCCCATTGCTCAGCCATGCGTTTCCAGTCTTCCGCTGAGAGCGGGTTGGTGGTGGGAGTTATGGGCGTTATGTAGCGTGGGGTGTGAACATAGGATGGGGTCATGAGGGGCTGACTGGGGGTGTAGGGCTGGTAGTAGCTGTTGACATCCAGTGGAGTCTGTTGGCCAACCACCTGGGTGAGCTGCTGGAACACATGGTTGGGAATGTTGGCAGCAGCCCGCTGGATGGTCTGGGCATCCACTGTAGAAAGGTTGAGGCTGGGAGTGGCATGCCCCACTGGAGTGCGAGTAGACTTGGTGGGGTGGGTGGGGTCACTGAAGTGTTTCTTGAAGTACTTGAGCAGCTGGTTCAGAGAGGGGAACATGATATGCCGGTACCTAAGTCCTTCATTGGTCGCTGTGAAGTACTCATGCCTGCACTTGACCCTTGACAGGTAGTACAGGAGAAACTTCCCTGGATATTCGTAGGAGGGAGTGATCAAGTAGTGAATATTAAATGGCATCTGCTTCTTCTCTACCATAAGAAGGGCTTCGATCTCTTCCCGATTCCTCTTTTCTGGCTGCTTGAAATACTTGAAGTTGATAACCTCACGGGCATAGGCAGCCATGGGTTGGATATGCCTGGCAATGATTTCATCTAGGTCCTCAAATTCTTCATCCTTTATCCAAAGAGACCTGCCAAGGCTATAGGCCTTCTCCTTGCCTTCCTCTCTGATGTCGACATGCTGGTGAATTTTATCGCACACCTTCCATGTGAGGGTGAGATGGTCTACAGCCTTGGAACTGGGTCTGATGACCAGGTCTCCTTGATCCATCTTGGAAAGCATCTCCTCAGATTCCTTGAAGTTGATGTTGTGAAAGGAAGGATGAACAATTACCCTCTTAATATAAGCATGCTTTCCCTGTTTCTTCTGAGCATCATCATGGATCTGCCTGTCCTTTTCCTCGGCCTCAAAGTCATAAAACTGGTCTTTGTTAGGCTTCCAGTCGCCATTCTTGTCAAGCAGATCTGATGATCGACAAGTAAGATCCACTGAAAACCTCTCAATGTTGATCTTCATGATCCTACAGTGGATGATCATTCCATTTTTTACACGTTCCTCTGGGTCCCTGACATGTTGGTCACTCAAGAACTTGGTTGGTATGAAGCCGGAGACCCCATTGTCAAGTCGAGTTCTGACACCAATAGCTTTACCAGGACAGCTGCCGGCATCAAAGTGGCTCCAAACTTCACTCAACTCTGGGAAGTCATTCTTCAAACAGAAGGGGCATTGCCACAATCCTGTTTCATCATGACGAATAGGGTTAGCTGAATCCAATTGTTCTCCTTGTGCTTTTTTCCGAGCAATTCCGGTTATTGTTGCAAGCACAAGCTTACCAATGTAAAAAGTCTGTGGAGTTTCCTTTGTCAGCATGTTAAAGGTTTCCTCTGCTGTGGCTGGTCTGAAGGGTGTACGCAGATCCTTGTACCGATGATTTAGTTCAGCACGGATATCATACAAAGTTATACTTTTGTTTCCAAAACTTTGTCTCCCTAACTCCTCAGCAAAGGCATCCAAATCCAGATCCTTCAATTTTTCTGGATTTTCTAGAATGTCATCAATAGCTCCTGCTGGATTGATGTCATTCACAGAGTCATCATACTCCAAGGCATCAACGGCCATTTTTCTTGCCCATTCATAGGCCTCAGGATGGACTCTGGAGCCATCCAGAACATCAGTGTAGACATCTGAACTGTCACCTAGGGAGGATGTATCTATCTTTATAAATCCTGCGCAGTTGATAAACACTTTAGGTCCAATATGTAGTAAGTGGACAATTTGGGGTCTGGCCTCAAACCTCTGCCGTGACTGCTTCAACTCTTTAAAGATATAACTTGCTTTCCTCGGGCCCAGACCACAGATAAACTGGACCAAATGGGAGGTATGAGGGTAGGATATGGCCCGGTTGATGTCCACCCCCACTTCATTAGTGCGGTTGATAAACTGAAGGTAGAGAGAGTCAAGAAGATCGTCCTTTGAGAGTTTGTCCTGCAGGGGATGATACTTGAGGCAAAGAATTTCCTCATCTGCAGTGCAGAGCTGGGAGAATTCAATGAGAGGGTCCTGTAGTCGTCTGGCCAATGACACCGCCTGTCGTAGGAGAGAAGGATAGTCTCTGAAGTCATTCTCTGCCTTGTTGGAGTTCATGTAGATCTTGGCCAGGTCATTATCCAACAGCTCCACGTTTATGGCCGGCATCTGATCACTCTCCATCAATTGATTTACCATATTTTTGAGGTCATCAACTATCATGAGGGCATCTCTATTTTCTCCCCCAACAACAATCACATGAGGTTTCTTTACAGCTATGAAACTCCGTAGCTTCCTGAGATCTGACTCTTTCTGTTCTCTATCCTTGGGCCTCCATGCAGATCTTCTTTTTAGGAGATGAGGAAGCCTAATGTGATCAGTCACCTCACCATTGCCATCAACCAGAGCACCAAAAGCTGGAACATCCATCTCAGAAACATAGGCAATCCCCAGCACCCGAATTCCATCCCTAGTATCGTATTCCTCATCTTCTTCCATTAACTGATCCACCTGGTAAGGAGCCACCTTGAGCCAATTATACAGCTTACGGCAGCTCATTTTCAATATTCCATCTTTGGCCTCTTGCACCAATTTGTTCTTTATTTCCTTTTCAAAAACTGGGAAGAGGTACTTGTCTAGAGCAATGCTCAACACCTTGTAGCGTTCAGTGTTCCACTCCTGTACAGTCTTGCTGAATTCATCTCTAAAATAGAGCTGCTTTATCTCCTCCAGGTAAATGTGCATGTCATTCTGTTTTTCCATGGAAATCTGGAACTCTAACAGGCCTTCTTCCTGGGCAAGGTGGATCTGGAGAAACATTTCACCATTGAGGTATCTAATGGGTTTATTCCTTAAATACCGATAGGTGTAGCAAGGATGATTTTCATCAATTTCTTTTAAACCTTTTTTGGTAGGTTTTACTGAAATGCAGGCTCTCTCCTGGTACACCTGTCTGACAACTTTCCTGACAAGGAGGTCCTTGGATAGCTGCATGGCTGCCATGTACCTTGCTGCTTCCAGGACAGCCCCAGCGTTGGGATATCTATTACAGATGTATTCTGCAGAAGCTTCCTGTGGGTCTGCAGGGTATTGCTCCACCTCATGTCTCTGGTAATTATCCCGTAGGTTCTCCCCAAAGTGCTCGGCTGAAAGTCCAAACATCTTTACAAGGTGATGGATGGAGTTTTCCAAACCTACTGAGTAGAAATTTTTGTGACAGGCCTTTTTAGTTTGGAGGCTTTCATCCAGAGCATCATAGTCCTCCTCATTATCACGCTCATCATCATCACTGTCCTCCTCCTCTATCCACAGGTAGGCTTTCTTGTCCCGCTTATTTTCCCTTGGCTCGACACCCTCTTCAGTAGTTTCTTTCTCGAGGCTCTTCCTTTCCTTATCCTCCTTTCGCTTCTGGAGTACAAACTCTCTCATGCCATTAATGTCAAAATTATAATAGAGCAGGAAATGCAGATATATGTCATTGAGCTCTTCAAAGTTCTGGGCTTCCTTCAGCTTCTGGAAGTCCTCTGATTTTATCAGCCTCGTAGTCTCATCTAGGGGCTTATCACTGTTTTTAACAATGACATCGCGCTGGTAGTTCCTCATGTTTCTTAGGAGCCTCCTAAGGTTTCTTTTTCTTCTTCGTAGTTGGCACCACTTTTCATCCCACTTGTATACTGTCCACAAGTCATTAATGTTCAGATCTGGTTCCACATATTCCTTCCTATAGAAAGCAATGAAGGGGACTTCAAGGTGTTGGTTGCGAATGAACTTCAGAGCTTCCCTTATCTTGGGAACGGCACTGGGCTTTTTCTTTCCAGCCAAGGGCTGATGCATATTGAGGTTTTGGTCATTCACATCCTGCTGGGAGATGGTGGGGATGTAAAAGGCCATGTTGTAGATCCATTGAGCCTCATTACTAATCTGCATATCACCAGCAGGCTTCACTGGAAACCCTCTCAGCTGGAACCTCTCTGGGATATCTGTAGACTTGATCTTGATGTCCAAATCTGTGAAGTGGCCTCTCTCCAATTCACTAGGTTCATAGACATCAAAGATGCTCTTCTTGGTCTGCTTCTTGCAGGTTCCCTTCTTGGGTTTTCTGGGAACAGTCTCATCTTCAGCTTCGTACTCCTCCTCATCAATTTCTTCTTCATATTCCTCTTCCATGAAGTCATCATAGTTAAAATCTGCCCCAAAAATGTCCTGAGCTTCTTGCAGGGCAGCATCATTATATTTGACATGCCTCTTCTTGCCCTTTGTGATTGGCTGGCCATTATCATCAACAATAAAGTCATCTTCATCAGATTCACCCTCTGAGCTAGAAATGGTGGTCTTAAGCCTCTCCTCCTCCTGTCTGGGCTCAGGTTCCATGTCCTCTTCTTCATCTCCTCCAGAGAAAAGTTTTTTAGAGATGGCCTCCCTGTCATTCTCAGCCTGCTGACTGGTGCTGTCCCGAGACTCCTCCTGGTCACTCTCATCATCCTCAAATTGTTTGAGTCTTCGAAACTTCTTCTTTCTGGAGACTTTGACACCCAGGTTTTCCTCAATCAAATCATAGTCATCTTCCTCCAGGGCATGGTCCAATTCTTCATGCCTCTTGCGCTTGTCTTCCTCATCTTCTTCCTCTTCCTCCTCTTCTTCCTCATCATTGATGAGGTCTTTCATCTCTTCTCTCAGCTTCTCTAGGTCCTCCTCATCTTCATCCTCTTCATCTCTGGCTACCTTCCTCTTTTTGGACTTGGGCTTCACTGTCTCCTCCTCATCTTCATCTGAGGAAATAACCCTCTTCTTACGTCCAATCTCATACTCAGAGTCCTCCTCAGCAGAAGATACTTCAGCTTCGTCTTCTAAAAAGTCTGCCATTCTAAAAAACACAAAAAAATATTCTCAAATAGCTACAGCACCCTATATAGCACAAATAGAAATAAGTCCTTTTTCTTCTGAGAGCTCGATTTACACAGATTATTATTCACAGAATATATTTTTATTATTTATATTATATTTAATATTTTTAAATATATGTTTTGTATAAAAATAAGAATAATATAATATTCTGGGAAATTCCGTGAAAGCGTGCGCTCCTTGGCTGCTGGCTGGCAGGGGTCACCATGGCCCCTACATTTATCAGTCGAGAAAAACAGCAATACTGGCACAATAGAGTCGAAATTTTCCACTGATTGAGTACATGGAACGACCCCAAGGGGATGGTTTCATAGAAAATGAGTCATCATAACAAACAAAGGACGAATGTTTACACAAAAGACAAAGAGAGCCAATACTTGATATCAACGGCATTTTTGTTGTTTTAATAGTTTATTGTTTTACTTATAACTCGCCTTTAAAAACATATTAGAATTCGTTTTAACCGATTGATTAGTTCTGCTGGGGGCTAAATTTAATTCGTATTTCGTCATAACCGAATATTTCGTCTTAACCGGCAAAATCTCTTTGGAAAGCATTGAAATTTAACGGGGGAAAAGAAACGGTTCGCGCAAACCGAGAGTTCGTATAATCCGAGTTCGTGATAACGAGGGATTACTGTAGTGTGTGATGTTTCGGTAACAGTGTTGTTACCATCATCAGACAAAGTACTGTTGTTGTGTTTCTTATCCCTTTGTACAAAAATTACACCAATCCCATGAGTCCTTGCTCCTCAAGCTGTAGGAAAGTACATTTGTCTGGTGATGGTAACAATGCTGTTACCGAAACAACACATACTATATATCTAAATTTGGTCTTATTAACTTTTGTTTGAAATAAGGTACTGTTTGGAGATTATATGTTTAAAAAAATATTGAATATTAAATATATTTTGGAAATAATTGATACACAAGATGTTACAATAAAACAACATTGTTATAATCCTCAAACACAGAGTATAAGTCTTCTTCTACTTTCTTATCTCCACTCAATCATATTAGGGTATCAAGTTGTGACCCTTGATGGTGTCTGTTTGACAACCATCATGACTGGGTGAAGTAGATACGTCTGCCTTTGTCATTAAGACTGGAAGCACTCAGTGGCAGGCCAACTTAGCTCCAAAAGAAACGGCCGCCTCTGACATGAGGAACAGACGCCATGTACAGCTATTCCTAACATGGAGTAGAAACGCTGCTCATCCTGTATTCCTGGATCAGGAGCCCTTACAGGGTACTATCAGCCAGGCCAGCTGAGCCCAGGTTTTTTAGTGAGCTTGTTACTGCTTCCCATCCTCCTTTTTCATCCAGGCTTGGGATTGGCAAAGGCGGAGTTCAGAGTATAAGTGAAAATTTTAAATATATTTTAAGGGCTCTATGTATATAATGTTACAATGGTTTCCAGTTGTCGTTGTTTGTGTACAAGGTTCAATGTGTTATGGATACAGCTGATATACTTTATTGCCAGTTAATGGAACTAGGTAGATGGACTTGTCGACAATATCTGCTATCAGAAGGATGCTCCTTGTCTACGGCCGTCTCCCGTCCAGGTTGGGTCTCAGGCACCATCTTGTAGGATCATCCACACGCCCGGAGGCAACTCTCCATGTCTTTTCTTCTCCTCGCCGCAAATTAGACCAGACTGTCCTCCCCCCACACTGGAATGCCGTTTTTGGCGCCTCACACATGGCAGCTGGAGTCTACCCATCTTTCCCCATTTTTACTCTGGAGTCTTGGCCTCTCGGATATCTTTCAATCCATTTTACAATATATTTTTAAACATATATGTGATAATCTGTATATAGCAATATGTAACCCCACCACAATCTATGCAATGTATGGTCAAAAGATTTAATAAAAGTTAGGCTTCACGAAAAAGGCAATAACAATTAACAGGATTGCATCATCCAGGAAGTAAAGGTGACTGCCCAGGACCCATAAAACTTAAGTTCAAAGACCTTCTTCTTCCTGGAAGATTGCAATCATGGCGACAATGGAGGTACTAAGCCAATCACAGTTAAGCATGACAAATCAACAACCAATCACCTTTAAGCATGACCAACTGATAGCGAATCATCAGAGAGCACGTGGAAGGATCTCCACCAATGAGAAGCCGAGAGAGTTAATGACGATGATCTCGGACAAGAAGTTAAAAAGGAAGGTAGGTGACCGGGCTAGAAGCAAGGTGTGCTCAACTTAGGCTCCAACCAAGGTAGTGTCCACTCCATCATGTGAAAGGCAAAGTACCTCCTCCAGTCTCATCACTCTCCCTTTCGCAAGGTCTATTATCTATCCCATCCAGGTGTGCTCGTTATTCTCCTGTGGAAAATCACCATTCGACCAAGACTGCGACATCAATCACCAATCCAATCAAATCCACCCAACCACACAATTCACCACCAATTCAACATAATCCGACATAGGATTCAACAATTCACCAGGACTCACCAGGATTCAACAGGATTGTTACAGAGAGTCAACAGCAATCCGACAAGGTAAACACCAATCCTACAGTGAGTCGATAGGATCTTACACAACTTGACAGGATCCGATATATATATATATGTGGTAATAAGAGGTGGGGAGAGAAATAAATACATCACAAGTTGAAAGAGGGACCTAGACAACCAGGAGAGAGAGACGGGACTGGCACAGCCGGGCGGCCGTTCATGTCGCACACAATCACCAACTGTCTTAATAGTCCCGAGGTGTTAACTAACGGGCCCCAGTGGTCGCCCCTTGGAATGTCGCTGGTGTCTCAAGTGACCGGTTTTACTCTCCGTCTCTCTCTGGGTTGCCTATAGGTTGGCTTTATTTGTTGAATACAATGTACATGTAAAAGGGGAGGTTTTTATACTACATATATATATGCACATGAAAAATCTTTTTCAGGGGGGTCGTTGAAGGGATGGTCTAAACCGTTGGTTTTCGACCGCTACGACCCGGGTTCAATTCCCGCATTGGGCACTTTTTTCTGATTTAAAAAAAAAATGCTCCAATGGCCCCCATTTCTTGCAAAAGTCCAACCCCACCAGCGAGTGCAAGTAACCAAACGGGGCTCTGGCACATTTGTAAGTGCAAAGTCGAACTGCTTTTCACATGTTTACTTACAGTAAAAGCAGTCGCCTACTTCTACCCACCATGATTATCATGGCCTGTACCACGTGTACTAGGGATGAGCAAAAAATATATTTCTAAAGCCCCCTAATACTGCAATGATAAAAATTGAAAGTGGGAAGTCATGGCTCATCAGTTGTAAGCCCTATCAGCGGTTTTGCCATTTTTCTTCTTCAGACTGCTTCAATATTCGGCACTTCATGTCGCAGAAGTCCCTTATGTTGTAAATTTCATTGTTCACGGGCGTTTTGAGAAGAGTTACCTGGATTAGTGGCAGCTCTTCCTTTGTTCCCGTCTTACGTAGTCTGATAATGTTTGTTATATAGAATCCTTTATTTTCTAAGTCCTCTTAGATTTCAGAATCGTGATGCAGCAGTCAAACCATTTAGTGTATACATTTATTTATGAAAAAAACAATAGAAAAAAAAATCAGGTGTTGATATCTATATATATATAAAAATGTATGTTTGTTTGTATGTCCGGTATACAAATTCGCAGTAGTTCACTAATTTAAACCAAAATTTCCATACATAGGTAAAAAATATGGGGAAGACGATAGGCTATTTTGAAAAATATATAAATCAATTATTAAAACTATATTTTTTTAGTCAGAAAATGATGATGACGATATTGCTGTATCATGTTTGATTATCAGATACAAAATTATATCGGGAAAAATTCCAAAAAGCAGAGACCACGGGTGAAACCAGTTCATTATTTTGTACGCAGGAACAAAATTCTAACAGAAAAACATTCATTCGAGCAGAAAACAAAAGCCAGATCATCTTTCTATAAAAATATCGCTTCTCAGACACAAAGTTTGGAGCGGGAGTTTCACAAGAGTGACATCCACGCCGCCAATTTATAATTATAACGAATAGTATTTGAAAATCAAAATAATATAATTTTCAAATATCGTTGTGAAAATTTACATATTTATTTTTATATTTTAAAAACACACAAAGTTTGGAGCGGGACGTTTCACAAAAGTGACATCCACGGTGCCAATTTATAATTGTAACGAATAGTATTTGAATAAAAACATTTAATCGGGTAAAACCCGGGCATTGCCCGGGTCATTCGGCTAGTTAAAAATAAAAAAGGCATATCCTGACCAGGAGCACATGTGCTTTTCAGAAGGCAGAGCGCCATCTGGTGAAACAGAAATCAACTATTCATTGATTTAACCTGTTCCCTGATATTTGGCCAACCAAATTACTTGATAAATCAAGAAAAGCCATCCACGAACGCGTTTCGCGCTCGTCAGCGTGGAGTAGGCTGTACCACTACGACCAAAAAAAAATTATTTATATTAAAATATTTAGGATTTTTTTTTTCAATTTATTCTTTCATAATCATTAGATTTTTTTTCTTTGTGTACGATTAATTTCTTGAGGATTGACTGGTACCATACTGTGGTGTAATCCACGACAATGAACATCGTGTGTTTCCTGAAAAACATCAATTATACTGGCGATAGAAGATTGGTGTATTCCTATAAGTCAGTAGCGTCATGTACTAAATCTCTGACACTTCAATATATATTATTCATTCACTTTAAATAACATTGTGTCCTCGGTAGTATAGTGGTTAGTATTCCCGCCTGTCACGCGGGCGACCGGGGTTCGATTCCCCGCCGGGGAGGTTTTTTTTTTTTTTAGTCTGGGCTCGAATATCATACATTTTGGGTAGTAACCCGTAAAACCATATTCTCTCTCTTAAACGACATACTCTAGCATAGTGATTCATTTATTGACAGTTTGAACAACGTTTTACAAAAGTGGAATATTTACCATAAATAGCGCCTTTCTCTCTATAGCGCCCGATTTTAAATACGGTGTACGATGCGATTTACATTAAAAGTGATGTGTCTATTGTTGGAAAAAAAGAAGAATAGTAAATCAATGATCTTGAAATACTTTTAGACTGACAACACTGTAATATAAAAACGAGAACAAAGGAGTCTTTTGTTTTGTTTTACAAAAATTAGTAATTGTAATGTAAATTGTTAAATGTTCTTTTCTCTCTTTCTCTTTGAAAATAATAAATTTAAAATACTTTCTTAAAAGGTAAAATTGCCTAATTCTTTAAAACCACTTCAGCAGTAAATAAACTTGTTATTTGTTGTTTCATTGTCTGAATACGGTGAATTTGGTCTCGATTTTCCACACTACATGTTCTACTGTACGGCAATGGAAGAAGAAAGAGAAATTCTTCGTCAAGAGACCGGCTACAATAGCAATTCGCCTTATGTTTTAATAGCAAAAGTCGTAAAATCCAGACCCTTTGCATTCGCTTTTTATAAATACTGGAAATCAGCTCAATCAAAATATTTAGCACAGACACCGGATCCAACTTGATAATTGGTCGAGGTCAATACCCAATATTTGTATATAACTATGATGCTAATCTGTTATTTATTTATTTTGTCCTACCGGGAGAATCCTGTATGGCACGTGTGCCTAATAAAGGCTTTTGTTGTTGTTGTTGTTTCATTGTCTGAACCATAAGAGATTCCCAGCATCTATAGCCCTCCCTCTTGGGACTCACCAAAATAGGGTGCTATAGACAGGTTTAACTGTATATATTTTTAAAATTATTTATTTAAAAAAAAATCAGCTATATTAGATTCTGTATATAGAAATTTGAGCTATTCAGCGCTTTAGATTTCACAGGGAAGTTTTACCACTGATAAGCCAAGAGCTTCTTTCCCGATTATTTTTCCTATTCAGTAAATAATTGTAGAAAATTTTCACCTTTATTAAAAATATATAATTACATTGTATAATTGGAAACTATTATAGACGCGTATGATTCTTTTAAAAATTAAACAATAACTACTGGTCTTACTGCGATGGGAAAATTAATAGGAGGACAGTAGAAATTGCTTAATTTTAAAAAGAATCATACGCATCTATAATAGTTTCCAATTTTCATAACAGATGGCGCGCAAATGCATCATAATATTCTATAATTCAATTTAATTTGTTGCCAGTTTGAAAAACGTATTACAAAAAGCGGGACATATACCATAATATTAAGGTATAGTTATTTTATAATACAATATAATGCGTATATAATAGTTATTTTAATTATTAGTCAAAATATATATTTTTTAAATTATATATCTAAAAAAAAAAAATCAGCTATATATGAGATTCTGTATGTAAAAAATTAGAGCGCGCGCTAATCAGCGCTTTAGATTTCAAAGTGAGGCGCCAAGAGCCCTTCCCATTTATTTTTCCTATTTAGTAAAAAATTGTAAAAATTCCTCTTTTATTTAAAAAATTAATTCCATCCTCAACTGAGAGAATTATTTGTAATCCAGTTCCCCCTGGTGAGCAGAACATCATTAACAGAGGATCCCCTCAACGTATTTCAGAAATTAATTTTTAAATTAAAAATATATATATATATATTGAAAACAGATTATATTAATTTGATCATTATTTTAAAAAATCATTATTTATATTATAATACTATTTTGTACCTTTTTATCTTGTTATCGCCTTAATAAAAAGCTTAGAAAATTATCTATTATTTATTTCTTTTAATGTATAAAGGTTAAAATTTAATCACCCCTATACAGTCTTCCAATTCAAAATAAAATAATAATAATAATAAATAAAATAAAAAATATATATCTGACAGAGAGTACAATCTTGTCTATTACTAATAGACTCCAGAATTCTTAGAAAAATCTTCCAAGAAATAAATCCGTTTGATATCTGCAACATCTTCGTACACATTTATTTTTAGCAAATCTTTATTGTCTTAGTAAAGTCTGATACAGCCTTTTATTGTTTATTTTCGGAACGCCAAAAAGTGACAAAAACAAATCAAAAAGGGATGATGATAACCTGCGTCTTGCAGATTAACATTTTCATAGAAACATATATATATACATATTTATTGCTAGCTATATATCACCATCTTCTCTCTTCAAACACGAAATCTCACAGGCGGTCTCCTCGCTCGAGGTGGGTTCCGCCTCAGGACAGGACCCTCCTCTTTCAAGGCCTCGGGGTCCAGCGAGCGAAGAGGCTCCAATGACTTTCCATCGTCTGTATCACTCTGAACCTCTGAATCTTGATCCGACCGCTGGCTAGTTAGTCCTGGCGACAGCGACTCCATATAACCTCTGTCTCGTACAACCTCCGAGATTATGGCACTGGGACCTGCTCCTCTTGAGTGCTCGGGTTGATGCTCTCCATCTCCACTCTCATCTTCCTCACCATTCCTCCACCTTTTTCTAATTTGATCCCTGTGATAGGCCTTTACCTGTCCGTGGATCAAAATGGTGTAGACTCTAGTTCCCTTCTTGCCCACAATTTTTCCTGGGATCCATTTATCACCACCTCTAAAGTTTTTACACCACACCAAATCATCTATCTGGAATTCTTCCAAATGGGTTCGCCGATCATACTTCATTTGCCTGGCTTGCTGGTCCCTAACTCTAGATGCCAAGCTGGGATGTATCAACGATACTCTGGTTCGAAGCGCACGCCCAATAAAGAGCTCTGATGGAGTCTTTCCCGTTGTCACATGCGGGGTGCTTCGATATGCCAGAAGAACTTTTGATAAGGTGTCTTGAATGGTATCCCCAATTTTCCTTTTATTTTTATCCAGGGCAGTCTTAATTGTTCTAACCGCTCTTTCAGCCAAGCCATTACTTTGCGGGTGGTACGCCGGGATCAATGTTTGTTTAATTCCATTTCCTTCCAGAAAACCTTTCATTTCACTACCAGTAAACTGAGGTCCATTATCAGATACAAGTTCCTCCGGTAGACCATAGGAAGAAAAAAGTCGCCGTAGTTGCTCAATGGTTTTGCGTGTGGTGGTCTCTCTCATTGGGATGGCTTCGATCCACTTTGAATGACTATCTACTACTATTAATAAATTAATGTTTTCCTTATTTGCAAAATCAATGTGAATTCTTTGCCAAGGTCTGGTTGACCATTTCCAGGGTTGCCATTTTCCTTTATTTGGCCCATCCTGGGATTGCTGACAGCTTCTGCACTTATTTACCAAAAACTCGATTTGGGTATCTAGATTTGGCCACCAAAAATGTGATCTTGCTACAGCCTTCATTCTGTTCATACCGGAATGAGTCTCATGAAGACAGTTCAACATTTTTATTCTGAGAGATGGTGGAATGACAACTCTCATTCCCCAAACCAAACACTCCCCATCTACAGTTAGCTCAAGTTTCCTTTGAAAATAAGGTCTGAGGTGATCAGCCACCTTTTCAGGCCAGCCTTGCTGAGTATAAAATTTGGCCAATGAGAGCACTTCGTCTTTTTCAGTTTCCGTGGCAATTTCCTCTGCCGTGATCGGCAATTCTTCCACATAGGATAAAGCATAGACATTATTTAATCTTGGAATTTCTTCACAGCCCACAGGAAAACGTGACAGAAGATCTGCATTCCCATGGTCTTGAGTTCTTCGAAATTTAATATCGTAAGTATAAGCTGACAAAATAAGCGCCCAACGCTGCAATCTTGAAGTAGATAAGGTGGGGATTCCTGATCTTGAGCCCAAAATGGTCATCAATGGCTTATGGTCTGTAATAAGAATAAATTTTCTTCCATAAATAAATTGATGAAACTTGGTAACTCCATAAATAATGGCTAGAGCCTCCTTCTCAATCTGAGAATAATTTTGTTCTGCTACCGATAAAGTCCGTGAGGCAAACATAATCGGTCTCTCCTGGCCTTCTATAATATGTGACAACACAGCGCCCACTCCAATCTGCGATGCATCAGTGGCCAAACACAATGGCAAAGTCGCATCATAAGGGACTAGCACCCTCTCCGAGGTAATGCTATTCTTGCACTTGTCAATGGCCTCTCCACATTCCTTTGTCCAAACCCAAGGACGTTTTTTGTGAAGAAGCTCATGAAGAGGCTTCAAAAGCTCTGGCAAATTGGGTATGAACTTCCCATAAAAGTTTACCAAACCAAGAAATGACCTTAATTCAGAGATATTCGTAGGCGTTTTGGCCTTCTGTATTGCTTGTACCTTATGATCTAAAGGTCTGATGCCCTCTTCCGTGACAAGATGTCCTAAATATTCAATTTCTTTTTGCAAAAATAGGCATTTTTCTTTCTTTAGTTTGATATTATACTTCGCCAAGCGAGCAAATATAGTCTTCAACAACGCCAGATGTTCTTCAATTGATGCTGTGGCTATAAGGACATCATCAATATAACAAATTACGCCTCCTATACCCGACAAAACCCTATCCATTACAGATTGAAAATAACTGGGCGCATTTGCCAATCCAAATGGCATTCTCTTAAACCTGAAAAGCCCTTTATGAGTATTTATCGTTAGTAACGGTCGGGTGCCTGGGTCCACCTCTAATTGCAGATAAGCGTTCCTCAAGTCCAATTTAGAAAAGTATTTTCCCTTGGCCAATGTGGAGAATAAATCTTGCTGTGTGGGAAGGGGATAGGCCGCAGTGTCCAAATATTTATTTAGAGTTACCTTGAAGTCGCAGCAAATTCTGATCTCTTTATTTTTCTTCGGCACTACAACCACTGGAGTGGCCCATTTACTGCTCGCCACCTCACATAGATAACCCTTAGCCACCATTTTGTCTAATGCTTCAGTAACTGCTGGCCTAATGGCGAAAGGCACCGGACGAGCCTTATGGAAAATTGGATTCACATCACACATGTTTACTGAAAATGTGAAACCTTTTATTGGTTCAGTTGTCTCCACAAATAGGGCTTGATTTTCCTTCAAAATTTCCTCAATGGTAATTTCCACAGGCATATGTTTTACCGCGAAACAGCCCAATTTCAATCTATTTATCCATTCTCTTCCCATCAAAGCCCTCTTTTCTCCTTTCACCACCAACGCTCTAAGTTTGTAAGTAATATCTTGACACTCCACTTTGACATTGATTTTACCCAGAATGGGTACCACGGTACCATCATAAGTTCTTACAATAATACTCGCTTTTTCCAATTTCAAGTGTTGAAGACTATTTTTAAAATCCTTTTCTGATATCAGTGTTAGACCACTACCCGTATCCATTTCAAATTTAATAAAGTTTCCTTCTACTTTTAACTCCATCAGATAGGGAGGGTCACTTGAGGCAAAATTAATTTTATACTCAGGTATCGTCACGCTTATAATTTTCTGGACATACTCTTCCTCCTCTTCTTGGTCTCCTATCTGATGTATATTTCCCGGCTGATTCTGATGTTGCCTTAGATTTCTTCTACTGCTCCAACATATTGAGGCAATGTGTCCTTTTTTATTACACTTAAAGCATATCGCCTCCTTAAATCTACATAGTTCTTTATGCTGTTTACCACAATGTTTACATTTGCCATTCTGGAAATTTGATTCAACCTTTCGTTCCATCCTCAACTTATCTACACAATCTTCACCCTGCTCCAAGTGAAATAATTTTGTATTTTTCTCGGCCGCTTCCATAGATAATGCTATCTCAATTACTTTAGCTAAAGAAATGTCGCCCTCCGACAAAATTCTATTTTGTATTTTGGCATTATATAATCCACAAACCATTTTATCACGTAAAGAATCCTCCAGAAAATTTCCAAAGTTGCATGAGGAAGCCAAACGCTTAATTTCCACCAAGTAATCCGAGATGCTTTCTTCCTTTAATTGCATTCTTTTAAAAAAAATGAACCTCTCTACTACAATTGAGCGCTTTGGAGAGAAGTGCCTTTTCAAGATATCTATTAGGTTATCAAAAGTTTTATCTTTAGGTAGAATAGGACTGCACAAATTCTTCAAAACACCATATGTTTTACTTCCCATGAGGGTTAGGAGATAAGCCTTTTTCTTCTCATCCCCTGCCTCCTCCAATATGAGAAACTGTTCCAATCGTTCATAAAACGTTTCAAAAGTTTCAGTTTCCTCATTATATTCCTTAAATTGGTAACTAGCCATTTTTTTTTCACTCTTTCTTAAATTTGCATCCTAAAACTTTGCAATTTGTGTCTTTTAAAATTTACTTTCAATTATATGCAAAATCAAAGATATTTTCTAAAAATATTTACTTCAAAATTCGAGGGTACTTACTCTTATATCCTCGTCGCCAAATGCAACATCTTCGTACACATTTATTTTTAGCAAATCTTTATTGTCTTAGTAAAGTCTGATACAGCCTTTTATTGTTTATTTTCGGAACGCCAAAAAGTGACAAAAACAAATCAAAAAGGGATGATGATAACCTGCGTCTTGCAGATTAACATTTTCATTCATTTTAAAAAATCATTATTTATATTATAATACTATTTTGTACCTTTTTATCTTGTTATCGCCTTAATAAAAAGCTTAGAAAATTATCTATTATTTATTTCTTTTAATGTATAAAGGTTAAAATTTAATCACCCCTATACAGTCTTCCAATTCAAAATAAAATAATAATAATAATAAATAAAATAAAAAATATATATCTGACAGAGAGTACAATCTTGTCTATTACTAATAGACTCCAGAATTCTTAGAAAAATCTTCCAAGAAATAAATCCGTTTGATATCAAATTATAAATTGGACATCCACTTGTTTTGTACCTTTTTATCTTGTTATCGCCTTAATAAAAAGCTTAGAAAATTATCTATTATTTATTTCTTTTAATGTATAAAGGTTAAAATTTAATCACCCCTATACAGTCTTCCAATTCAAAATAAAATAATAATAATAATAAATAAAATAAAAAATATATATCTGACAGAGAGTACAATCTTGTCTATTACTAATAGACTCCAGAATTCTTAGAAAAATCTTCCAAGAAATAAATCCGTTTGATATCAAATTATAAATTGGACATCCACTTGTTTAATAGATAAACTAAAGAAGACTTAAGTGGATCTATTGTGTAAACTAAATAAATAAATCTAGGTAGTTTGAAACATCTGATTCACAACTACATTCTACTAAGAATCAATTTCAGAAAAAATTACCAAATTCAATTCTAGTATTTGGAAGAAATAACTGAACATAATTTTCGATAACTATATTAATTTTTTTAAGTTATAGAAAATGGTAATCAAAAATCTTCGACAATGCGCATTTTACAGTAATGAATATAATTATAAAAAAGATATTTATTTAAATGAATATACATTCGTTTATAAGGCAACTCATCATCGAAAAAGGAAAGCTGTAGCAATCAAAGTAACCAATCACTTCTGTGAGAAAGAAGTTCAAGTTTTATCCGAATTTAGAAGCGATTCTATTGTGAAATTAATTTCCAGTTTCTCCATGAATGATGCTCATTTCCTTATCATGGATTATTACCCGATAAACCTCTATGATTTTCAATTATTTAGGGTAAAATTAAATTCAGAAGAAATTTGCTATTTTTCCAGACAGATTGCAGAAGGTATTGAAAAGTTGCATAAGGAAAATATTCTTCATCGAGATATCAAACAAGACAATATTATGATTACTAAGGATGGGGTATGTAAACTTTGTGATTTCGAAAATGCAACTGAAATAGATGATATTGATTTTAATGATTGGAATATAGGTACAAGTGAATATAGCGCTCCAGAAATTCTTCTAAGACTTGCACCATACGATTTTAAAGTTGATGTATGGTCTTTTGGAGTTTTAATGATTGAAATGTATTTGAATCGATCTCCTTTTGAAGGTGATCGGTTAATAGCGATTGAAAAAATCTGCCAACTTTTTGGAACAGATACGCTGAAAGCCATTAACAACTTCAACCTATATGAATTCAAAGAAATGGAAATCCCTCATTATCCTGAAAGAGATTTGAGTATTTATAAAGAAATTCCAAAAGAATCGCATCTGTTTTTTACCAATATCTTAAAATGTAATTACATGGATCGTTTTACCATCACAGAATGTTTAGCAGACGATTTTTTAGCTAATGGTCAACAAAAATATCCGAAAGATGCAATTGACCTTTGTCTCTATAAAAAATTCTAGGCCACCATGTTTGCGCCCATTGTTCAATACAGATCTCATACCTACTTGTATATATTTGTGTAAATATGTAACTGATTTATTAATATGTAAATATATTTTGTTACAAATTTTTATCAATAAAATACATTTATAATTTTCCAAATAGTAATTTTTCTGTTCCTTATACTCATAAGTACTATTAACATGCTATACAGGATGTGACAGCTATTTGAGAATACACAATATAGGTGCCCCACTTCCCTGTGTGTTATAGTAACATAGTTTTGTTTCTGTTGCAGGTAGACATGGCTGAATCTACTCTTACACAAGAAATAAAGAGACATGAAGTAATTGTCTACTTGGCTGCAGAACACGCCGATTCAGAAACTGCTGTATTCTTGAAATTCGCCCCGATCATTTGTTTTCAAAGTTCGGAGAGAATTGGGAGCTGCAAAGGGTGATGTGACAGAAATTTCCTAAAGGAAACGACAATGTCAACGTTCTGACAGCATCAGGATCCCAGACTTTATAAGCTATGTCCAAGCTGCCGTCGATGAGGACCCTGGGAAGTCGATGAGGCCACTCGCCAGAGAGCTGCAGGTTGATGAGGCTACCATCTGACATGTGGTTCATGAGGACCTCCTTTGAAAATCATACGTGAAGCTGAGAGGACGTTTCATGTCCGAAAGAACCATGGTAAACCGTTTGACCAGAGCTAAGCGCCTTCTGAACAAGCTCAAATATCCCGAGGAGCCAGGAATGATATGTTTTTACTCAGACGAGAAGATCATCATCAATGTCATACCTAACGTTTGGCCCCCAGCTCACCAGATGTCAATCCGTTGGACTATTACATGTGGGGCGTAGTTGAGAGGGACTCCAATAGTCATTCCCACAAAACAGAGCTTCTATAGTGGATACAAACATTCCTCTGATAGATATTTCATATTGACTGGTCAATTTTATATAATATAAATAATGACCGGTCAATATAATTATTCTTTTTTTTTTATCATAATTTTTCTGCATCTTCGTTTTCTGGTTTCTGTAAATAACGACCATCCGCGTCGTTAGTTAGACTTAATATCTAATCTAAATTACTCTATTATAAATATATTGTATAATCCTATTGTCTAAATAAATACATATAGGATTAGTACGAGTTAAAATAAATAAAACAAACGAAATGCCACTACAAAGACATTAAAAACAAATTTCAACGGTTACTATTAGAATCTCTCGTTTCCAATGAATACAACAGCATAAACAGAAAATAGATTTACCATCACAATACCGATATCTCAGAAGAAATCAATAGATCAATTTTATAGGTTCTGGATGTCCTAGAAATTAAAATAGATATATTCCATAAAATAGTTAAATTACAAACCAATTCAAAATTTTCAGTTAAATATCCACGCTGCGCGCGTTTGTTTTTTGTAAATATTTCTGGTGGGATCAAGTCGATATTATTGTAAGCCCGTTGAAGAGCGAATAACGCTTGAAAGCTAGCGTTTTTTTAAATAAAAAAAGATACTTATTGTGAGAATATATAATTGTAATTTTACGACTTTTTTCACAATTTTATCATGAATTAAAATAATTTGTTTACAACTACGCGGTAACCCTAAATATACAACAATTCCCAAGACCCATCTCATTACTGCCTGCAGTCGACAGCGTATAGAAGCTGTTATTGCCGCTGATGGCGGGTTCATTGAATTATGTCGTCCTTTAGGTGTATGTGTTCATCTATATATATATATAACTTTAATATCTAATAAATGCTATTTTTCCTTTGTCTGTTCATTCTGGACATCATTTTGTTCTCAAATATCTACCGCATCCTTTACATAACCCTAATGTTTATGTGTTTGTGACGTCATATGTGTATATATACTATTGTTTTGCCTTCTACATGCTTCGGTAAGCATTTTAAGGCATCACTCATAGTTAGGTGTCTCCGAGCGCCCGCCGCAGAGGAGGGCCAAGGAGAGGGCTGGAGAGGCGACGGCGAGGCCGTGGGCACCCCGGGGGAGAGGAGGGCTAGTGCACGCCGTTTTGAGGGAACCAAGGCAGCGCCAAGCACAACTAAGGCGCCGCAGGCTTCAAAAATAGTCAAGAGATCATGTCAGGGATCGAGACCGGAGATCAAGACCCAGAGCTCAAGAGGTCTGGCTTTTATCCTTGTCATATGTGTATATAACGTCCGATTTATTCGCGATCTGATTGGCTGTTCATCGTCATGTTAGCTTAAGCAGCCAATCAGTGTTGAGTTCATTAGGCATTATGCAGAGTTTCTTTAGCTCAAAAGCATTTACAATTTGAGTTCCATATTAAACTAGATGAATGACCCGTGTGAAAGATCTTCCGAGGGCACAGAATAAAAAAGTTGTTTTTCAAATAAGTTATATATTGAATTGTAGAACGACATTTGACAATTTTACCGCAAATGTTTCTTTTGAACGAAAAATCGAAATTTATTCTAAGGAGAAATAACGATCATTTCTAACCTTAGGGATGAAGTATGAATTGTGAAGAGTAATGATGAACGGAAAAATAAAGTGTCCAGGGATGAAAAATTGGGAAAGAATGGGGGGGAAAACCCCACATTGTTCCGCTTACTGGACAAATGCCATGTCCGTTCGTAAATATTATATAAAGTAATTTATAATACAATATAATGCGGCTTATGATTGTAGAACGACATTTGACAGATCTACTTATATAATTGCCTTATTCTGTCTGTGTGAAGTTCACTGTGTGAAGTTCACGGAAAGTTTTGGTCAGAATGGATAAAATAAAAAAAAGTGTCAAGGGATGGGAATCGAACCCACGACCTTCCGCTTACCGGGCAGATGCCATGACCACTAGGCTACCCTGGACATATTTTTCCGTTCATAAAGTTAATATATAAATGCAAAAAAAAAAAAATCGACATGATGAAATCTTTATGAAAATTCACATTTTTATTTTTATATTTTCAAGACACACACAGTTTGGGGCGGGACGTTTCACAAGAGAGACATCCACGGCGCCAATTTATAATTGTAACGAATAGTATTTGAATTAAAACGATTTTAAAATATATACGCACTCGGGTAAAACCCGGGCGTTGCCCGGGCCATTCGTCTAGTTTTTTATATTATAATAAATATCTAATGGGAAAATATATAATATATAGTAATTTTATTACTATATATTTAATTATTTCCAAGAGCATAGTCTTTTACGAGTTTAATATTTGTTTGTGACTCGTGTTTTAGAAACTCTAACTGGCCGAAGTGTCTATTCTTCACAGAAATGCCGGCCAGGCAACCTCTATCTTCAGAAAAATAATACAAGTAAAATGTTTTTATAAAATTAATATTATTACAAGAGCAGTTTTTTCTTAGAGATCATTATATCTCTATTCATTAAAAAACGAAATAAAAGATAAAAAGATCAGGTGTTGAAATCAATATTTAAAATGGCATTTATAGGACGGCGGATCTCATCCCTCCAACCCCCTCCTAGAAACACTCATGAGCTAGAAACAGCCTTAACACAAGAGTGGGCGTGGATTCCAATGGAGCTGATAAACTCCCTAATTCTTAGTATGGGTCACAGATGTAGAGCCTGTCTATCAGTTAAAGGCGATCACACCCCATAGTAACAACAATATCCAAGATATTTATGCACTGACTGCAAGAAGATCATTGCTTTGACCGGCTAATTTGCATAAAATATGTGTTAGAATTCTTTGATTTCTGGTATTCTAATCAATAATGGAATAATAAATTTGTGTATAAAATTTCATTGATAAATGTTCAATAAAATTTGAGATAAATGAAAAAATATGTTGTTCCTTTAATTTTGCGGACCAGTGTACATGCTAAAAGGTACAACTTCTTTAAGTTTTGTCCATGAGTGTATTGTCTGAATCCCGATATCTATATATATAAATGAATGTTTGTATGTTTGTTTGTATGTTCGGTATACAAATTCGCAGTAGTTCACTAATTCAAACCAAAATTTCTATACATAGGTAAAAAATAACGGGGAGGACGATAGGCTATTTTAAAAAATATATAAATCAATTATTAAAACTATATATTAAAATTATTCGACTTAGCTCACGAGCAGCGCCCTCTAGAACACTCAAGCGACCTGCCGGCGGCGCGCGCCCGTTGGCTGCCGGCGAGCACGTGACTACCCTGTGCGCGCGCATGGCGGGCGGTCGCGTGGAACAGCCCTAGCCGAAAGCCATGCGCGCGCACAGGGTAGTCACGTGCTCGCCGGCAGCCAACGGGCGCGCGCCGCCCCGCAGGTCGCCTTAGCGTTCTATAGACGAGAAGCTTTACTTAATTACAATGCAAGTCCTTAACTATATTTACAGGTTTTCTAATTTATAATTTACACATATATTTTCATTTTTTGCTATAACTGATCTAATTCGCCATTTAAAATAACTCCTCTTGCTATATTTGCTATGTTTTATGTGTTTGAATAATACATTTAATCGTGTAAACCCGGGCGTTGCCCGGGTCATTCGTCTAGTACATGATAAAAGGTACAACTTCCTTAAGTTTTGTCCATGAGTGTATTGTCTGAATCCCGATATACATGATAAAAGGTACAACTTTCTTTAAGTTTTGTCCATGAGTGTATTGTCTGAATCCCGATAAACATGATAAAAGGTACAACTTCCTTAAGTTTTGTCCATGAGTGTATTGTCTGAATCCCGATATACATGATAAAAGGTACAACTTTCTTTAAGTTTTGTCCATGAGTGTATTGTCTGAATCCCGATATACATGCTAAAAGGTACAACTTCCTTAAGTTTTGTCCATGAGTGTATTGTCTGAATCCCGATATACATGCTAAAAGGTACAACTTCCTTAAGTTTTGTCCATGAGTGTATTGTCTGAATCCCGATATACATGCTAAAAGGTACAACTTCTTTAAGTTTTGTCCATGAGTGTATTGTCTGAATCCCGATACACATGCTAAAAGGTACAACTTCCTTAAGTTTTGTCCATGAGTGTATTGTCTGAATCCCAATATACATGCTAAAAGGTACAACTTCCTTAAGTTTTGTCTATGAGTATATTGTCTGAATCCCAATATACATGCTAAAAGATACAACTTCCTTTTGTGTCCATGAGTGTATTGTCTGAATCTCGATATACAATGGTACAACTTGCTTAAGTTTTGTCCATGAGTGTATTGTCTGAATCCCGATATACATGCTAAAAGGTACAACTTCCTTAAGTTTTGTCCATGAGTGTATTGTCTGAATCCCGATATACATGATAAAAGGTACAACTTCCTTAAGTTTTGTCCATGAGTGTATTGTCTGAATCCCGATATATATGATAAAAGGTACAACTTCCTTTTGTGGCCATGAGTGTATTATCTGAATCCCGATATACATGATAAAAGGTACAACTTCCTTTTGTGGCCATGAGTGTATTATCTGAATCCCGATATACATGATAAAAGGTACAACTTCCTTAAATTTTGTCCATGAGTGTATTGTCTGAATCCCGATATACATGCTAAAAGGTACAACTTCCTTAAGTTTTGTCCATGAGTGTATTATCTGAATCCCGATATACATGCTAAAAGGTACAACTTCCTTTTGTGGCCATGAGTGTATTAAACATGCCATCTAGTATTGAATAATAGTTGGTTATATTAAAGAAGTAACACTACACAAAAAATAATAATAATTAAATTTTTTTTTTATTGGCAAGAAATTTTTTTTTACATTTATTTTATTCTCATATATAAAAATATAAACATTTTTATAGACAAAGTATTAAAGTATTTTATATAAAGTATATATATTGAGAAAAATATAAGTTTAAAAAACATACAACATGTCTTTAAAAAAAAAAAACATTTAAAATACACAAGAGGGGAATCAAGTTTTTTTTTTTAAGTGAATAATAAAATTACAAAGAAGGGAGAGTGAAAGATTAAAAAAATAATAAAGCTTTTTTTGTGTTAAAAAAAATAAAAAGGTTCCTCAAAGAGATAAGTAGGAAAAAAAAAGTTATTTACATACAGTAGAACCTCCATGAGAGGACACTCGTTTGCAAAATTACCATTTTTACTGTTTAGTAACTCTCCGGTAAGGGGACACCTCTCCCTAAAGGACACTTTGGCTTTTCAATTAGGTGTCCTTTACAGGGAGGTTCTACTGTATATATATATATCTGGAAAAAGAATAATTTTATGATTAAATATATATCTTTTTTTACTTTTCTAAAAAATATATATGGTTGTCGAAAAAAGTTTTTGAGCCCCATTTGAAAATTATAAGCTCCCGTCACCCATTGCAAGAATGGTTAAGAAGTAATTTGAAGTACTGGGGATATGGATTTGAGATTGATTCTTAGTCATCCTTCTTACAGTCCTGACACTGCTCCCTCTGATTATTATCTGTTTCTATCAATGTAACACACTTTCTGTATATATTTCAGGCGGCTGATTCCACACTAGCCTGTTCAGTGATTCGTTAACCATGACCTATGCACGAAGGAACGTGTGGCCACTGGACATGCGTCGGACCTGTAGGCTGTTGTTGGGTGCTGCGTTACCTGGAGTATAGGATCTCCATCTATGCTTTCTTTCTTCCTGTGGTGAAATCTGTATAAGACCGGTAGTCTTAATAAAGCTGTGTGTGTGTATATATCTTTCTATTCTTAAAGGGACTCAAATTTTTTTCTCCTTTCCCAACCATATATATATACATATATATATAATATTTGCATAACTTCATCTATTTCCAAAATACATATATAAATATTATATTTGCATATATAAACTGGAATGCTAAAATCTTTAAATAGTTAAACAACTTTCTATAAAAACAAAAAAAAATATTTTAATTTTTATTAGGTAGATGATAACAAGTAACAAAAAAAACATCTTGAGTATTAAAAAATCTATATATAAAACTGCAATATATAATATTTTCTTTGTGGCACTTGTATATATATATTTATATATAAAATCTTTTTAGAAACAAAAACTTGGTTCTTCAAAATAAAATCATGTCTATATTTATCCAAAAAAGTGATAAGACTTCATTAGGGGACCTCCATTCTATAATGAATATAATTTGAACTGTGACACCTAACATGTTAAATTCCTATAAGAGACCACTTCCAGGAGAGACTGGAAGTCTTCAAGTTTTCTTTTTTAATAAACTTTTTGCAGTAAAGAGAAAGTGTGGCTATATCTGTGAAAAAAAAAAAAAAAAGAAAGAATTTTTGTTATTATATATCATCCATCAAGTCAAGTTTGACTTTTGGTGACTCTATATGGACAAATACGGGGTTCTGGCACATTTGTAAGTACAAAGTCAAACTGCTTTTCACATGTATAGACATTTGGTGTACTTACAGTAAAAGCAGTCACCTACTTCTACCCACCATGATTATCATGGCGTATTCCATGTGTTGTTGTTGTTGTTTCTTATCCCCTTGTGTAAAGATTACACGAATTCCATGAGTTCATGCTCCTCGAGCTGTTTTATGATGAGCAGCGGCCTCTCCCAAAGGTCCTGTTTAGTGCATCTAATGCAAGCCAAAATGTGTTCTGGAGCTGCAGGTGACAAGCTACATTTTGGGCAAGTGGGGTAGATTTTGTTATTATTTTCAATCTTCAATGGCTTGAGATGGCCTGTTCTAAATCTTGTTAGTGTTGTTTGATGCTGTCTATTTCTGATGTTTAGAGCTCCTCCCGGGTTCACTCCACTGTACCAACTGTGCTTAGGTGGGATCCTCCAGTTCTTGTTTATTTTTGTTCCATGTGTACTAGGGATAAGCAAAAAAAATATATATATGGACAAATATTCTCCAATTTGATATGTTCACTCACAGCTCATCTCTAGTTCCTTTTCATTTATTTTACTGTTTAATCATTTAAAAGGGGGGGGGGGGGGGGGAAGAAGTCCGACCACACCAGTCCCCCCTGGACCCTTGGAATATTTGACCAAATTCTGGTCCAAGGTGACTAAAGTGGCAACGGCACCTATATTCCAATGAAAATAGAGGACATTGCAACTGCTGTGATAGAGATGCATGGAGACATCTGAGGCTCTTCATTGGACACAACAACAACTGTTTAACGCTGTTTTTTTTTTTTTTCTTAGATAAGAAGGAATACTAGAGTCAATCAATCATTTCAATTTGGTTATTGGTAGATAGTCTCTCATAGAAAGCTGTAAACAAAGGAACAGCATTGTTGAAGAGCCAAGCACTCTTAAAAACTAATTTTAATCTCTCTTTGAATTAACAGTTTATAGAAGAAATTATTTTTTGTTATTTTTATTTATAAAATGTAAAATAGACAAGTTTTCAATTGATGGTATTCTCTTCTTCTTTCTTATCTCGGTAGAAGTAGGCGACTGCTTTTTACTGTAAGTGCACCACATGTCTACACATGTGAAAAGCAGTTCGACTTTGCACTTACAAATGTGCCAAAGCCCCGTTTGGTTACTTGCACTCGCTGGTGGGGTTGGACTTTTGCAAGAATCGGGGGCCATTGGAGCATTTTTTTTAAACAGAAAAAAGTGCCCAATGCAGGAATCGAACCCGGGTCGAAGAGGTCGAAAACCAACGGTTTAGACCATCCTTCCACCGACCCTTGATGGTATTCTAATATTTAATAGTTTCTTATATATGTCTCTATGCAAAATAATATTGTGGCCTTAAACAAAATTGTTTAAAAAAGTTAAGGAAAACAATGTCTTTTAATATAGCAGGGATATTTCAATCAAGAAAACTTTCAGGACCAATAGATGATTTTGTCACCTTTAAAAAAAAAATCTTTTACCATCTATACTTATAGATTTTCACAAGTTCTTCATGTACAGCCTAGAGAATATGAGCAACAACAACAAATAAAAATAAAAAAAACTAATCTCAATTTTTTAATAAGGAATATATAACTATACAGACGGACAACAAAGCAAAAACAACAATCAAATATTATAATAATACCAAAAAAATCTATGGAATGTGTAGGAACTATATTTGCATATATGGCATCTTTAACAATTCCTATGTATGCAATAGGATATGCAACTTTTATTATTATTATCACATGCAAATTTCTATTATATGCAAATGAATGGAGGGTATATAAGGGTATCTATATTCTATATGTATATATTTAATATATATGTATATTTGAAAAAAATATTTATACAACTTAATACATTTTCTATTAAGGCATATTGTCATTGATAAACACTAGACATCTTTTCACACATAACAACATATGGGGTATATTATTTCATCGTGTAACTTTCTCAAACTCAATATAAATCTTGAGATGAATCCTGATCTTCCCATGAAACCTCCCATGGACAACCAGCACCTCCTTAAACAACCATTTATGTAAAAATAACAAAGAATGACTACTCCTTCTCTACTCAAATCTCTATTTAACAAGCATATCTATCAGAAACTAGGAGTAGCCTCTATTTTCTGGATTGTCTCTCATGGAAGAGATTCCACTGTTTGGCTTCTTTCTTATCTCCACTCAAATCACACTAAGGTATCAAGCTTGTTAAGCTGTTTGTGAATAACTCTCAAAATTCCTTGGACAGATACGGGTAACAAATAATCAAGTCCTCGATCGAATGGGTACAGAACCCCAACTGATAAAGATCATAAAAGAACGAAAACTGATGCTTGCTGGACATATGATGCGTGGATCAGCAGGAGAGACATTGCTGACAGTGTTGGAGGGAAAGCTCCAGGGGAAGAGATCGAAGGGAAGGAGACGACAAGGATACACAGACGATTTAAAACAATGAACTTGACGACACATTTGAATTATAAATTAGAAACATAAGGTAAATAAGACGTCTATCCACTTGTGCAAAGATTACATGAATTCTAAGAGTTCATAAATAAGACCTTGTTACCTTATGCTTTTCTTTAAAAAAATAAAATAATACTAAGTTGTCAATCTTTAGAGAATAAAAATAAAATTACAGTAAAAAAAAAAAAGTCCCTGATGGGCTCCAAGTGAAGACCAAAAATCACCTTCCTTCACAAACTTATTTTCAGTAACAAACGAGAATGATTTTTTAATAAATTGAAGAGACGACTCACTTTTAAACAAGGGGAAGCAGCCCTTAGATAAAACCCGAAGTAGTCATGTTTATAGATGGTTGTCCATGGTAGATTAAATTACTACAGGCAAACAACTTTTATCGCAACCTACCCCAAGGGAAAGATGATGCTATCCTGTTGAAATAAAATCTGGGGGTTGAATTAGAGAGAGTGTCGGCTAAAATTTAAAATTTGGAATAAAAAAAAAAATTGGAATTGAGAGATTATATAAATTAGAGAAAGAGCATTTTGAAATTTATAAAAAAAAAATTATACCTGCACAGTAGAATATACTCCATGATAAGACACCTCTCTATAAAGGACAGTTTTTGATCTCCAAAATTACCATTTTTACTGATTAGCAACTCTCCAGTAAGAGGACACCTTTCTCTAAAGAGCACTTTAGCTCTGCAACTAGGTGTCCTTTACAGGGGGGGTCGTTCTACTGTATATATATCTATATATAATACAATTTTTCTTTTTTGCTTTTTGAAATAAAAAAAAAAAAAATTGGAAAGGAATATCGGAAGAAAAAAAAAAGTAAGAGAGGTTATATAAACAAGATATATTATGAAGTATATATATATATGTAATATATTCAATATATATATATATAGAAAAGAAAAATATTACAAAAAAAGTTTTTAAAAAATGCATTTACAAGATATAGTTTGTTTAGGCTTAATATAGATGTGTTTAACAACATCAACAAAAATGTGAAATATTAAAAAAAATAATAATAAAAAGTGGAAAATATAGAAATATGGGGTAGTAAGTTATTTATATATATAAAGGCAAAAAAAATTGAATTTTTTATACATTAAAAAACATATATGAGAATTATTATTTTTTTGTTTTTCATTAACGATGGAATCATATATATATAAAGATGAAAAATATAAAACTTGTTAAAACAACAAAAATAAATTCGTCACTTTATGAAAAAAAATTTAACAAAATATGGGAACAATGTGTAAATATGGACATTTGATTGAAAAAAAAAAAAAAATTGCATACCCAGTTGTAATATGCAAAATGTATGGCTTTCACTCTGTGAATATAACAATGGGTCGATTTGTGTTCGTTCTGGGAAATATGAGAATATTTTCTCACCTTTTATACCATTTCTTATATGATTAAACAGAGTAGAATTATATGGGATATTAAAAAAAAAAAAAAAAGCTGATTCAATACTAAAATAGATTAAGGGGGGAAAAAAAGCTCTTTTTTTTTAGTCCTATTATTGTTGAGTCAACTTCCCATTAAAATAGTTGAGAACTCGCCGGTTACATTTGGAAAGAGAAAGAAAAAAAAAAAAATTACAATAATTAAGTCCCAATTGGAGCATAGAGAAAATTTCGGGGAATGTCTTAAAGCAATTTGCTTATCCTTATCAACTCCCAAAATATTGTAATCACAAAAAAAAAAGGAAAATATTCTAAAATGGTAAAACTACAGTTAGTTGGGACTACCAGATAATTGGGATTCATTTTATTTTTGGTTTTCTAGAGCGAGTGTCCTCATTGGCATGAGAAGTTGACTTTCATTTTGAACATACACAGTTCAATTTTTTTGAAAATAGAGCAATCCATACTTAATTCATTAGCTAATAAAAGGTATATATTGGATTGAATGAAATATTTATTTTGCTAATATTTCGGCTGGCTGAACGCCAACCTTTATCGAGGCATTACATACATTACATTACATACACGATGTATACAAAAATGGAATGCCTCGATAAAGGTTGGCGTTCAGCCAGCCGAAATATTGTCAAAATAAATATTTCATTAAATCCAATATATGCCTTTTATTATCTTAACAGTTTAATTTGTATATTATAACATGGGACTCTATTGATAAGGCACACAATTTGGATTATAAACACAAGGTAATAAGACCAAATCCTTATTACTTTGTGGTTATGGGACTCTATATTGTTAGAATTACAGTAAAAAGAGTCTTGGGACTATAGAAATAGGATGTTATGACAGGAGAAGCTCCCATGAGAGAGACCTTATAGTCTAAACAAATGGCTAAACCTGTTCCCCCAGCTGGAGGTGATCCAAGACAGCATTAATTGAAAGACTCCTCATGACTTGGCCTGATACAACAGTTTCTGATAAGAGATCACGTCCAGGAAAGACCAGGTTTTATCCATGTTTTAAGGCTCTCATGGGAGACTAAAGTTCCAATGATCAATTTTCTAGGGAGAGGATTTGATAAGGCACAATTTAGATTATAGATTATAAACACAAGGTAATAAGACAAAATCCAAATAAATAAATAAATAGTGTGTGACGTTTCGGTAACAGCGTTGTGTTACCATCTTCAGATAAAAGTACTGAAAAGTACTGGAACGCTGCATTCAGTACTTTTGTCTGAAGATGGTAACAATGCTGTTACAGAAACATCACAACATTATTTATTTGGATATGGTCTTATTACCTTGTGTTTAGGGAGAGGATTTATAAAGTGTCTATATTATATGTGGCAATGATGCTGAGAATTGTGACTTCATGTGAGGGAGTGATCTAACTGATATTTCTGCCGTGGAAGTTGGCCTTGGAGGAAGGGAACAAAGTAGGGGTCAGCTTGTCCCCGGACTGTGCCTCAGGCAGCATGGGGATGGAGAGGTCCGACAGGTTCATGTCAGAGAGGGACAGGTCTGCTAGGTCCACCCCCAATGCTGCTGATCCCTCTGGGGGTGGCGGAGCCGGAGAGGCAAAGTTGACAGGCAGGGGCACGAAGCAGGCAGCAGGAGGGGGAGGGGTGTTAGCCTGGTACATGGGGCTGTTGCTGGTACTGCCCCCCATGTAGGGGGACGGGGAGCCCCCGTACATGGAAGGGGACAGTGGGGAGTCCCTCGCTCCGTAGAAAAGAGAGGGGTCCACCCTGTTGGGATCTGCTTCCCCCAGTGTCATCAGCCCCCTGCCGCCATGGGTGTCATGGCGAAGCTCACCTGGCTGCTCCTGCTTGATGGTCCGAACGGCCATCTTGTAAGGGCGGGGCCTGGGCGGACCTTGAGGTGAGGCTACAGCCCCCTCATCCATCATCTCCATGTCTGCTGAGGCTGCCCAGGGAAGTTGTTGGTTAGACAGCCTGGTAGTAGATAACTCTCTCCCATCTAGTTTTAGAGAGGGTGGATGGCAACGATGATTGGAGAACATGGCAACAATGGGAGAAGGAGAACATTACAACAATGGGGGTGAAGGAGAACATGGCAATAATGGCTAAAGGAGAACATGGCAACAATGGGAGAAGGAGAACATTACAACAATGGGGGTGAAGGAGAATATGGCAACAATGACTAAAGGAGAACATGGCAACAATGACTAAAGGAGACCATTGCAACAATGGGGGTGAAGGAGAACATGGCAACAATGGCTAAAGGAGAACATGGCAACAATGGCTAAAAGAGAACATGGCAACAATGGCTAAAGGAGAACATGGCAACAATGGGTAAAGGAGAACATGGCAACAATGGCTAAAGGAGAACATGGCAACAATGGATAAAGGAGAACATGGCAACAATGGCTAAAGGAGAACATGGCAACAATGGCTAAAGGAGAACATGGCAACAATGGGTAAAAGAGAACATGGCAACAATGGCTAAAGAAGACATGGCAACAATGGCTATAGGAGAACATGGCAACAATGGGCTAAAACAGGTAGTAATGAATGAAGAACATGGCAACAATGGCTAAAGAAGACATGGCAACAATTGTTAGAAAGGTTTTAGGGTTTTATATTATTTTAGAAATTAATACATACGATTTTAGTAATTGAAAATAGTTTATTTATGCAAAACTATATCTTTCCATTTTATTTACCCGTAATAATATATAAGAATAGTGAGGAGTGATAACTATGCAAATATTAATGATGATATACCACAGAATATTTACAATAATTATTCAGTGACAATATTATATAAAATATTAAAGTCTAAAATTGAATTCATATATTCAACACTCCTTCTTGAATTCATGTTTTAGAGTTTTAATTACTCTATCAAAACATCTGTAGCAGTGAAGATCTGTGTTTTTCAAAAGTTTCCTTTGGCAGAGGCTTGGTTAGGATATCAGCAACTTGGTCTTGGGTTGGGCAAAACTGAACAGCAACATTTTCTCTTATCTGATCTTTCAAAAAATGATATCGAACATCTATATGTTTTGTCTTTCTGTTCATTTGTCCTGTCTTCATTAAAGTCATTGCACTTTGGTTGTCAATATTTAGTTTAGCAAGTATGGTTTCATTTGTAAGTTCTTCAATTAGTGCTTTCATATAAATGAGTTCTTTCACACATTCAGCTTTTACAAAATCCCAAGTTTCATTTTTCTTCAATGAATCTTTTTCTTCCTGTATTGCTTTTACCCAGTTTTCTTTGTCTACTCCGGTTACAGCTTCATTGTATGTTAACAATCCTATTTCTCCAGAAACAGAATTCAACACTTCATAATCTTTTAGTCTTTCAGGTCTATTGATATTTTCTCTATTCCTTAACATATATCTTGAATTGGTCGAGTTCTGTGGTTTATCATGGGTATCCAATTCCATTTTGGTGTCTTGACTTTCCTCTATTTCAGAATCCAGATCTTCTCTGTATCTTGGCTGAATGACACTGGTCATTTCATTTGTTAGTTTTCCTGTAAACACCACATCTCTTGCAATTATAATCCTTCTTTTCTGCATGTCCCACAATCTGTATCCATTTCCACTGTATCCGATAAGTGAATATTTTTCACTTTTACTATCCAATTTTTTTAGGTTTCCCAATTTTTTGACATACACTTCACTCCCGAATAATTTTACATTAGAAAGATTAGGCTTTCTTCCAAACCACATCTGTGCTGGTGTTGTTTGTACTGTATTTGAAGGGCTTCTGTTGATTAAATAGGCAGCGACTCTTGTGGCCTCTCCCCACATTTCCTTATTTAATTTGGAATCCAGCAAAAGTGCTCTGGTTTTTTCAATCAGAGTTCGATTCAACCTTTCTGCTTTTCCATTCAATTGTGGAGTATATGGAACTGTAAAATCAAGTATTATTCCTTTCATTTTGCACCATTCTTTAACTTGCGTATTGGCATATTCACCGCCATTATCACACCTTAATTTTGACACTTTCGCATTTAAAAATCTTTCTACTTCATTTACATATTCTTTAATATATTCTTTTGCTTCATATTTATTGCTGAGCAAATACACATAACAGAAATGTGTATAATCATCCAAAAATGTCATTATATATTTCTTATTATCATGTGTCAAGGGTTCTATTGGGCCGCACAAATCAGTATGAACAATTTCCAAAGGTCGGGTAGCTCTAGATCTTTCATTTCCAAATGACTTCCTAGTTTGCTTTGCCATGATGCAAATTTCGCACACATCATTTTCCTGTTTTTCCAATTTGTTAAGCTCCATACCATCAACCAAACTTTCAAGTTTTCTTAGATTCTGCATCCCAATGTGTCCCAATTTTCTGTGCCATTCTTGGGTTTTGTTTTCACTTGGTAAGGTAAGGTTCGAGTCATTTTGCTTTGAAAAATGTTGTTCAATATTTACAGCATAAAGTCCATTTTCAAGTTGATCTCCTTCTAGAACTTTTTTCCATCTTTCAAAATTGTCACTTTATCACCTTTAAAATTTACTTCTCCTCCGTTGTTAACAATTGAGGTCACTGACAAAAGGTTTTTTGATAATTCAGGCACAAATATTACTTCATTTAGGTTACATTGTCTCCCCTTAAATTGTCCTGAAGTTTTTGCTCTCATACCTTCTTCTTTTTTGGCAACATTGATGTTCACATTACACTTTTTTTGATGATCAAGCAACTTTTCTTCATTAATCATGTGACAGGTGGATCCGCTATCAACAATGAAAGTGACTGATGATCTTTTATCATATTCTTCTCTTTGTTCAGCAATGAAAGCAATGGGAGGTTGCTTTTCTTTGTTCCTGAAATAGCAGTCTTTTTCTTTATGATTAAACTTTTTACATATTCTGCATTGTTCTTTGTTTACTTTAGCAGCAGGTTTACTGTTGTTCTTAAAGAAACAGTCCTTTTCTTCATGGTTAGTTTTTTTACAAAATTTGCAGAATTTTCTTTGGGTGCAATTTTTAGATATATGTCCTGGTTTATTACAAGTAAAACATACCTTTTGCTTTGTTGCATTCATAGCCACTCGGTCTTCTGGTTGGCTCTGTCTATTTCTTCTTATTTCTTCAGTGGTCAATCTTGATATTAGATTTTCAATAGTTTTTTCATCTTTTCCAGTTGACTCCCAAGCAGTACAAAAATAATTATATTCTTCTGGCAAAATTGTTAAAATCTTTGAAATAACAATATTGTCATCAAAGTTCTGTTTTAGATTATTGAGTTTAAAAGCCAAATTTCTTAAATTACTTATGTTGGATACAAGGTCTACATTTTTATCAAATTTATAAGTGTGAAATTCTTGTAGCAACTTACATTTTAATTGGCAACCATTTGTGAAGAAGAGTGGAGCATGGCAACAAAGAAGAAAGACCATGGCAACCATGGGATACAGATAGAAAACATGAGGTAAATCCCCAGTTGAAGGGTGAGAAGACATACCTGGGACCTTTCTTCTCTTCCTCTTTAGTTCTTCATCCAGGTTCTCCCCTGAGACACACATCGGCATACAACACTCATCTAGGTCTGAAAGACACACATCCATATAGCCTTCCATGAGTGACCCATCTGACAAACAGTATTCCTATTCACTCAGAACTTCCTTTCTATGGCTAGTCTTTTGATGGTATTGTAGGATCTTCTACATGAAAATTTATCCATGAACTCTTGGCCTTCCACTTTGTGACCTTTTTTTTCCATCTCTTCAATATTACTATAAACCACTCTGAGTGTAAGACAAGATGTCCAAACATGTTCCTCCTTTCAATCATCTTCAGCAGGCCATATCCCTCCTTGATCATTCTTGTTACTTAAGTCTGTAAGTCCATGGTATTCTCACAATTTAGTGCAAACACATTATTGGCAGAGTTCTTCTTTCTTATCTACAGGTAGGGTATCAAGCTAGTAAAGCTTGAGACTTTTGATGGTGTCTGTTGACAACTGTTGGCAGAGATAAAGATGTGAAAAGAAAGTAGAGTGTAATATTGTTGGTGTGTTATCTCTCAGTCTTGAGTAGAGGGGGACACAAAAAAAAAAAGTCATAAAGCAAAGATATTTACGATTGCAGATAGCAACACGTGTCAAACAAAGGCTCCAACAAATCCCTTGGACAGATTTTTTTCATCACCTCTTACTGTAGCTACACAAATAATAAGTCACACAGGGGAACTTAAAGACAAAGTAAGCAGGAACATAATTGGCTATCTCCAAAAACTCTCAAAAACCTCAAAAATTCACCTTCAATGGATACCCTCACATGTTGGAATTGAAGGCAATGAAGCTGCTGATGTGCTAGCGAAAAAAGGCACAAAAGAACCCTTGCCACAGAAAAATAACCTTACTTTTAAAGAAATAGAAACAGTAGCCAAAACAAAAATAAACAAGAACTGGAGGATCCCACCTAAGCACAGTTGGTACAGTGGAGTGAACCCAGGAGGAGCTCTGAACATCAGAAATAGACAGCATCAAACAACACTAACAAGATTTAGAACAGGCCATCTCAAGCCATTGAAGATAGAAAATAATAACAAAATCTACCCCACTTGTCCAAAATGTAGCTTGTCACCTGCAGCTCCAGAACACATTTTGGCTTGCATTAGATGCACTAAACAGGACCTTTGGGAGAGGCCGCTGCTCATCATAAAACAGCTCGAGGAGCATGAGCTCATGGAATTCGTGTAATCTTTACACAAGGGGATAAGAAACAACAACAACAACACAAATAATAAGTTTTTTTAACTGTGAAAGCTCAAAAAAGAAAGAGAGAGAGAGAAAATGGTAGAAAGAATTGGACTGGATGTGAAGTTATGAATAAATAAAGAGAAGAACTCAATATACGTAGTATGGTGTCACTGAAAATCAGGACCTGTTAAAAAGAAAGAAGAGAAACTGAAAAAAATAACGCAGTAGAACCTCTTTCTAAAAGACAACACTTATATTCTGAGTAAAAGTGTCCTTTAGATAGAGGTGTCTTCTTACCAGAAAGCAGCTAATTGGTAAAAATGACAAGTTTGACAAATTGACAAATTAAACAATTTTATTGATTCTTTCAATCAAATTTTACAAAGGAGAAAATATAAAAGAGTAAATGGGCATATAAAGTGTAGGGGAATATATATACAAATATCTTCAGCAAGGAGGGCTTCCCCACCTTGAGAGGGTCCTCCTCCAGACAAGGAGGGGGTCTTCTTGTACACTCCTCAGTTCCGCGCCGAGGAAGTGCCTATAGATGCGCGTCTTGGCAGACGCCAGGATGGCCAGGGCGTCATCGTCTAGGCCATGCCCGAAGACCCAGCCCTGCAAGTCAGGGGGCCGCCCGATGATGGTAAATGCCTCCCTGATGAGAGGCCTGATGTAGCGGCAGGACCAGTACCTGTGAACCAGCGACAGGTCGCCGGACCCACAGGCGATGCAAGACTGATGTGCCGATGCTGGATGGGCTGGATGGGGCAGGGCGTGCAAAGCTAGCCTTACTGCCACGTCCGCGTTGTGCCCGGAGAAGGCGCAGCGCCGGAGCGACGACCAGCCGATGTTGATGGGTAGGTTTATATTTTCCTCCCACCTTCTAGCGAACTGGATGATGGGCAGGGCAGTCAGGCGTGGACGCTCTAAGATGCGACGGGCAGTTCGGGTGATGACTCGCAAGAACGGCGTAGTCGTCCCGCGCAGCACTACGGCCTGGCCGATGGTGTTTACTCGGTAGGTCCCGCGTAGATTTTCGTCGATAAGACGACGGCAGAAGCTGGTCAGCGACGCGGCGTCAGCCAGGGCGCAGCGCGTAGGCCGAGTGAGGGGAGGGGCAGGGCCAGCGAAGTCCCTAATGCAGGCATTGACCCACCGGGTAGGAGCGAGAAGGTCGGGTGGCCGGAGAAGGCGGCAGCCACCTATGATAGGGAGGTTCAGGAGTTGATGTGGTGTAAGCACAGAGTGGTCTAGCGTGAAGATGTCAGCGACCGCCTCCCAGATCTTAAGAAGCCGGAGACGCCGTGGCGAGAGCCAGGACCCGGATGGAGGTGGATATAGCCACGCATCGCTCTCGACCAGCCAAGAGTAGGCATTACGGTTTCCACGCAGTGCGGCCTGCACGCCCTTGAAGCACGATAGCCGCAGCTGGGTCTCGATGTCGATGAGGCCGAATCCTCCAAGAGAGACAGGTCTCGCCAGGACGCTACCAGGAAACCAGGCGGTGCGCTCCGGCCCCCAGATGAACCGCGCAAGACGTGCCTGGATCTTGTGGATGGTACGGTCGGTAGGCAGGTAGCCGTGGATGTGATGGACCACCGAGGAGAGAACCAAGGAGTTGGCCGCTCTGGCCCGGCCGACGAGAGAGAGGCCGCGGGTGTAGGGGGACCACCTCGTTATAGCAGCTTCGAGCAGGACCAGGATATGTCTTTCTTGGGCTGAGTTTTGATTTCCTGGCGTCACATTGCAGCCCAACACCTTCAGTTCGACCGACGACCAGGAGATGCCGAGTGGAGCGTCGTTGCGGGCACGCCAGGCGCCGCACCATAGACCTTTGCTCTTGGTGAAATTTCCCTTTATGCCGGAGGCGCGCCGGAAGTTCTCGAAGATGGAGGTCACCACGCCGAACTGTTCCTCACTGCGGATGAGCAGGACGATGTCGTCGGCGTAGGCGAGGACATTACCTGGGCCGAGAGCTTGCTCAAGGCGACGTAGGAGAGGGCTTGTGGCGAGGCTGAACATTGCGGCGCTGATGGCGCAGCCCTGTCTCACACCGTTCAGAAGCTGGAAGGGTTTGGTGTGGAGGCCTCCGGCTCGGACTGTCGCATCCGCTCCGGAATAGAGGAGGAGAAACCACCCGATGAAGACCTGTGGCAGCCGCAGCGAGACCATCAGGGACACCAAGAAGCCGCGGTCTAGGGTGTCGAAGGCAGACTCGAGGTCGGTGGAAATGACGGCCAGCGGCGAGCCGGTCCTCACAGCCGCGTCGACCTCGTCGCGCACACGCGAGATGTTCCAAGAAGGGGACCTACCGGGAACGGCGTAGGTCTGGCACTGAGGTACCAGAACCGGAAGATGGGGCCGCAGACGCCGGAGGAGGACATTGCCCAGGATCCGGTAGTCCGTCGTGGGGAGCGAGATGGGCCTGTAGCCGCAAAGTCCAGGGCCGCCGTGAGACTTGGGGACCAGGCAGATGGTGCTGCGCCGTGTCGATGTAGGCAAAACCCCGGCGAGTTGGGAGGCCTCGTAGACGCGCTTGAGAGCGTTGACGAAGAAGTCCTCGTAGGCCATGTAGAACTCGCAGGGCAAGTCGTCCCATCCGGGGGCCCTTCCGAGCGGCAGGCGGCGGATGGCGGTGGCGATCTCTGTCGCGGAGATCTCGGAGCGGAGCAGGGGATCGTCATCTTCGAGGATGAGGGGGGTCGTTGTCCCCTGGATGAATTCTGTAGCGGCGTTGGAGTCGCACGACTGGCTGGCGAAGCGGCGTTGTAGGATAGAGTAGACCTTGCGTCGTAACTCCGTGCCTTCGATGATGTTTCCTTCTTCATCGCGGAAGTTTGTCCTTGCAGGCCGGAACATACGAAGGGTGTGCCCAAGGTTGGGCAGTGATGGATAGTCCGCTTCCGTCGACGCAGCTTCGAGCCTGGCCTGCAGGAACCGCCTGGCCCGGACGATGTGGTCGTCGTCAGCGACGCGAGGGACGTTGAGGGATCTCACCTCTGCCAGCAGGTCAGTCTTGATTGAAGACCAGCTTCTCCACAGATCTTCGCCAGTCATATCCGCGATTGCTGTTGAGGTTCTTTCGATGATCGTTGCCAGATGTTCGACAACGAGCCCCGAGCGTAGCATTGCAGCCACGCAGGGTTGTCGAGGTGAAGGAGGCACTCCGAGCTGAAGAAGGACAGCTCGATGGTCCGATAGCCTGTAGTGGATGGTACTGTACTGGACAACACGATCCGAGAAGCTCGAAGGGAGAAGGATCCTGTCCAGACGAGAGGCGTCAACACGGCTCCCGTAGCTGGCCACTCTGGTTGGAATGTGAGTGGCGTCGAAGAGGATGGCCACATCGACGAGGGCTGTCTGATCCAGTAGCTCGGAGAGGGCCTCCACCGAGCCGGATGCTGTGTCGTTCTGCTTGTAGGACTATCCATTCATAGTAGTGATTGCATAATACAACTCTTTTTTTTTTATATATACAGTAAAACCCCGCTAATACGAACCCTGGATATAACGAACCTTCCCTTATAACGAACCCACACCAATTCCCAATTCCATTCCATTGAAAATACCATCGTTATAACGAACTTTGCGATTTTTAGAATAACGAACTACCCCTATAACGAATCTATTTTCGGTCCCAAAATAATAAAATATATTTAAAATACTATGCTTATAACGAACTTAGAATTGTAATTTTAAAAAAAAAATTTAAAACAACCAAATTTTGAGCATGTTTCAGCTCGCAGATCGCGATTTCAAAACAATAAATTTAGCGGCATTGTTTGTTTTGAATTTTAAACTTTATTTTTGCTGTATGTTGTATAAATTTTAACACATTATACTTTTTATTAAATAGAATATATTTGCATCCATTAAATTTGAAATATAAAAATACAAATGGCTTCCAAAATGAAGAAAACAAAGGCATTTTAAAAACAAAAGCGTTATTTCTTTTTAAAAAAAAAAAGGCCATTTTCAGAACTTTTCAAAGTGAAACAACACAGGCAAATGTTAAGAACATATTAAAATAAGAGAATATAACTTTTCTATTATAAAAGATAAAATATAAAGCTATTAAAAATTGTTACAAAGAGGAATCAACCTCAACTTTTGCTGATCGTACGTTTTAGGGCTAAAAAAAAATCCAAATAAATGGTCCTGTGATGAAACAAAAACTATTTTTATGCCATTAACTATGGTGATTTTAAAGTCAGCAATGTTTTGCATGACAGGTTAAAAAAAAAAAACGAAATCTAGACCTAGAAGAATATGTGGGAAAATGAAATGGAAGAAAAACACTAACTTTATTTGAATGGTGCAATGCTTGAAGAATGCTTTGAAGCAACAAGGTGTTAGAGCCATTTTTCCAAGTAAACAATGTATTATATATTGTGATAATGATGTTCTAAAATCATTTTATATCTTTGAATATATATTTAATAAAACTTTGCCTAGGATTTGTCTCGATTTTTAAATTAGACATAGTGGTACATGTATGTTAATGATAAGAAGAACCTATCATCTAATGATTTCTATTATTATTCAGTATTAATGCAAGGAAATTGGTCAATTAAGGGAATTAAAACAAAGTGACCACTATTAAGAGGAAGCCTCTTCTTGTGTGTATGGCTGTCCTTCAATTATACGGTCTAAAAATTTTGAAAAGTAAAAAAAAAAATAGCCAAACCGTGGCTATAGTGAACCTATCATCTAATGATTTCTATTATTATTCAGTATTAATGTAAGGAAATTGGTCAATTAAGGGAATTAAAACAAAGTGACCACTATTAAGAGGAAGCCTCTTCTTGTGTGTATGGCTGTCCTTCAATTATACGGTCTAAAAATTTTGAAAAGTAAAAAAAATAGCCAAACCGTGGCTATAGTGAACCAAAAGCTCTGTCCCATTGGGGTTCACTATAGAAGGGTTTTACTGTATATATATATGAAAAAACAACAGAAAAAAATAAAAGATAAGTGGGTCAGGTATTTATATTTATTAAAAAAACACAAGGCATCTCCTGACCACGAGCACATGTGCTTTTTAGATAGCAGAGCGCCATCTAGTGGATGGCTTTTCATGATTTATCAAGAAATTGGGTTGGCCAAATATCACGGAGCAAGCTAAATAAACGTTTAGCTTATTTTTGCTCCACTAGATGGCGCTCTGCCATCTAAAAAGCACATGCGCTCGTGGTCAGGAGATACCTTCTTTATATATATATATATATGTCATAATTTGTATATAACTAGATGTAACCCCACCACAATATATATGCAATGTATAATCTAAAGGATTTTAATAAAGGTTAGGCTTAGCGAACTGGGAGAGAAGCCATCAGAGAAGAAACAACCATTAACAGAATTTCATTATCCAGGAAGCAAAAGTTATTACCCAGGAACTAATAAAACTGAGTTCAAAAACCTTCTTCTTCCGGGAGCATGTTAAAACATGACAAAGACAATGGAGTTAGCTACCTCCAATCAGAGTCCAGCAGGACTAGCTAAGATCCAATCAGAAGTCGCCATGAGACGATAGTCAACCAATGAGAGCACTGGAGAGTTAACGAGTTAAATCTCGGACTCAAGTTAGTCAGTAAGGAGCTGGACACCACAGCAAGCAGTACGCTTAAGCCCTTCTCATCACCCAGTAGGGAGCTGGACCTGCCAAGGAACAGTTGGGAGCTCGCCACCACCTTCTCATCACCCAGATAAGTCAATGTTCAAGTCTAGCCATTAGTCAAATACGCCAATAGTCTAAAGCCCTTCTCTCCCTTGATCGCTGGCCTGTTTCTCAATCCAATCCTGTGTCCTTTCTCGTTATTTCCCCTGTGAGAAAACTTTACCATTTCAGCCAAAACGACTGTGCCCACATCAACCACCAAGTAAGTCAACAGAGTCTTACGACAACCAAACAACCAACCATCCAAAACCAATCAACCAATCACCCAAAAAAGGTTTCATATATATATAGAGAGAGAGAGAGTGTTGTAACAGTTAATATTTTAGTTTCTAATTTGTGTCCTGTGTACCACCAAATACCTTTGAAGTATGACACAGGTCTTCTTTCTTATCTCAACTCAATTATATTAGAGTATCAAGCCTGTAGAGCTTGAGATGGTGTCTGTTGGAGATGAATATAGCTAATCAATAGTTGAGCTAATACAATCAAAGATGTAGGGTGACACATGTGGAAAAAAAAGGTATGAATGTAAAAGAGGGTGGAAGAAACTCACCATGAAACAAGGGCCTGTAGGTGAAAGGTTTGGCCTCCCCAAAGTCTCCCTTGGAAGGCCTCCGTAGCTGAACCCAGACGTCAATAGGCTGGGAGATGCTGGGGTCATAGAAGCGAGGAACTACGAAGGTGATGGCCACTTGTTTGTGGACATCTGCCGGGGTGAACATGGCCTGAGCCTGCCATGCCACCTGGTGGTCCTCGTCCTCCGTAAAGAACCACACCTGGATGTCGTCTGGCCACAAATGTTGGGTGTCAGTGGAGGGAGGAATTTTTCATATTATTATCCCTAGTACACATGGTACAGGCCATGATAATCATGGTGGGTAGTTAGCGACTGCTTTTACTGTAAGTGCAACACATGTGAAAAGCAGTTCGACTTTTGCACTTAAAAATATGCCAGAGCCCCATTTGGTTACTTGCACTCTTTGGCAAGGTTGGACTTTTGCAAGAATCTGAACCTATTGGAGCATTTTTTTTTATTAGAAAAAAGTGCCCAATGCGGGATTCGAACCCGGGATGTAGCGGTCGAAAACCAATGATTTAGACCACACTTCCATGGACCCCCATGGAGTGAAGCTGTGCCCAACTGGACTTTACACAATTCTATACAACAGTAGAACTTCCTTCACCTAGAGAGCCAATGTGTCCTTTAGGAAGAGGTGCTTTCTTACTAGAGAGCAGTTAATTGGTAAAATTGTTAATTTTGGAAATGAAAACTGCTCTTGATAGAGAGGTGTCCTTTAGTGAGAGTGACCACTCATGGTGATTCTACTGTATATTAAGTAAGCAATTCTTGATTTGGTTTCCTGAAAAAATTTCTCTATAATGAACATAACTAAATACTTACAATATGATACAAGGTAATAAGACCTAATCCAAATAAATTAATAGTGTGTGACGTTTCAGCGTTGTTACCATCATCAGACGAAAGAATAAATGAGAAAAAAATATCACATAATCTATAATCCAAATTGTACTTTATCATGCCTATATGATTACATATACCTACACTATATGAGTTTTTAGAGTAATAAATTCAACTATAAGAGATAGGTGTGTTTTTTCTCCATTAGAAAAGCTTTCTTTCCCTTTTGTCTGAAGATGACACTTCAGTACTTTTGTCTGAAGATGGTAACAGCGTTGTTACCGAAACAATGAAACACAATCTATATCAGTCACAACAATGGAGCAGAATCTATATCAGCCACAACAATGGAGCAGAATCTATATCAGCCACAACAATGAAGCAGAATCTATATCAGCCACAACAATGGAGCAGAATCTATATCAGCCACAACAATGGAGCAGAATCTATATCAGCCACAACAATGGAACACTATCTATATCAGCCACAACAATGGAGCAGAATCTATATCAGCCACAACAATGGAACACCATCTATGTCAGCCATAATAATGGAACACCATCTATGTCAGCCACAACAATGAAACACCATCTATATCAGCCACAACAATGCAACACCATCTATGTCAGCCACAACAATGGAACGCCATCTATGTCAGCCATAACAATGGAACACCGTCTATACAGCCACAACAATGGAACACCATCTATGTCAGCCACAACAATGGAACACCATCTATGTCAGCCACAACAATGAAACACCATCTATATCAGCCACAACAATGGAACACCATCTATGTCAGCCACAACAATGGAACACCATCTATGTCAGCCACAACAATGAAACACCATCTATATCAGCCACAACAATGGAGCAGATAAAAGAAAACAAGACCTAATCCAAATAATTTATTAGTGTGTGATGTTTTGGCAACAACATTGTCACCATCATCAGACAAAAGAATAATTTTTTTATTCTTTTGTCTGATGATGGTGACAATGTTGTTGCCGAAACGTCACACACTAATAAATTATTTGGATTAGGTCTTGTTTTCTTTTATTATAATCTATAATCCAAATTGTGCTTTATCATACAATGGAGCAGATTCTATATCAGCCACAACAATGGAGCAGAATCTATATCAGCCACAACAATCGAGCAGAATCTATATCAGCCACAACAATGGAGCAGAATCTATATCAGCCACAACAATGGAGCAGAATCTATATCAGCCACAACAATGGAGCAGAATCTATATCAGCCACAACAATGGAGCAGAATCTATATCAGCCACAACAATGGAGCAGAATCTATATCAGCCACAACAATGGAGCAGAATCTATATCAGCCACAACAATGGAGCAGAATCTATATCAGCCACAACAATGGAACAGAATCTATATCAGCCGCAACAATGGAACTCCATCTATATCAGCCACAACAATGGAACACCATCTATGTCAGCCATAATAATGGAACACCATCTATGTCAGCCACAACAATGAAACACCATCTATATCAGCCACAACAATGCAACACCATCTATGTCAGCCACAACAATGGAACGCCATCTATGTCAGCCATAACAATGGAACACCGTCTATACAGCCACAACAATGGAACACCATCTATGTCAGCCACAACAATGGAACACCATCTATGTCAGCCACAACAATGAAACACCATCTATATCAGCCACAACAATGCAACACCATCTATGTCAGCCACAACAATGGAACGCCATCTATGTCAGCCATAACAATGGAACACCGTCTATACAGCCACAACAATGGAACACCATCTATGTCAGCCACAACAATGGAACACCATCTATGTCAGCCACAACAATGGAACACCATCTATGTCAGCCACAACAATGGAACACCATCTATGTCAGCCACAACAATGAAACACCATCTATATCAGCCACAACAATGGAGCAGATAAAAGAAAACAAGACCTAATCCAAATAATTTATTAGTGTGTGATGTTTTGGCAACAACATTGTCACCATCATCAGACAAAAGAATAATTTTTTTATTCTTTTGTCTGATGATGGTGACAATGTTGTTGCCGAAACGTCACACACTAATAAATTATTTGGATTAGGTCTTGTTTTCTTTTATTATAATCTATAATCCAAATTGTGCTTTATCATACAATGGAGCAGATTCTATATCAGCCACAACAATGGAGCAGAATCTATATCAGCCACAACAATCGAGCAGAATCTATATCAGCCACAACAATGGAGCAGAATCTATATCAGCCACAACAATGGAGCAGAATCTATATCAGCCACAACAATGGAGCAGAATCTATATCAGCCACAACAATGGAGCAGAATCTATATCAGCCACAACAATGGAGCAGAATCTATATCAGCCACAACAATGGAGCAGAATCTATATCAGCCACAACAATGGAACAGAATCTATATCAGCCACAACAATCGAGCAGAATCTATATTAGCCACAACAATGGAGCAGAATCTATATCAGCCACAACAATGGAGCAGAATCTATATCAGCCACAACAATGGAGCAGAATCTATATCAGCCACAACAATGGAACACCATCTATGTCAGCCATAACAATGGAACACCATCTATATCAGCCATAATAATGGAACACCATCTATGTCAGCCACAACAATGAAACACCATCTATATCAGCCACAACAATGGAGCAGAATCTAAATCAGCCACAACAATGGAACAGAATCTATATCAGCCAAAACAATGGAACAGAATCTATATCAGCCGCAACAATGGAACTCCATCTATATCAGCCACAACAATCGAGCAGAATCTATATCAGCCACAACAATCGAGCAGAATCTATATCAGCCACAACAATGGAACACCATCTATGTCAGCCACAACAATGAAACACCATCTATATCAGCCACAACAATGGAGCAGAATCTATATCAGCCACAACAATGGAGCAGAATCTATATCAGCCACAACAATGGAGCAGAATCTATATCAGCCACAACAATGGAGCAGAATCTATATCAGCCACAACAATGGAACAGAATCTATATCAGCCACAACAATCGAGCAGAATCTATATTAGCCACAACAATGGAGCAGAATCTATATCAGCCACAACAATGGAGCAGAATCTATATCAGCCACAACAATGGAGCAGAATCTATATCAGCCACAACAATGGAACACCATCTATGTCAGCCATAACAATGGAACACCATCTATATCAGCCATAATAATGGAACACCATCTATGTCAGCCACAACAATGAAACACCATCTATATCAGCCACAACAATGGAGCAGAATCTAAATCAGCCACAACAATGGAACAGAATCTATATCAGCCAAAACAATGGAACAGAATCTATATCAGCCGCAACAATGGAACTCCATCTATATCAGCCACAACAATCGAGCAGAATCTATATCAGCCACAACAATCGAGCAGAATCTATATCAGCCACAACAATGGAACACCATCTATGTCAGCCACAACAATGAAACACCATCTATATCAGCCACAACAATGGAGCAGAATCTATATCAGCCACAACAATGGAGCAGAATCTATATCAGCCACAACAATGGAACACCATCTATGTCAGCCACAACAATGAAACACCATCTATATCAGCCACAACAATGGAGCAGAATCTATATCAGCCACAACAATGGAGCAGAATCTATATCAGCCACAACAATGGAGCAGAATCTATATCAGCCACAACAATGGAACACCATCTATGTCAGCCATAACAATGGAACACCATCTATATCAGCCATAATAATGGAACACCATCTATGTCAGCCACAACAATGAAACACCATCTATATCAGCCACAACAATGGAGCAGAATCTATATCAGCCACAACAATGGAGCAGAATCTATATCAGCCACAACAATGGAACACCATCTATATCAGCCACAACAATGGAGCAGAATCTATATCAGCCACAACAATGGAACACCATCTATATCAGCCACAACAATGGAGCAGAATCTATATCAGCCACAACAATGGAGCAGAATCTATGTCAGCCACAACAATGGAGCAGAATCTATGTCAGCCACAACAACGAAACACCATCTATATCAGCCACAACAATGCAATACCATGGTGTTATTATATTGTATTTTTAGTAAAAAAAATTAGGAATGAGCAAAAGAACAGTTTGGAGACTTACCTTTGGAGACCTTGTTACAGAGTAGGATGACCTCTTGGCCTCCCTGAGCTGGGGCGGAGTAATGGCTCAGTTTGGTGATGGCCAGGTCCGACGTGGTCTCTGCGGTAGACAACACACACGTTACCAACACATAGATACACCTCCAGAATACTGAATGTATCTACTCTTTATTAAAACAAACAACTCTGCCTTTGCCGGTCCCAAGCCCGGATGAAAAAGGAGGAGGGAGAGCAGTAACAAGCTCACTAAAAAACCTGGATTCAGCTGGCCTGGCTGATAGTACCTTCACATGGCGTCTGTTCCTCATGTCTGAGGCGGTCATTTCTTTTGGAGCTAAGTCGGCCTGCCACTGAGTAGTGCTCACAATCTTGATGACAAAGGCAGGCGCATTCTACTTCACCCAGTCATGATGGTTGTCAAATACCATCAAAAGTCACAACTTGATACCCTAATATGATTGAGTGGAGATAAGAAAGAAGAAGATTAAAACAAACAACTCCCAACCTGAGAGAGAGAGAGAGGGCTAAATGAATTTCCAAAATTCAAACACTGCTGTAGTGGGTGGGTGGTGGAACTTATCTCAAGTACCACATGATGATCACAGCGGGAAGGAAGAGACTATTTTTAAATGCACAACATATCTGTGGCGACCACACTTTGTTTCAGCAAGCGCAAACTGGGACAAAGCTTCACTAAACATGTGGGCAGTAGTGTGATGGCGCAGCTGAGAGAACACCTGACAACGCATGCGCAGGCGGCATCCGGGACTCTGGCCACGCACGTCGTCAACAACAAGGCTTGCTTCCAACGGCCGTTACTTCTTTTCTCTTTATATATTTCTGGCTTTAAATAAATTAATTTATTTTATAAAAAATATATATAATTTTATCAGCGGCCTTTCCACAAGCCACACTAACACGCACGCAACCATCCCACATATCTATATATTTTGAAAATAGAGCAATCCATAAATAAATCTTTAATTAAAAAAAAAATGGTTGCCTGTAAAGTCGGTTTTACGGGCGAAGATTTTACGTGACAACGGTAGAATATTTATTGATATGAATATAATTAAATTGCACAATAGGAACAAGGAATTGAATGAAAATAAGAATTGCACAAATTTTAACTATAGAAATATATTTTGTTTACTAAAACATTGTACATGTAAACTTAAACTTAACTAATTCCTATTTGAGTGATTTTGTTGAGGATAGGACGATGATAGGAGAAATATGAAATGAAAGGAAGTGTTTCTGCTGTAATGTGTCTTGCGAAAGTCAAGTCGATAGTTGTTCCTTTTAACGTAGTTGACTTAGAAACGTTTGATACGCAATCAAGATTATACGTATTTTTCATGAATTTAAGAAACGAGTTGTCAGGCTTTACGTTTTTGTTAAAATCACCACACAGAAGAATCGGTATACTAGAATCAACTTGCACGAACGGTGGCACGTACTGGCTGTTGTGAATGTACGGACCGAGTCCTTGCCATAGTAACATTCCAATATCCTGCATACTAGCTCCTGGATGAATATATACAGCACCGAGTATAAACTTGAAGCTAGTATTAGCGGCGAAGCAAGTAACTTCAGTCATGCACATGTCACCCTTGGTTTTAATGACACGAGTTACGTCTGTAATCGCAACTTGGAACACTTCCGCCGTAGATGTCGATGATAATTTACGATAGATCGCCACTCCACCAGCCGCGTTGGTATTTGAAAATCAAAACACTTATTCAGATCGAAGGTTCAAATTTTTGCTAAATAAATTTGAAATTAAATAAAATTTGTAATTGTAAATGATGAAGTTGAAAATTAAAACATTTAACGTTCGAGAACATAAAACGTTCGAGAAAGACAAAGACAGAGACAAGCATGCGCCGATTCAATGCGCCTAATTCTCTAGCGCTGCGCGCGCAGCACTCTCGTTCGATGACTCATCGTAACGTTACCGGGCGTTACACTTTTTCATAAGTGACTCCCAGCCGCAACCTAATTTAAGACGTTGTCACGTCAAAAGGTATATATTGGATCAAAATATAATTTATTTTACCAATATTTCAGTTAGCACATTAGTTGGGCACATTAATATGATATAATACCTTGAAAAAGGTTGACGTTCAGCCAACTGAAATATTGGTAAAATAAATTTTGATCCAATATATGCCTTTTTAATTAAATATCTATACATGTAGAAAACTGACTTTTGCATTTAAAAGCGTGCCAGAACCCTATTTGGTTACATGCCCTTACTGGTAAGGTTGGATGTTTGCAAGAATCGCACGCCATAAAAGCAATTTTTTCTTCAGAAAAAGAAAAAAAAAAAACAGCAGAAAAAAGCCATCAAAACATCGCGTACAGTATACCTTTAAAATAGTACAAAAAGGGAAATTGTACTGGGATCTGGTGGGTAAATTAAGAAAAAAGGACATCTCCTGATCGTGCAACAAAAAGTTCTTGATGGCTTGCGCCATCTGTCAGAATAAATATCAACTATAATCATTTTTAATTATTCCAGAATTGGTAACAGTATATCTCTTTTGGAATTGGTCTTGTTACCTTATGTGACATGACCAGATCCAAACCTCTTAAAAGAGACCACCTCCCAGAGAAACCAGGAAAGTATCCATGTTCATTCAGTGGTATCACAGAAGGTTGTATACACAGAACCACCAACACCAGAGAGACCTCTGGTATTACAAAGTGAGAGATAGATCTGTTGCCGATCGTAAGATCCAGGGAAGACTTACTCTTATCATAGATGGGGTCGCTAACCACAGGAGCCAGTCCCTTGTGGAACACTCCCGGGGCAGTCTCCAGCAGGACTTGGAAGCACAGTCGGATGGTGGAAAGGTCCACACTGTTCACCTCTAGTTTGTGGGAGAACCCCGCTGTACAGCCCAGACACTTGTTGGCATGTGCCTACACCTTCTTGCAAGCTTTGAGTCTCTCTTGATTCAAGAGAAAGGAAATCCAATGCTACATAGCATGTGCATACACCTTCTTGCAAGCTTTGAGTCTCTCTTGATTCAAAAGAATGGAAATCCACTGCTACATAACATGTGCATACACCTTCTTACAAGCTTTGAGACTCTCTTGATTCAAAAGAATGGAAATCCACTGCTACATAGCATGTGCATACACCTTCTTGCAAGCTTTGAGACTCTCTTGATTCAAGAGAATGGAAATCCACTGCTACATAGCATGTGCATACACCTTCTTGCAAGCTTTGAGACTCTCTTGATTCAAGAGAATGGAAATCCACTGCTACATAGCATGTGCATACACCTTCTTGCAAGCTTTTAATCTCTCTTGATTCAAAAGAATGGAAATCTACTGCTACATAGCATGTGCCTACACCTTCTTGCAAGCTTTGAGACTCTCTTGATTCGAAAGAATGGAAATCCACTGCTACATAGCATGTGCATACACCTTCTTGCAAGCTTTTAATCTCTCTTGATTCAAAAGAATGGAAATCTACTGCTACATAGCATGTGCCTACACCTTCTTGCAAGCTTTGAGACTCTCTTGATTCGAAAGAATGAATATTTACTGCTGAATATGACTGGTACAGAGCAGGAGGAACAAGCACCAATTCTGTACTCCCAAGGGAACAACAGTCTTTGATTTCCAGACTTATATTAAGATGAGATTCTCTTGATTCAAAAGAATCAAAATCCACTGCTGCATAGCATGTGCATACACCTTCTTACAAGCTTTGAGACTCTCTTGATTCAAGAGAATGGAAATCCACTGCTACATAGCATGTGCATACACCTTCTTACAAGCTTTGAGACTCTCTTGAATCAAGAGAATGAATATCTACTGCTGAATATGACTGGTACAGAGCAGGAGGGACTAGCACCAGTTCTGTCCTGCCAAGAGAACAACAGCCTTTGATTTCCAGACTCAAGTCTAGTCATCAATGGATAATGACTTTCCAGAATGGTTGCAAGGTTTTCCCACTATGTACTAAGTGCAATTATCGACCTGCAACCCCAAACCACATCATTGACTCATCCATTGATTTGCTCTACTCATCCCCAGCAGACATAATGAAAAGTCTCAAGCTCTAAAGGCTTGATAGCCTAATATGATTGAGTGGAGATAAAGAAAGAAGAAGAAGAGAATGAAGCACGAGTTAAAAGACCACATCCAAATAAATATAAACTGCACATGCCATTTTGGTAACAACGACCTTGTTCTAATCAATACAGTAGAACTTCCTCTCTGTAGAGGACAACACCTAGTTGCAGAGCTAAAGTGTTCTTTATGGAGAGGTGTCCTATTACCAGAGAATTGCTAAATAGTATAGGCAATGAACTATTTCCTTTATAGAGAGGTGCCCCCTAGCATGAGTGTACTCTCGTAAAGTTTGTTCTACTTTAATGCAAATTGTACTTTTGTTCTTTTGTCTGATGATGGTGACAATGTTGTTGCCGAAACGTCACACACTAATAAATTATTTGGATTAGGTCTTATCATCTTTTATGCAAATTGTACTGTTTCATCAAGAGATAAGCAAATAAGGTGCCATTTGCATCACAATTTTTTTGCATATTCCATTTGTTAATATACATTTACACTCATGGACAAAACTTAAGGAAGTGGAAAGACTTTAATGTCACCGGCTGTAATATATATATATTACAGAGACATTTTTGTTCACACGTAATTATCTCGGGTATCTTCAATAAAGGTCACTGTGTATCAAATATCTTTCAAGAGTTATTGTCTGAATCCTGATATACATGCTAAAAGGTACAACTTCCTTAAGTTTTGTCTCCATGAGTGTATTGTCTGAATCCCGATATACATGCTAAAAGGTACAACTTCCTTAAGTTTTGTCTCCATGAGTGTATTGTCTGAATCCCGATATACATTGCTAAAAGGTACAACTACCTTATGCTTTATCCATGAGTGTACACTCTACATTTCTAATCTTATAATTAAAATATTACAAGTTTCTGGAGATGAGAGTTTCTTTCTATTAATGTTATCTCTAGCTCTTGGGCATCCCTGCCCTTCTACAGGAATACATAAAACGAACAATAATTTCATGTACTCCTGTAGAAGGGTAGGGATGTCTGAAAGCTTGAGATAACATTAATAAAAGAAACATCTTGTGATAAGGCACAATTTGAATTATAGATTATAAACACAAGGTAATAAGACCAAATCCAAATAAATAAATAGTGTGTGACGTTTCGGTAACAGTGTTGTTACCATCTTCAGACAAAAGTACTGTCTCACACACTATTTATTTATTTGGATTTGGTCTTATTTCCTTGTGTTTAGAAATATCTTCAGAAACCTGTTGAATTAATCTATATTTAGGACATTTAAATCAAATGAGAGCTAATCTTATAATTCAAATTGTACCTTATCACACAGGGTAGAGAGAAAGTAAAAAAAAACTTACTTCGGAACGGGTCAATCTTTAGCCGTTCTCTGAGCGTGAGGCTCTCCAGTATATCTTTCCTCTTGACACATTGGACTCCCAGGTGGGTGAAACTGCAACAAAGAGAGGTGACCACTGAGAGAATGGATACTTTCAACGCTGTTACAAATAGGCTGTTCACAGTAGATTTAGAACCACAGGGTAATAAAACTGAATCCAAATAAATTAATAGTGTGAAAATTGTAAACTATTATAGATGCGATGGTTATCAAATATCTTTTTCAAAAGTCTCAAGCTTTGCAAGCTTGACACCCTAATATGATTGAGTGGAGATAAGAAAGAAGATGATTCTAAAGAAAAAAGAATCCCTTTATTTTAGTTTCTAAATAATTGGATAGGGGTGGGAAAAAGATCTGCCATAGTGGGGAATTCCCGGAGAAAGAGTCGGATGATGTGGTACCTGCAGGTCATAGAGGGGTTGAACACCTTCATCTGACACAGGCCATTGTGGCAGTGCTCCTTTCCAACCAGGTTGTGGGGGTGGGGCCGGTAGGGAGGGTCCTTGGTGACACAGGACACCACCACCACTGCAGGGCCCGAGTGGTTGTGGATCTGGTACAACACACTGTGATTACAACCTCATCACCCACAACATACACAAAACTTGAGGAAACAAGAAAATAAAACCTAATTCAAATAAATTAAGTGTGTGACATTTTGGTAACAGCGTTTTTGCTGAAGTCACACACAATTTATTTGGATTAGGTCTTATTATCTTGTATTTATAATCTATAATCCAAATTGTGCCTTATCAAGAAAATAAGACCTGATCCAAATAAATTAATAGTTGTGTGACAATTCGGTAACAGCGTTTTTGCTGAAAGTCACACACAATTTATTTGGATTAGGTCTTATTATCTTGTATTTATAATCTATAATCCAAATTGTGCCTTATCAAGAAAATAAGACCTGATCTCCAAATAAATTAATAGTTGTGTGACAATTCTGTAACAGCGTTGTTGCTGAAAGACACAGACTATTAATTTATTTGGACTAGATCTTATTTTCTTGTATCTATAATCCAAATTGTGCTTGATCAAAACTTAAAGGAAGTAGAAATTATTTAATGTCACCGGTCATCTATTTTTTTGAAGGAGAGAGAGGCAATTTGTTTACACTTAGTTATCTTGTGTGTCTTCAATAAAGGTCACTGTAATATCTTTCAAAGTTATTATTTGAATCCTCTGATATACATGCTTAAAGGTACAACTTCCTGTGTGTCCATGAGTGTATATACAGTGTAACTCGTATGTATGCTGCTCCCCAACTAAACAAAAGATACTTAGGCTCTCCACTGGGGAAAAAAACAATGAACCCATATGGGTATAACCCTATAAAATTTGTTCCTGATTCAAGTCAAGTTTTACAGTACAGTAGAATGGGAGATCCCTAGAATCCCAAATGTACAAAAAAACTTTGGAATATTAGAGCAAATGGATTTTAGAAAAGATGTTTATGTTGGCAAAAAATTAAAGGAAAAAAGACCTTCAATGAGCTGGCTAGAATGGATCAAGGAAGATTTCAGAAGGTCACTAGATGAGCTGTGAGTATAGTCACTAACAGATCACACAAATTAAGATATTTTTCCAAAGAGTAACCAAAAAAACCTAACTCAAATTTGGACACTCACAACAACAACAAAGAACCTTCAGACACCTCTACACAAAGGACAGTTTTCATCGTCAAAATTACCATTTTTCGTTAATTAGTTGCTTGTTATTAAGACGACACCTCTCTCTAAAGGACATTTTGGCTCTGCAATCCATTATTATTGTCCTCTCTAAGAGACAGAAATTAAAATTTTCATAATTTTTACTTTCAAGTTTCCAATTATTTTATTAATGGTTTTAAAAACAAAAGCTAAAAATTTAGTCTTGTTACCCTCGTGGTTACAAAAGGAAAAGTTTGGTTGGAACTAAAATGAAGCTAGAGAGTATTAATTACGATGGTTTCATTTTTTTTATTTTTTTTATTGTTACAAAAGCACAAAGTCCAAAGGACTATTGTGCTGTGCTAGTATTATTTACATATATATGATTAATTATTTACACGATGGATTAGTAGTGTTTTGTAAATTATTGTACAAATAGTTCTAAACTTAACAAAGTTCTCATAAGATAGAGTATATACACAAAGAGAATTTGGTAATGTTTCAAAGTATCTACATACAATTTCTCCCTAGAGGAATGGTGTTAGACCTGAGAAGGAGGCACAATTGATGAACATCATTTGAACCTCGGCACAACCAACTTCCTCAAAACTGCCATTCACTGGCAATCTGTCAAGTTTTTACTGGGTTACATAACAACAAACTGTTGACAGGGAAGTTGGGGAGGGTTTGTTGAGGATTGGTGTGTTATAAGAGATTGGGAGTAAAAAATTCTAATTTGAGAGAATCTTTTTTTTAAATCTTATCATACACACAAATACACAGGCCAACTTCTACAGTCCTAGTTGCATATGTCCATAGCTCATTACAAACCCCAACATTTAATAACAAGTGCAGGGTAATGAGTTAAAAATATCAGGCCTCCATGGAAGAGGTTCTACTGTATTTTCATTAATAATAAGGCACAATTTGGATTATAGATTATTAACACAAGGTAATAAGACCAAATACAAATAAATAAATAGTGTGTGATGTTTCGGTAACAGCGCTGTTACCATCTTTTGTACTTTTGTCTGAAGATGGTAACAATACTGTTACTGAAACGTCACACACTATTTATTTATTTGGTCTTATTACCGTGTGTGTATTTTCATTAGTTATTAGACAGAACTGAAGAGAATAGTAGCTAGCTGAAGATATACTAATATGATTTGGGGAAAGAAAGAAATTTTGAGGGGATTTCATCATAAAGGAAGCAAACAACAACATTTTTTAAAACAACGGTGTGATAGAGTGGAAGAAATAAAAAAGGAGGAACTTATCGAGACAATAATTTTTAACGCTTTACCAAATGTTTTGATTTTTGTTCGCTCCTGACGAGGACAAAAGATTTTTGTCGAAACGTCGAGACAATAAAAAAAGATTTACTAGCCGAAGTATCTTTAATTTAAGAACTATGAATTCTGGCCAGGCAGCCTCTATCTTTACGAAAATCAAAATACATTCTAGTTCAAGTGAGAATCTCCTTAGAAACACAAAATTTAATAAAATGGCCATTTATCATCTAAAATTTTGATGATATTGCTGAGATGCGAGTACTCACAGTGTAATGATGTCACAAAAAGACACAAACACACGAAAATAGATAAAAATTATAGATCAACACAAATAACTTAGGTTTTATCGAAGCTTACAGTTGAGAAACATCCAAACAGTGAAGAGGCCATATTACTTGTTAGTTCGGGGGAGAGGGAACACACACTTTAGATGATTATTAACTACACACGGTAACTGCCAGTTCCCGACATCATGTGACCAGTGGAACTCCGCTGGTCCCAAGCTCGGATGAAAAAGGAAGAGGGGGAGAGTAACAAGCCAACCAAAAAACCTGGACTCAGCTGACCCGGCTGATAGTACCCTGTAAGGGCTCCTAATCCAGGGATACAGGATGAGTCTACTCCATGTTAGGAGCGGCTGCAACTCCGCCTTTGCCAAGCCTGGATGAAAAAGGAGGAGGGGGAGCAGTAACAAGCTCACTAAAAAACCTGGGCTTAGCTGGCTCGGCTGATAGTACCTTTTAAGGCTCTTGATCCAGTGAAACAGGATGAGCAGCATCTGTACTCCATGATAGGAGTGGCTGTACATGGCATCTATTCATGTCAGAGGCGGCAATTTTATATTGGAGCTAAGTCAGTGGTCTGCTACTGAGTAGTGCTCCCAGTCTTAATGACAAAGGCAGATGCATTCTACTCTATACAGTCTCTCTCTCTCTCATTATGGATGTCAAATCTCCTTTATTGAGATTTACTCATTCCCAGCAGACACCATCTCAAGCTCTACAGGCTTGATACCCTGATATGATTAAGTGAAGATATAAAAGGTAAAGATCAAATCCAAACCAAATAAATAGTGTGTGAGGTTTTGGTAACAGCATTATTACCATCATCAGACAAAAGTACTGAATGAGAAAAACTATCACAGCATGTTCTTAAATAGTACTGTTTTCAAGTGTGTAAATAAGATAGCAGATAAGAAGAAAATTGATTTCTAAGAACACTAAGATATACTATTCTTAAAATTATAATCTATCTTAGGGTTCTTAGAAATCAATTTTCTGCTATCTTGTTTACACACTAGCAGTAATAACTTTCTTTTTCTTTCTTATCTCCACTCAATCATATTAGGGTATCAAGTCTGTAGAGATTGAGACTTTTGATGGTTTCTGCTGGGAATGAGCGGAGGCTGTTGTTGTTGTCGTGTCCAATGAAGAGCTTCAAATGTCTCCATGCATCTCTATCACAGCAGCAGCAATGTCCACTATCTAATGAGTGAGGGTAATAACTATTTAAGAACATGCTGTGATAGTTTTTTTCCATTGTCTTTTGTCTGATGATGGTAACAACAATGTTCCCGAAACCTCACGCACTATTTATTTATTAGGGAATTTGTCTTATTACCTTTTATTTATAATCTATAATCCAAATTGTACTTTATAACGAGTGGAGATAAGAAAGTAGATGTGACCACAGTGGAACCGGTCTGTAGTCAAAAACATCATTGACTCACCAACTCCTTGGCAACTCTGGTTGAGGCAGAAATAATCATAGATAAAATCTACAAGAAAATATAAGACCTAATCCAAATAAATAAATAAATAGTGTGCGACATTTCTATAACAATGTTATTACAGAAACATCACACACTATTTATTTATTTGGATTAGGTCTTATTTTCTTGTAGCTATCTCTATATATATAAAAGCCAATGTCTGTCTGTCTGTTTCGCGATAAACTCAAAAACTACTGAACCAATTGGTACCAAATTTTGCATGTCGCTTTTTATAAACCTGAGGAAAATTTTCGGCTGCATTTTTATTTGTATTTTTGGCTATTTCTTTTTTTCATTTAAAGAACTTTTTTTTACGCGGACTAATCCGGAATGGAATGAATACCTAAATATGGCCATTTTTTTAAAGTATTGGTGGTGTAGTGGTAGAATGCTCGCCTGCCACGCGGGCGGCCCGGGTTCGATTCCCGGCCGATGCATTTTTTTTTTACAATTTTTAAAACTCATTTATATTATATATAATATAAATATATATTATTATATCAACTATATTAATTAAAATCAAATACCTAAACACTAATATAATACAATTTTTGCCATCACACACACTTTTTTCCTGTAGTTTATGTGTTACTTCTGTATTGCTATTCTATGGCACTTCTAATATTTATTATTGATATTGTTCCAGCCTTAAATATGCAAAATTGTTAGAATTTACTTTTGTTAATTATTGTTAAATTATGTAAATTTTAGAAATGTATATAATCTTGATTTTAGAAAATAAAGACAGTTATTAAGTATACGTGGTTGAGTCATTAGAGTTGGTGAGACAAGAGTTATAAAAGTATACGTGGTTGAGTCATTAGAGTTAGTGAGACGAGACAATAGCAGTTATTCAAGTTTGAATGAGTTATAGTCAGCTCGCTGAGTCAAGAAGCATATAATTAAAACCAGCGTTAAAATAAGAATTAGGCGGTGATTCCTCCTTATTGCCAGGAGGCCAAAGCCAGTTCGATTCAGATATACTTTTAGTATGAAGGAAATTGCACCCAAGGGATTTCTCGGGCGAAGCCGGGTCATTCGCCTAGTATTCTATAATCCAAATTATGTTTTATCAATAATAGATAAACAAATACCTACCATTATTTATACATTATTGAAGACAATGTTGTATCGTAACAATTGAAGAGTCTTTAAAATAATCTTGCAATCTTTTCATATATTTTACTTTAAAAAAAAGGCTAACTTTTTCAAACTAGATACGTCAAAAGGTAACAAGACCAAATGCAAATTATTAAAGTGTCAGGAACATTTCAATAATTTAGATTTGTTCTAGTTACCTTTTATTTTCTAATCTATAAATCAAAATTATTTTATTATCTTATCAGAGCTAAATACTTGAGAAATGTATAAAATAAAAGATACTCATAGCAAGTTTAAATTTTTTAGACTCTTGTAAATATAACTCCTACCATAAATCAAGATACCATTTCTATATACAATCTTAAACACAAGGTAATAAGACCAAATCCAAATAAATAAATAGTGTGCGACGTTTCAGTAACAGCGTTGTTACCATCTTCAGACAAAAGTACTGAATCTTCAAATACAATCTTCAATAATCATGTACATATTTACTGTAAATACCATCCCAAGATTCTGTATAAATTACCGGGGCTATTAGGCAGAACAACCCCTTACAACAATATATGGATAAAGTTGGATATACTTGGATAAAGCTTTTTTTTTTGCTTATCCCTAGTATATGTGGTACAGGCCATGATAATCATAGTGGGTAGAAGAAGGCGACTGCTTTTACTGTAAGCGCACCATATGTCTACACATGTGAAAAGAAGTTTGACTTTGCACATTCAAATGTACCAGGATAAAGCTTAAGTAAGTTGAAAGATGTTTGCAAAGGTTGAGAAAGAGAATAAAATGAAACTAAATAGAAGTCCATGTGTCAAGAGGGAGAGATAAAAATAAAGAATTATGGGGATAGCAAGTGATAACAAATTGGGAGCAATGTGGTTTCACAAAAGTAAAACTTTGGAAAAAGTTTCTTTGGTCAGTTTGGTGAGATATTTATGAAGTGTGTACTGGCTTGACTGTATGTGAACTCACTTACAGAAGCCCAGTTGACTGACTTTTATTTTGATTTAGACTTAGATTTAGTTGCACGTGTATGTTATAGACATTGATTTGACTATTGTCCCATCTGGTAGAATTTACAACTCTGACTCGCTCCCTAACTAACAATAAAACAAAAAATAATAATAATAATAATGTGTTTTTTTACAATTATTTACATAGAAAATAATATATATATATACAAAGGGGGATCAATAAATAAGGTGAATTATCTTATTTCTTAAAAATTAAAAAAGCAAAAATAATTTAAACTGCAGAATATTAAAATATAACATCAAGAGACTATTTAAGGTGTTCTGTTCTTTTTTCCCACGCGCGGCGCGAGACTTATAAATAAACTAAAATGGAAGCTCCCTTGAAGGATTGCACCACGCTTGAACAACGTGCAGTTATTCGTTTCTTGAATGCAGAAGGTATTCGAATATGCCAAAGAATGAAAAATATCTATGGTGAGTCTTGTTTGTCTCAAAAAAACATTTATAAATGGGTTAACGAGTTCAAAAATGGACGAATTACATGTTCCTCAGGTCTCAACGTTCGGCCGGTAAAGTTTTGTTAACAATTTTTTGGGATGTTGATGGAGCAATCTGTCTTGATTTTTTATCCTCAAGGCAACGTATGAACAGCGGCCTTTATTGTGACATTCTTGTAAATAAGCTAAAGCCCCGTATAAGAAACAAAAGAAGAGGGAAGCTTAGTAAAGGTGTTCTCTTCCTTCATAATAATACAAGGCCGCATACATCATGTAAAACTGTATCTACAATCATTAAATTAGGTTTTGAAGTTTTAGAACATCCTGCATATAGTCCAGACCTAGCCCCCTTTGACTATTTCCTTTTTGGACTACTAAAGAAGGAGTTAAAGGGAAAGCGATTTGACTCGGATGAAGATGTCCAGAAAGTGGTGCAAGATTTTTTTCACACGCTTCCTAAGAGTGCCTATAAAGAGGGTATTTACAAGTTGCCAGAACGATGGAGACGATGTATAGAAAGCCAAGGTGATTATTTTGAATAAATCAAGTCCTAATTTTTAATATCGTTCTTATTTTTTAAATAAATTATAATTCACCTTATTTATTGATCCTACTGTCATATATGTCCTATATATGTCATATTAAAATATTTTATTTAAAATTATATTTCATAAATTCAAATACTCTGCTAAATCGACCGCCAGAGGTCACGCTTCCCCTATAAAAACTCATTGTTGTTGTTTCCTGATGGCCGGCTCAAACCTTTTGTACATTATGTAAATAAGTTTTCCATTTTTTTATTCTTACGCCTTAAGCCAGGCAGTACTTTTACCAAATTATGTTTTTTATATATTTCTTAAGCTCAATTAAAGATATTTCTAATCTTCATTATTTTTATTATTATACGTTCAAGATTTTAACCACGACTGCATTAACATAGCATAATCCTCAAGATAATCAAAAATCAATAGAAATCTCATTTTTCACAAAACATATATATAATAGAAAAAAAATGATTTTTAGAGAGAGATGACTTTTTGAAATACAAAGATTGAATAAAATATATACAGTCACACACACACAAATTTGACATCCCAAGGGATAAGAGCTTTCAGTTGAATTAAAGGAAGTGTTGAATTAAAGTTAGCTAGATGATTTCATTACAACATTCACTGCTAGGGGATGTTTTTTAGGATATAACCAAATTGATCAAATTAACATTTGTTATTTGATAGGCTGCTGGTCGGGCCATGAAAACATGGTCAAATTATCGCAATTGTCGAATTAACGAGGTTCTACTGTATATTACAGGATCTAGCAGGCTGGTTGATGATGATTCTCCCCCTCTATCTTCTGCTTTCATCATCATCGTTGAAAGTATACTTTTGGAATGTTAATGGGATGGTTTCTCTGTTGCCCATCCTCATTGTAATACTATAAATCTCTTTGGAGGTACTCTTTTCAGACTATTTTTGGGGAAATAATATAGAAATATTTGATTAAAAAAAAAAAAGAAGCAAAATTTAATCAAATTTACACAAACCATAATTTCCTAAAATATATATACAGTAAAACCCCTCTATAGTGAACCCCATTGGGACGGGACTTTTGGTTCACTATAGCCACGGTTTGGGTATTTAAATTTTTTTTGAGGATATAATTAAAGGGCATGCGCAAAAAAAAAGGCTACCTCTTAATATTGGCTGCTTTTTTCCCCCTAAATTAACCTATTTCTATATATTAAAGCTGTATATTAAAATAAAAACAAAATCATGTGAAAATATTGCCTTTTTGATCAGTTCCTCTGATAATTTAATTAGTATAAATGTAACCTGCCCCCCATATGTCAAAAAAATCCAAGAAAAGTATACCTTATTTATAAAAATTAAATAAAAACTTTATTAATAATATTTTAAAAGGTATAAAAATATATTTTAAATAAATATTATTATATTACAATATAGGATACAAAGGCTTACTTGAAGAAGTCTGTTATTTTTTTCTGCTTTAACATATTCCTCAAAAATTTGGTTTCATATCTAGCAAAGAAATCTTCATTTTTTTAAATGAAGCCTAGCTTGTACTAACCACGTATACAAAGCTTCTTCTAAAAGTGTATAATGACACTGACGATAGCGGCAATAGTTGGGATTGATTCCTCTTTGTAGCATTTTTTTTTTTATAGTCTTCTTTTTTGCCATATCGTAGAAATGCTACTTTTGCTCATTTTCATTTTCTTCCGAAGTTCCGCTTGCGATGTACCACTCTCAATAGCTTTTATGATGGTTAATTTCTTTTCAAGTGATATCTTGGTACGAGCAACTTTTTCTTTGGCACTTCCATTAACTTTTAAAACTGGTTTTAATAATTTAATCATGTTTTAAGGAATTTTCCTAATGTAGAGTTAAGAAATTTAGTTTTCAATAAGGCATGAAACATTTATAAAAGTGCGCAGTATAAAAATAGAACATAAATAAAAACACACAATGTCGCTAAATTCTTATTTTGAATTGCGATCTGTGAGCTAGAGCTCACACAAAATTTTAATTAGTTTTGAAAATTATAATTTTGGAATTTTAGAATTAAAATTAAAAGTTCGTTATAAGCATGGTATTTTTGATAGAATTTAATATTTTGGGACCAAAATTGGGTTCGTTATAGCGATAGTTCGCTAGTTTGAAAAGTGAAAAGTTCGTTATAGCGATGGTAATTTTAATGGAATGGAATTGGGATTTTCGATGGGTTCGTTATAAGGGAAGGTTCGTTATATCCATGGTTCGTCTTAGCAGGGTTTTACTGTATTATTATTGGTCCCCTTCTTCTTTCTTATCTCCACTCAATCATTTTAGGGTATCAAACCTGTAGAGCTTGAGACTTTTGATGATAGTGTCTGCTGGGGATGAGTAGAGCTCATCAATGGATAAGTCAATACAGTCAATAATGTATTTATCTCTCTGTAAAGGAGAAATGTCCTCTAAAGAGAAGAACAATTGTGGAATTCCTGCAGGTAGGTACACCACACACAGTGGCTCTCAGCATACTAACTAAGTCTTCACAGAGGAGGGGAATGTAGGTCAATGTTAGGGAAAGTACTTGTGGAGACTTGCTAATAATATTTTTCTCTGAGGTAACGCACAAACCTTGAAAGTGTAAACAATGGCGTAACCTACATAAGCTGGGATTGTAGGTAATACCACATATACTAGAGTTAATACTATCTTAATTTATTTTACTCAAGTAGACAGGGTACAGGTGGAAGGATGTTCTAAACCGTTGAATTTCGACCGCTGAGACCTGGGTTCGATTCCCGCATTGGACACTTTTTTTTATGATAAAAAAAAAAAATGCTCCAGTGGCCCCTGATTCTTGCAAAAGTCCAACTCCACCAGCGAGTGCAAGTAACTAAACAGGGCTCTGGCACATTTGTAAGTGCAAAGACGAACTGCTTTTCACATGTGTACTTACAGTAAAAAGCAGTCGCCCACTTCTACCCACCATGATTATCATGACCTGTACCACGTGTACTAGGGATAAGCAAAAAAAAGACAGGGTACAGGCAATTATGGTAGGTAGTTTGCGACTACTTTTTTAAATTCTAAGAAAACCACATATCTTCCAATGTAGAAATCAGTTTTACTTTTGCACTTTCAAGTGTATCAGAGCTCAATGGTTCAGCTGGACTTTTGCTAGAATAGAAGTGGGCCTTTGAAGCTTTTTTTTTTGTTACAAAAAGTGACCTATGCAGGATTGGATCCTGGGTCGTAGCTATCAGAAATTAACGATTCATAAGACTATCCTACCACTGGAGTAAATAGAATGAAGAAGTCTTAAGATGAATACATTAGAATCTATTGAAAAGCATTAGAAACAAGTTATAAGAATTAGATAAGCTCGTAGCAAATGCCATGAGAGCATTTTAGGAATAATTGAACCTAACAATATGTCATCTAAACGGTACCATGTTTCTTTTTATTTGATTGATCATGATAAGACACAATTTGGATTATAGATTATAAACACAAGGTAATAAGACCAAATCCAAATAAATAAATAGTGTGTGACGTTTTGGTAACAGTGTTGTTACCATCTTCAGATTGTATATATTAGAAACACAAGGTAATAAGACCAAATCCAAATAAATAAATTGTGTGTGACGTTTCGGTAACAGTGTTGTTACCATCTTCAGATTGTATATATTAGAAACACAAGGTAATAAGACCAAATCCAAATAAATAAATAGTATGTGACATTTTGGTAACAGCGTTGTTACCAAATGTCATTCAGTACTTTTGTCTGAAGATGGTAACAATGCTATTACCGAAACGTCACACACTTATTTATTTATTTGGATTTGGTCTAATTACCTTATGTAAATGATCAATAATAACTCTGCAGGATTTACTGCGATGCTAGAAAGTATTAGATAAGAGGGTTTGGCTCATCAATAGTGAATCTCAGCGGTTTAGAGTTAGCAAATCAGTAAGCATGTCCTGAGGTCTAATAATGACAACCACTAATAAAACATCAGTTAAAGGAACATAGATCATGTAGCTTAGAAATTAAACCTATGAATTAGTATTGATATTATATTTAGAAAGGAAAAACAAATTTATATATAATGCCAACTTCAAAAATGAGTGTTTAATATTATTTTACTTTCTGTTCACTTATTAACGTAATTTAAATCTACTCGCCCCTTTTATTTGAAAATATAAAACTAGTCAAAACTTATCAAGTTAAATAAATGGTTGTTAATGTTTTTTAAAAATTTTCAACATCCTTATATCAAATTTGCATATTAAAAGAAAATAATCTGACATTTACAGTTTATATTTTCAATCGCAGAAGTAAACAAAATAAATATTTACTATTTATATAAATATAATAAATATTTTTAATAGAAATAACTAATAATTATATTTTTAATCCATCAATTTCCTCTTAGTTAAAACTGACGTAGATTCTGTATTTCTTACCTTTATGGTCGGATAAGTTTTCTTCTTAGGTGTGCTATTTGCCCCTAAAAGTCCTGCAGATCTTCCCTCACATTCGTATCTAAACCTTAAAGATCGTGATGCTGGTTGCTCGATTATTTCTACATAAGGATTAAGGTGATTTGAATTAATGGAAGAAGATTCATTCATATTTACGTTCGACAATTAAATTACATGACATTATAATAAAAATAAAATTTTAATTAATATAAAAGTATATCATAATATATATTAACAAATTAAAACAAAATTAACTAAAAAAATTACACATAAACAAGGCAAATTTCACTTTCAAAACATTTTATATTACTCGTTTATTAAGATTTAATTATATTTGACCAAATGTTTATTTTTTTATTTTTTTTTTAAACAAAAAAAAAAGGAATTTTAACCATAAGATAAAATTAACTAAAAATATCCTTAATATGGCGTTTAAAATAATAAATATTTAAAAGTTTAAAAACACATAAAACTTCATTTTATTTTACTATCTTATATTTGAAAATAATAGATGAAATTGATTTTTCTTAAAAACGATAGTAATAATTTCATATATATTTGTAGCATATATGAAAAATTTTTGTTCAAAATTTTATGAATAGACCAATTCACTCAGTACTAACTTTACTTATGAAAATTATAGCTTAAATTATTTAATTCAACACCCCAAGAGATCAGAATTTTCTGTTAAAGTCTGTGTTGAATTACACCCAGTTAAATTGAAATTAATAGTAATTCAAATGAATCGTTAAATAAGAGTAAGTTCTGAATTAGAGTTGTTGAATTAAAGAGGTACTGTAATAAATTGTAAACAGTTAGGAAATAATTATTTATTGTTTTATAATATATATAATATAAAACAGTTCTTCTTTAGTAAAATTAATAAAATAAGTTAATTGTGTTGGGAGTATTTTTGCGATATATAAAATTGTACATATCATTAGATGAGAGCTTCTTAAAAATTTCCATTAAAAATTGTATATGAAAAATATATTGACTTCCTCAAGGATCAAATATAAATTGGCAAAGATACCTAGTGACACTGTTTATATGCCTGCCTCGAACAATAAAAATAAAACACCTAACCTTGTCAAACCTTCCTTCTAGAAGTAGTAAAGCTCTGAATCTTAGAAGGTGTCTGAAACCTTCTCCTGTGACCACACTAGCATCATGTCAGAATTCAGATGAGCTTAACCACCCCCTCGCCCACCCTTATGGTCAATCAAGCCAAATTACCCACGGAGCTTGAGACATCTTCAAGCGGTACACGACCTCCGCCATATTCCTAAATGGAAAGGGTATAATACCTTTTCCAGTAGCTAAAGAGAGAAACTACTATGACGAATACTGGCTAAAAGTGAGTGTATATGCTAAATCTAATTATACATCTCTAGACTTTCCTTTGAGCATTATAGTAATTATCTTTGGCGTATCATACTTTGATCTTGAGATGTGCAAAATGGGGGTGTCCCCTTTCCTTCCACCTGACATAAATGTAGCTTTTGCTTTTGTTTTTACACAACCTGCACCTAACTAGTTCAGAAACTATGGAATTAATAACAAGGCTAAATGTTGCACTGAGTGGTTCAAACCAATATGGAAAGAAAAGGGGTAAAATGATTATCTATGATAAATGAGTTCAGTTTTGGAAATGGCTATAGATGATCATAAGAATTCTACTTTTAGATATTCTGAATAGACACAGAATATTTTTGTTTTAATTTTTTTTTCACAATGGAAACACAAATTTTTATTCATCACAATACATGAAAATTTGAATGTGACTCCCTAATATATAATCTTGATATTTTTGCATCAAATATTCCAGATTAAAATACACAATCTTATATATATATATATATATACTTGTAAAATTTAAAACAGGTTTTTTTCAAGAACTGTAAAGTCCAAATAACTCTAATGGAATACTAACTCTTTTGACATCTGGAAGAATTATCAAGATCAAATGTTTGATAACCTAAATCAATAATAATCTTTTATGTATAGCTTATCATCATCATCATCATATAAATGTCCCTCATTTATATTATGCCTTTATTACTTGCTTAGAAATATAACAGTAATGCCTAAAGTATAGATTAAATGCATTTATTATATTTTACTGGATTATTATTAAGTGCAAGATGCTTCAAAATGGATGGATGGGGCGACAAAGAATGTTGGAGATACAATAGAGTTTCTGGATGAAGCAATTAAAATGAATGGGAGTTTGCAGGACATGTGATCTAAGGATCACAGGACATCATTTATTTATCATTCTGTAGAGATAAACTTAGAAGAACAAAGAAGGAAGTAGCCCAAGAAAGGGTTGGTTTCATAATCTAAACATATGTTCTTGGATATATTAAAAACTAGAAGTTGAATAGAATTTCCAAGAAAAGGTGTTTCATGATGGCTGATCTGTGTATGGTGGATCTATATATGCACATGTAATATGAGTTTATTACAAACCAATTCCATATATAAAGTATATTTACAAAACAATACTTTATATGTATATATTTCATATTTAAAAAAAAACACCATACTTAAGGAATTTATATGGAAGTATAAAAATAAAGCTCACTTCTCCCATCAAAGACTAAACATCATCTATTGAAGGGAAAATTTTTATAGATCAATATCCTTCCAGGAAAATATTCATCTATATTTTGCCAATAGTTTTGGCCTATCCACTTTGCCAGCTAAACACCTCTTTGGCAGATTATGAAGATTCCATTAGATCCCTTGTGAATCTCATGGAAAATATCCCAACCTGGACTTCATTAGCCTGAAACCATGGTTTCCAGATGGGCGCTTCTCAGTTTGCCAAAACTGGCGTTGTGGCTTTGTCAGTGACCCATGGCACTGGTTTACAAAGATGTTCAATAGATGAATTTTTTTTTGGCATCTGACCCTAATGCATTCATGTTTAAATTTCAAGGCCCCTAAAGGTTAAATATGTTGAATATCCTATATTAAGAGCGTCATTGAATTTGCATAAGAAAAAATAGTTTTAGGTTTATTGTAACCACTTTTGTTCATCCTGTCAATCAACTAATTTATTGTTATTGTGTGTGTGTCCATTAAGGAATTTTTAAGAGATTAAAAAATGTAAAAGTGAGCGAGTTATAGAGAGTGAGATGCATAAGAAAACTGAATTAATGGAAAAACAAACAGTTCCCACTGAAAATTAATTCCTAAGACAAGTGATTGTCAAGGCAGGTCATACTGGTTGTCGTTTATTATAGGAAGATATTAATGGCAATATAAATTTCAATGACTCCTTCAATAAAACCATTTAGCGAGGATGTATAAAGAAGAAAGATTAAAATTTAAGCCTAGTCAAACCATATTGGCTCTGATGCAATATTATCCACAGTTGCAGAAAGTCGTTAACTTAGGCTTTATAATTCTTAGATACAGATTTATGCTCATGGACAAAATTAAAGGAAGTTGTACCTTTTACCAAGTATATCGGGATTCAGAAAATAACACTGAAAGACATTCGATACAGTGACCTTTATTGAAGACATACGAAATAACCAAGTGTGAACAAAAATTGACTGTCTCGCTTAAAAAAAAAAATAGACAACAGGTGATATTAAAGACCTTCTACTTCCTTAAGTTTTATCCATGAGTGTAATTGTCTGTTTCATCCAGAGAAGGCACAGCTATATAAACCTCTTCAATCATTAGGAAGGAATCTAAACATCATTCATTCCACCAAGATCTTCAACTTCTTTCTCCCTAGTTTTTGCCATTTCTACCTCTTAGACTGCTGTGTACATTCTTTCCAGTTCTACCTCATTTACATGTCTAAACAGACCTTTGGGAGAGGCCGCTGCTTATCATAAAACAGCTCGAAGAGCATGAACTCATGGAATTCATGTAATCTTTACACAAAGGTATAAGAAACAACAACACTTCAAACACCACACATTGATTTCGTGTTAAGGCATTTTTCCAATAATGTTGTTGTTTCTTATCCCCTTTGTGTAAAGATTACACGAATCCCATGAGTGGAATGGGGTGTAGCTTTCGTTGATCATGGCACCATGATCCAATCACACTTTGGGAGTCGGGGATTGTTGGGGGTCGGTGGATGGCTGGTTATACCGTTTGATTTTCGACCACTACGACCCGGGTTCGATTCCCGCATTGGACACTTTTTTCTGTTAAAAAAAAAAAAAAATGCTCCAATGGCCCCCGATTCTTGCAAAAGTCCAACCCCACCAGCGAGTGCAAGTAACCAAACGGGGCTCTGGCATATTTGTAAGTGCAGGGTCGAACTGCTTTTCACATGTGTAGACATGTGGTGCACTTACAGTAAAAGCAGTCGCTAACTATCCACCATGATTATCATGGACTGTACCACGTGTACTTGGGATAAGCAAAAAAAAATGATGTCTTCTTCTTCTTCTTTCTTATCTCCACACTGGGTGAAGTAAAATGTGTCTGCCTTTGTCATTAAGACTGGGAGCACTACTCAGTGGCAGGCCGACTTAGCTCCAAAAAAAAAAAAATGGCAGCCTCTGACATGAGGAACAGACGCCATGTGCAGCCGCTCCTAACATGGAGTACAGACGCTGCTCATCTTGTATCCCTGGATTAGGAGCCCTTACAGGGTACTATCAGCCGGGCCAGCTGAACCCAGGTTTTTTACCGAGCTTGTTACTGCTCCCCTCCTCCTTTTTCATCCGGGCTTGGGACCGGCAAAGGCGGAGTTCCAATGATGTTATATAGGCAAACTAAGAACTTATTTTAAAAATAAAATCCTCTGAAATGTAATTAATAATTTAAAAAATAGCTTCCAAGAAGATAAGTTTCGTGCTATATTTGCATATTCTCTCAAGCTTTCAGGTATATAAACCTTTCTACAGTGGTATATTACATAATGAATCCAAATCTTCAACTTACACTGGATAAAAATGATAAATAGTTTTTATACACAATTTGAAAATACACCAATACCTCGCTTTGCGTCGCTGCTTAATTTTTATTTATTTTAACTGTGCGTCTTTAGATTTTCGAAGTAGGCCGCTGCTCATCATAAAACAGCTCGAAGACCATGAACTCATGGAATTTGTGTAATCTTTACACAAGGGGATAAGAAACAACAACAACAACAGATTTTTGAAGTTGCGTTGTTTTGGATTCGAATCTTTAATTTTTATTTTTTTTCCCTAAAATATGGCAACACCTTTGTTTTTGATTGCGCCTTCACATATTTTCACTCTGCATTGTTTCAATTTGCGTCGTGTTTTTTTGGAACGTAACCCCGATGCGAAGCGAGGTATGGGTGTATATGTAAATAATAAAGGATATAAATAAAAGTTGAAGATCAATTTTGTCATATACTCCTATACAAGGGTTTATAATATCAACGGGAGCTTGAGAGAATATATAAATATAGCAAGAAAGTTATCCTCAGAAGCCATTTTTATAAATTTTAAATTATTAAGAACTTATTTAGAAAGCTTACAAGACCAAATACAAAAAGTAAACACCATGTGATATTATGAAAAAAGGCATCTCCTGCATCTCATGCAACTGAAAGTTGCTGATGGCTTGCGCCATCTATCGGAATAAATATCAACTATTCTCGTTGATTTTTATTTATTCCAGAATTGGCCAAATACCCATTCTTGATTAATCAAGAAAAGCTAACCACGGACGTGTTTCGGGCTGTTGGTCCTCATCAGCGTGGTGCAAGCTGTATAATTAAAAATCAACGAAATCAACGAGAATAGTTGATATTTATTCTGATAGATGGTGCAAGCCATCAGCAACTTTCAGTTGCACGATAAGGAGATGCCTTTTTTTAAATAATTATGCACCTTATCCCAGTACAATATCACATTTGTACTATTTTTTTACCATGTAATATGGTTTCTCTCCAGGGATTCAAAGGAGCTGTGTCTATAGTTGGTAGTAAAGGCTTCCATGTTAGGAACGGCTTCAAATTACAGTTAGACTTTCCAAAAAGTGTGCCTGGATCATGATACCATGATTAACAAAGCTGAACTCCTACACTCCATTCCATGATATCAAGGAATTTGTGTAATATTTACACAAGGGGATATTTTGGTAACAGCATTTTGTAAGTCTCTGTTTTGATAATCCTGATACCAACACAAATATAGTTTCCAGTATACATGTAGAAATAGAAGTGTATTAAATTGATTTTAAAATACTATTTTAAAATAATCTCTCATTTCATATAAACCTTATTGTCTTTTATTATATATTCACCATTAATTAAAATATTTTAAAAGATTCAATATTTTATTTTTTTACAACATTAAAAAAAAAAAAAAGAGAAATGGAAAAAAAAAAAATTGGTATAACATATTTACACATTGATTGAGAGGTTAGTTTTATCTGCTAAAACAGCAGACGCTTGCAGTTTCTTTTTTCTTGGAGCTGGGACGGGAGTTTTGAAGATGTGTTCGTCGGTGGTGATGTTATTGAATTTCTGGACGTTGGCCTTGACCTTACCTGCATTCTTGGTCAGAATCAGGGCAATGCTTTCCCTCTTGATTGAGCTGGAATTATCTTCTGCGGAGGAGATGGGAGTGTCAAAGTTGAAGAGCTTGCTGGGTGTCCATACTGTGGGATCTAGATGCTGTTGATTGGGGGGCGTGCAAATGTGGGGTTTCTCTGTTTCGAGGCTGACCTTCCTTCTCTTTGGCTCTATCTTGGGGCTTGGCTGATCCGCAAGAACCGAGTCTATGGGAGGAGCAGGAGGGGATGGGCAATCATTCTCTGTGGGGATTTCCTCTTTCTCAATCTCTGCATCTACCTCGTCTGGAGTCACCTCCTCTTCATCTAGAACCTCAAACTGGAGGCCGTTGCAGAGGGGAGGAGGGTAGGGGGAATAGCTGGAAGAACTGCTGGAGTGGGTGAGGAGACTCCCTCCATCCTGGCAATCTTCCTTGACCTGGAGGATCTCTTCACTGGAATCCTGTCTGTTCATCAAGGTGATTTCTTCTTCATTGAGGCTAGAGGAGTCGTACTGGATGTTATTCTCCTTGGAGCAGGGTGTGAGGTAGACAAAGTCCGACTTGCTATGGGACAAGGTCTCTGATAGCGCGATGGACTCGGATACCAGCAGAGAAGAGTCGCTATAGGAAGTCGGGAGAATAGGTGTGGGCTCCTCTTCAACCCCACAACTCTGGCAGCTGTTGGAATCCTCAGTGCAGGAAAAGAATTGTAGTTTCCTGCACAGGGGGATATTAATGGATAAACAGGGAATATAACACACAGGGAGGGTTGCTACAAGAAGGACAGACTTACTGGGCCACAGGGAGGGTTGCTACAAGAAGGACAGACTTACTGGGCCACAGGGAGGGTTGCTACAAGAAGGACAGACTTACTGGGCCACAGGGAGGATTGCTACAAGAAGGACAGACTTACTGGGCCACAGGGAGGGTTGCTACAAGAAGGACAGACTTACTGGGCCACAGGGAGAATTGCTACAAGAAGGACAGACTTACTGGGCCACAGGGATGTTTGCTACAAGAAGGACAGACTTACTGGGCCACAGGGAGGGTTACTACAAGAAGGACAGACTTACTGGGCCACAGGGAGGATTGCTACAAGAAGGACAGACTTACTGGGCCACAGGGAGGATTGCTACAAGAAGGACAGACTTACTGGGCCACAGGGAGGGTTGCTACAAGAAGGACAGACTTACTGGGCCACAGGGAGGATTGCTACAAGAAGGACAGACTTACTGGGCCACAGGGAGGGTTGCTACAAGAAGGACAGACTTACTGGGCCACAGGGAGGGTTATTACAAGAAGGACAGACTTACTGGGCCACAGGGAGGATTGCTACAAGAAGGACAGACTTACTGGGCCACAGGGAGGATTGCTACAAGAAGGACAGACTTACTGGGCCACAGGGAGGGTTGCTACAAGAAGGACAGACTTACTGGGCCACAGGGAGGGTTGCTACAAGAAGGACAGACTTACTGGGCCACAGGGAGGATTGCTACAAGAAGGACAGACTTACTGGGCCACAGGGAGGATTGCTACAAGAAGGACAGACTTACTGGGCCACAGGGAGGATTGCTACAAGAAGGACAGACTTACTGGGCCACAGGGAGGATTGCTACATGAAGGACAGACTTACTGGGCCACAGGGAGGGTTACTACAAGAAGGACAGACTTACTGGGCCACAGGGAGGGTTACTACAAGAAGGACAGACTTACTGGGCCACAGGGAGGATTGCTACAAGAAGGACAGACTTACTGGGCCACAGGGAGGGTTGCTACAAGAAGGACAGACTTACTGGGCCACAGGGAGGATTGCTACAAGAAGGACAGACTTACTGGGCCACAGGGAGGGTTGCTACAAGAAGGACAGACTTACTGGGCCACAGGGAGGATTGCTACAAGAAGGACAGACTTACTGGGCCACAGGGAGGGTTACTACAAGAAGGACAGACTTACTGGGCCACAGGGAGGGTTACTACAAGAAGGACAGACTTACTGGGCCACAGGGAGGGTTGCTACAAGAAGGACAGACTTACTGGGCCACAGGGAGGATTGCTACAAGAAGGACAGACTTACTGGGCCACAGGGAGGGTTACTACAAGAAGGACAGACTTACTGGGCCACAGGGAGGATTGCTACAAGAAGGACAGACTTACTGGGCCACAGGGAGGATTGCTACAAGAAGGACAGACTTACTGGGCCACAGGGAGGGTTACTACAAGAAGGACAGACTTACTGGGCCACAGGGAGGATTGCTACAAGAAGGACAGACTTACTGGGCCACAGGGAGGGTTACTACAAGAAGGACAGACTTACTGGGCCACAGGGAGGGTTACTACAAGAAGGACAGACTTACTGGGCCATAGGGAGGATTGCTACAAGAAGGACAGACTTACTGGGCCACAGGGAGAATTGCTACAAGAAGGACAGACTTACTGGGCCACAGGGAGGGTTACTACAAGAAGGACAGACTTACTGGGCCACAGGGAGAATTGCTATAAGAAGGACAGACTTACTGGGCCACAGGGAGGGTTACTACAAGAAGGACAGACTTACTGGGCCACAGGGAGGATTGCTACAAGAAGGACAGACTTACTGGGCCACAGGGAGGGTTACTACAAGAAGGACAGACTTACTGGGCCACAGGGAGGATTGCTACAAGAAGGACAGACTTACTGGGCCACAGGGAGGGTTACTACAAGAAGGACAGACTTACTGGGCCACAGGGAGGGTTACTACAAGAAGGACAGACTTACTGGGCCATAGGGAGGATTGCTACAAGAAGGACAGACTTACTGGGCCACAGGGAGAATTGCTACAAGAAGGACAGACTTACTGGGCCACAGGGAGGGTTACTACAAGAAGGACAGACTTACTGGGCCACAGGGAGGGTTACTACAAGAAGGACAGACTTACTGGGCCATAGGGAGGATTGCTACAAGAAGGACAGACTTACTGGGCCACAGGGAGGATTGCTACAAGAAGGACAGACTTACTGGGCCACAGGGAGGGTTACTACAAGAAGGACAGACTTACTGGGCCACAGGGAGGGTTGCTACAAGAAGGACAGACTTACTGGGCCACAGGGAGGGTTGCTACAAGAAGGACAGACTTACTGGGCCACAGGGAGGGTTGCTACAAGAAGGACAGACTTACTGGGCCACAGGGAGGGTTACTACAAGAAGGACAGACTTACTGGGCCACAGGGAGGGTTACTACAAGAAGGACAGACTTACTGGGCCACAGGGAGGGTTACTACAAGAAGGACAGACTTACTGGGCCACAGGGAGGGTTACTACAAGAAGGACAGACTTACTGGGCCACAGGGAGGATTGCTACAAGAAGGACAGACTTACTGGGCCACAGGGAGGATTGCTACAAGAAGGACAGACTTACTGGGCCACAGGGAGGATTGCTACAAGAAGGACAGACTTACTGGGCCACAGGGAGGATTGCTACAAGAAGGACAGACTTACTGGGCCACAGGGAGGGTTACTACAAGAAGGACAGACTTACTGGGCCACAGGGAGGGTTACTACAAGAAGGACAGACTTACTGGGCCACAGGGAGGATTGCTACAAGAAGGACAGACTTACTGGGCCACAGGGAGGGTTGCTACAAGAAGGACAGACTTACTGGGCCACAGGGAGAATTGCTACAAGAAGGACAGACTTACTGGGCCACAGGGAGGGTTACTACAAGAAGGACAGACTTACTGGGCCACAGGGAGGGTTACTACAAGAAGGACAGACTTACTGGGCCACAGGGAGGATTGCTACAAGAAGGACAGACTTACTGGGCCACAGGGAGGGTTGCTACAAGAAGGACAGACTTACTGGGCCACAGGGAGGGTTACTACAAGAAGGACAGACTTACTGGGCCACAGGGAGGGTTACTACAAGAAGGACAGACTTACTGGGCCACAGGGAGGGTTGCTACAAGAAGGACAGACTTACTGGGCCACAGGGAGGGTTACTACAAGAAGGACAGACTTACTGGGCCACAGGGAGGATTGCTACAAGAAGGACAGACTTACTGGGCCACAGGGAGGATTGCTACAAGAAGGACAGACTTACTGGGCCACAGGGAGGATTGCTACAAGAAGGACAGACTTACTGGGCCACAGGGAGGATTGCTACAAGAAGGACAGACTTACTGGGCCACAGGGAGGATTGCTACAAGAAGGACAGACTTACTGGGCCACAGGGAGGATTGCTACAAGAAGGACAGACTTACTGGGCCACAGGGAGGGTTGCTACAAGAAGGACAGACTTACTGGGCCACAGGGAGGATTGCTACAAGAAGGACAGACTTACTGGGCCACAGGGAGGGTTGCTACAAGAAGGACAGACTTACTGGGCCACAGGGAGGATTGCTACAAGAAGGACAGACTTACTGGGCCACAGGGAGGGTTACTACAAGAAGGACAGACTTACTGGGCCACAGGGAGGATTGCTACAAGAAGGACAGACTTACTGGGCCACAGCAGCGGCATCTGCAGGCAGGGACAAGGGCCGAGGCAGTCCAGACTGTACAGTGTTTGGCCTGCCTCTCCTCAGGGATTGTTTCACTTCCTTCTGGACACGCCGGATTCTCATTGTGGAGTTGGGATGGGGGCTGCCCTTGTAGCGAGACGGAGTGGTCTGTGAAACACCAGGGGATTCAATGAGTCTTGTACCAGATGGGAGTTAGTGAACTGCTCAACTCACCAGAGGGGTGACTGCAGGTATCGCAGGTCTCAACCTGCGCAACACCACAAAACTTAATAAATTTGCCTCTTTTTGGAAAATAGAAGTTTGATTTTTGTTGTAAACACTATTCTGGATTCTTGAAGATAGAGATTGCCTGGCCGGCATTAATATTTCTTAAATAAGAGACACTTCAGCCAGTAAAGATTTTATTTTCTAGCTGGAGTGTCTGTTATTTAAGAAAAGACTGAATTGTACACCTCTCTTCTTGCCAAGAGTGTAGGCCAGTGGGAACCAGAAACAGGGCTCTGCCACTTTGTTATGTGGAAAAGCCAAACTACTTTATACACGTATTATTCTTCTTTCTTATCTTCTCTCCATAAGGTGTCAAGTTTGTGGCTCTTGAGCGTTTGACAGTCATCATGATTGAGAGAAGTAAAAATCCATCTGCATTGGTCATAAAGATTGGGAGAACTCATGGGTAGTAAAGGCAATTTAAATCTAAAATAGAAAGTCTGCTTCTGACATGAGGAACAAGATACCATGTTCAGCGCACCTGGAGTACAGTCAACTTGGAGTACAGATGCGAATCATCTTGTATGCCCCTGGAGCCCTTACAGTCAGGTACTATCAGACTTGCTGTTTATTGTTGTTCTTTTAGCAATATTGTAACTTGGGGCCGGTAAGAGAGGGAAAGTAGGATTTTGCATTTTCCTCTCTCACAATAAATTAAAACCAGATCATTCTCAAGTCAAGTTTAAATTTTGATGACACTATGGACAAATATTCTCCAATTTAACCTGTTAGTAACAACAACTCTTAGCTCAGTTTAAACTCCGCCTTTGCCGGTCCCAAGCCCGGATGAAAAAGGAGGAGGGGGAGCAGTAACAAGCTCACTAAAAAACCTGGGCTCAGCTGGCCCGGCTGATAGTACCCTGTAAGTGCTCCTAATCCAGGGATACAGGATGAACAGCGTTTGTACTCCATGTTAGGAGTGGCTACACATGGCGTCTGTTCCTCATGTCAGGCAGCCATTTCTTTCGGAGCTAAGTCGGCCTGCCACTGAGTAGTGCTCCCAGTCTTAATGACAAAGGCATTCTACTTCACCCAGTCATGATGGTTGTCAAACAGACACCATCAAGGGTCACAACTTGATACCCTAATATGATTGAGTGGAGATAAGAAAGAAGAAGACTCTTAGTTCATCTAAGTGACCTTCCGGTAGCTTTTGTGACCCCTTCTAGGCAGCAGGTCTTCCTCTCTTCATTCTTCCATCAATTTAATAAAAAAAATATTTTAATACTATTTGAAAAATATGATATCATGCATGTTGATCTGTATACCTGATTATTATTAACTGTGGATGGATTATAAAAATGTCTTAATATGAAAATTTTTGAGCATCCTGCTATGGAAAGGTTTTACATTATATTTTGTGTTTCTATTGTTTTGAATGTTTGATTGAAGCAATGTGTATAAATCCTTTTTGTTAATGTTTTGATAGAATTTATTTTATGATTTAAGGGACAGTATGAGGAGTAGTGAATATAATCAGGTTGAAATGTGGGTTTGTAATAAACTGTCGTGTTGTATTGGTGTTGTATTGTCTAGTATTTAAAATATCTAAGAACGGTAAGAAGGTATTATTAATTACCTTTTCTAGAGTGAATTATATTTCTTTGTATAGGCTTTTTAATTTGGTTAAAATATTAGCGATCATTTCTGTTTGACATAAGCAAAATATGAAAAAATAGCACAAATGTGATATTGTACTGGGATAAGATGCATAAATTAAGAAAAGGGCATCTCCTTATCGTGCAACTGAAAGTTGCTTGCGCCATCTATCGGAATAAACATCGACGAGAATAGTTGATATTTATTCCGATAGATGGCGCAAGCCATCAGCAGCTTTCAGTTGCACGTTAAGGAGATGCCTTTTTCTTAATAAGCAAAATATGTCGTCTATTAATCTACCCCATATCTGAATTTGTGTTGGAAAATGGTTGATTACCTGCTGTTTGTCGCTTTCTGCTAAAGGTGATGATAGTGGGCTTCCCATTGGGGATCCTTTGGTTCATTTATAGCTTTCATTATTTTAGAAGAAAATATATTAATTCGCAAACATACCAATTATAGTAATAGAATGTACAAAAAAAAACTTCAGACCATAATATAACCTCCAATATATAGTTAAACCTATCTATAGCGCCCCCTCTTGAGACTCACCAAAATAGGGTGCTGTAGAGAGGGGGTGCTATAGACAGGTTACTTTTAATGTAAAATGTTTACATTTTAATGTTTAAAATTAGGCGCTATAGAGAGGTTTAACTGTATAAACTAAAATAATTAAAATAAATTCTTAACATGGATATGTGGTCTTGTGTTTCTACAATCTTTTTTTTTTTCTTGCTTATCCCTAGTACATGTGGTACAGGCAATGATAATCATGGTGGGAAGAAGTAAGCGACTGCTTTTACTGTAAGTGCACCATATGTCTACACATGTGAAAAGCAGGTTTCTACAATCTACAATCTAGAGTACACAAGAGGAAAGAAGAATGCACCTACCTAGAAGAACAGGGAGTGACCGCAGCTCCATTGGCCCTCCTCTTACATGGCCCCTGGGCTGGAGTGGTGGTTGCCAGACTACCACCTGGAGTCTTCACCACAAACTTCTTGAAGCCGTTGAAGAGATCTGTGCAATCCACCAAGTTTGTACATATGCTGTAGGTGGTATGGGGCACAATTTGTATTATAGATTATAAACACAATAAGACCAAATCCAACTAAATAAATAGTGTGTGACATTTCGGTAAACATTATCAGATGTTACCATCATTAAACAAGAGACTGAATGACTTTTTTTTTTCTTCAGTCTTTTGTCTAACGATGGTAACAACGCTGTTACTGAAATGTCACACACCTATTTATTTATTTGGATTTATAACCTTTTATTTCTAATCTATAATCAAAATTGTACCTCATCACTATACACCACCTGTGCGTTGACCATCTGATGCAGGTTGGTGACAAAGTCACAACACCAACTTTGGCAAATTCAAAAACCCCCACCTAGAGACTATAGTTTCATACTATGACCTTGATTGGTTCAAGTCAGTCTTTGATTTCACAGGATTCACATGAAATTCTTGATATCTTCTGAATTGACCAAAGGAGTGCTACACCAAAATGTCTAATTATAGGTGAATAGTTTTTGTGCTTATTTTGACTGACAAGATTCTCCTTTTTTTTAACTAATTCCCTTTCCACCAGCAAAATTCCCATATATATGGCATGTATGGGGGACTCACCAGTGAAGGTGCCGCTTTGCTTCCGCGTTCTTCTCGCGTGAGCAGGTAGGCACTCTGAGAGGGTCTGGGGCAGGGTGTGGAGCTCGGATGATATCAGAATCAGGGCCTCCGTGACTGCGATGAAGTCCTGAAGCATCATCGTGACAGGAGGGAAGAGATTGGGGGCCATGACAACGGCCAGGTTGTGGGCATCCATGCGGCTGTGTGTGGAATCCCTGCTGAGGGAGTTCAGGAAGTTGGCCAAGTGGCGCAGCAAGTAGAGGTTCTCTGGGGGCAGAAGAAGAAGGGCTAAACGCAGGGCGCGTGATTGTTCCTCCGCGCGAAGCCCAGCAACCAACAGTTCAGCAGTCTGACTGGGGATGACAGGCTGGGGAAGCGCTCGCAGCCATTGCTTCAAGATGGCCGCCACATCGTGGGGATCCAGTTCATCCCACTTGGGAGTCATTCCTTTCTCCAACTGGTTCTAAGATCACACACACCCTCTGCATTAGAATTTATAACAAAAGGCTCCTTAGGCTACGTATCAAAGGGTGACAAAAATCCTAATTGTGGGTTGTTTCATCATTTTCAATAGAGGTAAAAAATTGAGCAGAAGAGAGTCAGGCATCTAAGATGATGTGTGTGTGTTCTCGCTCGTCTAAGGAGACTAAGGCAATTTTTTTTACAATGGCTATCTTGTGTGTCTTCAATAAAGGTCACTGTAATATCTTTCAGAGTTATTGTCTGAATCCTGATATATAGGATAAAAGGTACAACTTCCTTAAGTTTTGTCCATGAGTGTAAATTCAGTCTGCTTTTCTAAGAGAGTGTTTGTAAACACGCACACACAAAAGAAAAAGTAAAGGTAATCCAAGTATACAAGAATACCTACCACCAAATCCTTCTGTCGGGTGACAGAGCCAGACTTGCGTAGGAGACCTTCCATATTGGAGCAGCGGAGGAGATAGGAGGTGCACATGTTCACAAAGCTTTGCGCATACAACAGGTTACAACCTGGCCCACACACTTGGATTGGATTGATGCCTACCTGGGCACTGGGGGTTCAGACAGCCAATCCTGTTCAGCCAGCGGCTGTCCGAAGATGTTCCCCACCACTGATGGGTTGACCGTGAAAGGTGGGGGCTCCTACCACAACACCACTTTCCCAATCTATCCACAGTAGAACGACTCACAAGCCTGTCTTCAAACTTCCTTTTGTTCAAGGTACAGTAGAACCTCCCTGTAAAGGACAACACCTAATTACAGAGCCAAAGTGTTCTTTAAGGAGAAGTATCCTCTTACAGAAGAGTTACTAAATAGTAAAAATGGTATTTTTGGCGATCAAAACTGTCCTTTATAGAGAGGTGTCCTCTAGCGTGAGTGTCCTCTCATGGAGGTTCTACTGTACTGGAAAATTGGGTTGAATTAAAGCCAGTGTTGAATTAAAAGTCAGTTAAATTCAAGAAAATAACACTTATTAGGATTTGATAAAATATAATGGTTGAATTAAAGAAGCTATATGGTAGTGTAACTGGCAAGTAATTGTATACTAGGAAGGAAGATCAATAATTAATCCCAATTAGCAGTAGACCCAATTAAACGAACGTGTCCAATATCATCATGATTTTAGTATCCTCCATCACTGAAAATTTTTATGTGACACTATTTTTATATCTATAACTAAAAAATTATTTATACAGACTTTATTTTACAATAATTACAAAAATTTTAAAATGGGAGGGCTTGGCTCATCAATGGTGAACCCTCCTGGTGATCTAACCAGTTTAGTGGCTGAAGTCATTTCTTATTTCATAATGGTTAAGTTGGGTTAATTGTTAAGTCATTTCTGATTTCATAAAGGTTATCTCTTCCATTGGAAGTTGTGTTAATTGTTAAGTCATTTCTGATTTCATAAAGGTTATCTCTTCCATTTTGGAAGTTGGGTTAATTGTTAAGTCATTTCAGATTTCATAAAGGTTATCTCTTCCATTGTAAGTTGGGTTAATTGTTAAAGTCATTTCTGATTTCATAAAGGTTATCTTTCCTATTGGAAGTTGGGTAAATTGTTAGGTCATTTCTGATTTCATAAAGGTTATTTCTTCCATTGTAAGTTGGTTAATTGTTAAGTCATTTCTGATTTCATAAAGGTTATCTCTTCCATTGGAATTTGTGTTAATTGTTAAAGTCATTTCTGATTTCATAAAGGTTATCTCTTCCATTGGAAGTTGTGTTAATTGTTAAAGTCATTTCTGATTTCATAAAGGTTATCTCTTCCATTAGAAGTTGGGTTAATTGTTAAGTCATTTCTGATTTCATAACAATTTTCTCCCATTGGAAGTTGGGTTAATTGTTAAGTCATTTCTGATTTCATAAAGGTTATCTCTTCCATTGGAAGTTGTGTTAATTGTTAAAGTCATTTCTGATTTCATAAAGGTTATCTCTTCCATTGGAAGTTGGGTTAATTGTTAAAGTCATTTCTGATTTCATAAAGGTTATCTCTTCCATTGGAAGTTGGGTTAATTGTTAAAGTCATTTCTGATTTCATAAAGGTTATCTCTTCCATTTTGGAAGTTGGGTTAATTGTTAAGTCATTTCTGATTTCATTGAAAGTTGAGATATTTGTTATTTCATAAAGGGTCATTATAGGGGGTTACATATATGGGAAGACTGTAAATTGGATGTAGTAGTAATATTAGATTTTACATTGATTCTCAATTAACCGGAGTTGTGCAAATTGCATTAAGGAATAATGGAAAAGAAAAAGAGTAACAAAAGAAAGGAATATGAGAAATGAGTAAAGATCATTGTAAAGCAATAAATAAAACAGAAAGGGCCGGTATTGCTATTTTGTAAAGGAGATATGCACTAGAGATAGTGTAGCTTCTCTGTGTCCTTTATTGTTAAATGACACAACTGCTAAACACAACAGTCTTGGACCTTTGGAAGTGGTCGCTGCTTATCATAAAACAGCTTGAGAAGCATGAACTCATGGAATTCATGTAATCTTTACACAAGGGGATTAGAAAAAACAACAACAGTCTTTGATTTCCAGACTTAAGTCTGGTCATCTAAGGACAATGACTTTCCAGAATGGTTGCAAAGTTTTCCCACTATGTACTAAGTGTCAACCTGTAACCCCAAAACACATTATTGACTGTATTGACTCATCCATTGATGAGCTCTACTCATCCCAGGCAGACACCATCAACAAGCTTTACAAGCTTGATACCCTAATATGATTGAGTGGAGATAAGAAAGAAGTAGAAGACTGCTAAACTCTTGACACATCACTTTAGGTCAGGATTTACTGTATTTAATGATCAGCATTGGTGACTTACTGACTTTTTCATACAAGAAAATCCAAATAATTTATTAGTGTGTGACAATGCTGTTGCTGAAACGTCACACACTATTAAATTATTTGGATTAGGTCCTTTTTTCTTGTATTAAAATCTATAATCCAAATTGTGCTTTATCATTAGTCAGTTTTTCAATTATTAAATTACTTCAATATATCTATCCCTCAAGATATTCAAATTATATTGGACAAGTTCACATTAGAAACCCTAAAATCAAGAAATTTTTACTATTTGAGAGGAAAAAAAAAAGGCACAAAGAGAAAAAAAAGCAACAGCACAATTTTTATCAGAGAACAAAGCTTGAAAAAAGAATATTGGAAAGAGACAGAAAAAATAGGAGAAAGAACAAAAAATAGTTGCAGGATGAAGAAAGGGAATGCAAAAATTTTAATTAAGAAGATGGAAAAAAAAAAAAAGCGGGTCTCACTTGGCCCAAAGAAAACCTTCGTTGCAAATGCAATTTCTCAAGACCCTTCTGGGCTAACATGGAGCAGTCCAGGCTCTGAAAACCACCGTACACTTGGGGTTGGACAGCTGTTTTGTAGATGGGTGAAATAGCCTTTTCACTAAAAAAAAAAAAAAACAACAGGTCAGAGAATATATGTGGGGTGTGTGGGATAACAACAACAATAAATTTATAACACACACAATAATAAATAAAATAAGAACTGTGCTTCACTTCCATCATTAATTGACAATATGACCCAGAATAAGTATATTGCTACGGCGTTTTATGGTTTCCACAAGTCCATATCTCAGAAGAAGGCCAAGTGACACTCACTCCTCACTTTCTTACTGCTACTCTTTTTGTGTTGTTTTTCTTGCTTCCCTCTTTCTCTTTCTTTTTTTCTTCTGTTTGAATTGTTGTTTCCTTTGTCTCACTGCTTTGTTCTTATGCATACCTCTGGTGAATCCTGTATAGGGTCAGTGACCCTAAATAAAGGCTTTTTGTTGTTGTTGTTGTAAATAAAATAAGAAATGATTACAAAGAGGCAAATTCTTCCTAAGCACATACGAGGGAAACAAGATTGTCATTACAAGAATTTATAATACAATATAATGCGGCTTATGATTGTAAAACAACGTTTGAAAATTATCCTGCATGTGTGTGTGTGTTTCTTTCGAACGAAAAATCAAAATTTATTTTAAGGAGAAATAACGATTATTTCTGACCTTAGGGATGAAGTATGAAATGATGAATTGTAAAGAGTAATGATAAATGGAAAAATAAAAGTGTTCAGGGATGGGAATCGAACCCACAGTGTTCTGCTTACCGCGGGCAGATGTCATGTCAAGAATTCTATGACCTTCAGTTGTCTGCTGGTAATCTAATGTCAATTGGGAGCAATTTCTCTCTCTGTGTGGCAAGTCCAACTTAGCTCCGCTTTTAACAATGGAGTTCAGCAAAGGACAGTCTCTGAATGCAGATCCCCAGTCAGCACAACATTGGCTAGAATTCCAAACAAACTTTCTTTTATTAGACCATTAGAGGTTCTCTAGAGAAAGAATTGAAAATGTCCAAGGGAGTTGGTGTAAGACAGACCACCTAAGAAAGTGATGAGAAGAAGACACTACACAAATTGTTGAGGTAGATAAGAAAAATGAACAGATCATACTACCATATGACAATTTGCTTAGAATATAGCCCTGGCAAGAATCCTCTAAATTAAGTTTTTTTTCTTCCTGGTCCATGGCTGAGATGTTGAGGTACCTTTGATTTTCAATACTCCTTTACTATCCAATAAGGATTGTGCAGCATCAATCACTAAATGGACTACTTTGTCCAGGAGGAGGGGAAGCAGTAACAAGCTCGCTAAAAAACCTGGGCTCAGCTGGCCTGGCTGATAGTACCCTGTAAGGGCTCCTGATCCTTGAATACAAGTAGTACAGCATCTATACTCTATGTTAGGAGCAGCTACATGTGGCATCTGTTCCTCATGTCAGAGGTGGCCATTTTATATTGGAACTATGTTGGTGGCCTGCTACTGAGTAGTGCTCCCAGTCTTAATGATAAAGGCAGATACATTCTACTTCACCCAGTCATGATGGTTGATATAAGAAAGAAGACTACTTAAACCATTTAGTAACTAATGCCGAAGATGCTCAAATTTACGTCTTACAGAGCAAAGATGAAGGACACTGCCACAAAAGATATCAACAGATGACCTAGGGGGAAAGAAAATCTGGCGTAGGTGTTCGCTACAGTTTGTGCTGTTTGTTGGCTCATCAGAGATGTTATTGGAACAAAATACTTCATACTTTAGTAAGAGACAATATTTAGTTCAATAATATTGTCACAAATTAATCAGTTTTGAATAATCTGTTGCTTATCATCGTAAATATTTGCATAGTCATCACCCCTTACCATGCTTGTAAATTACCACTTGAAAAATCCATTTGAAAGAGAGAAGATCACTCCTTTTCTTTTGGAGGGAAAAATGTCTTAATTCCACCAATCTTAGAAAAACAGTATCATCTGGACTTCTAACTAAGTTGATAAAGTACAATTTGAATTATGGATTATAAACACAAGGTAATAAGACCAAATCCAAATAAATAAAGTGACCAGTACTTTTGTCTGAAGATGGTAACAACGCTGTTACCGAAATGTCACACTATTTATTTATTTTTATTTGGTCTTATTACCTTGTGCCTTTTTGGTTGTTATTTCTCAGAACATGTTAATGGGGAAGAGGGGCATCGGTCATCACAGATATCCAAGTGCGGCACATGCTGTTCAGCGGTGATAATCATTAATCTTTTTCAATGCTTCCTTTGATTTAAGAATTTTCTCCTTTATTTGCTAAATGCTTCTTTTAGGATATTTATTTCTCTTTTTTTTTTTTTTATATAAGTGTTTATAATGATTTCATTATAAAATATAATTGTTCTTATTATATTTCTTTTTAAATTTTGTTTTCTTCTACTCAGGCCTGGTGTTAATATTGAAAACAAAAAAGGCATATCTTGACTGCTCATATATATATTTCTTCAATGGCCTTCGATTCTTGAAAAAGTCCAAACCCACCAGTGAGTACGAGTAACCATACGGGGATCTGGCACATTTGTAAGTACAAAAGTCAAACGGCTTTTTACACGTGTAGATATGTAGTGCACTTACAGTATATGCAGTCACTATCCACCATGATTATCATGGCCTGTACCAGTAGCTTAAATACTACAGAACACCATTTTGATACTTTTTTGAAAAAAAAAAAAGGGGTAAATTTTTGGCTGTTGGAGAGCTTTTTTTTTTTTCTTTTGGAATGTTGCATAGAACTTTTTTTTAAATCTTCTAAAGAAGACAGAATTTTTTTAAAAAGATAGGCTTAGAATAAATTTTTGTTTTACCTTTTTCTTCTTTGACTTGCGTGGAATTCTGACCCCAAGCAGACGAAGTTCTGCCAGGACAGTGTTGTAGAGGGAATCTGATTCTCTGGGCATTCTGTCAACACATCATAATTTCCATTACTTAACTGCATATTGGCCACCGACTCTCCATTTGCATATGTGATAGTTCAATTAATAGTAGCAGGCAGCATACATATCATCACTATTCATGATAAAATATTGAAAAACCTTTTAAAATTACAAAATATTTTCTCACAATGAGTTTCTTTTTATTACAAAACGCTAGCTTTCAAGTGATAATCGCTCTTCAATGGGCTTAATAAAACAATATCGACTATATCTTACTGGGAAATAGTCGACAATTTTATTAAGCCCGTTGAAGAACGATTATCTCTTCTATAACACTTCTCTTCAAAGATAGAAGTAAGACCTACCAAAACAGTGTTTAAAATATGGATCGCCCCTTTAGCCAGCAGATCTTTTGATCAACAGCCTAGGATTCCAAACAAATTTGAATGCTTCATTAGACCTTTAGAAGTTATATAGAAGGTATAAAAATGTCGAGGAGAGTTAGTTTTGGACTATTTAAGCAAGGGATAAGAAGATAGAAATTGGAAAGAAAGGCTCTCAAGGTTTACAGATTCAAAAGGGTCATCTAAATCAGCAACCATTATATAGTATACACACCAGGTAATAAGACCAAATCCAAATAAATAAATAGTGTGTGACGTTTCGGTAACAGCGTTGTTACCATCTTCAGACAAAAGTACTTTTCAGTACTTCATTCAGTACTTTTGTCTGAAGATGGTAACAACGCTGTTACCGAAACATCACACGCTATTTATTTATTTGGATTTGGTCTTATTACCTTGTGTTTATAATCTATAATCCAAATTGTGCCTTACCATTATATAGTATACACTTTCATCTTTCTCAAAACTGGTGAAAGACTTGGAGGTGCAAAACACTTGAAAAATATCATATCTTTAGGAGGTGTCAAATCTGACTGCTGCCTCTTAGAAGGCCAGGTGACCCCTGGAAACTAACCAACAGCAGTATCATGGCGACACTTTACACTCCTACTCTCATGTATAGCAGTCACCAACTTGTACCACAACCAATCCTAAACAAGATACATGTGTCTCCATGACATTGTGTAATGACACAAAGGATAATAATAATAAAATATATTGTTGTGTAACCACGGCACGACCCTGAACGCCGGACACGTGGGTGCGACTAACACACGCCCTATCTTAACTAGCAAGGCTCACGATTTTGAATTTTTTTTTTTATTTTAATTAAATTTTTATTTTTTTATTATTTTAATTAATTTTAAACTCTCTCTGTGAGTCATCGAACAACAGAGTTTGGCGAGAAATTGCACTTTGACCACAGACTAACTTTCTTGCTTGCTCTCTTTATTTATTTTGTAGAGAATTTTGACTTAAGTTCCATTTTTTGGATCAACGGAAAATGAAGACGGCCCGACCCGCACCGACCGACCCTACAGAGGACCGACCAGAGTGACAAGAAGCTACAGACAAGATGCATCCCCGGACCAGCCCCAACCCTGGCACCAATAAAAAGTTACATCCCTTAGTACGGCCCTGTGACTTCCAGGCTCCCACACAACAATATCTTTTACTAATTATCAGATCTCCAGTAAGAGAATTTGTTCTCTAAAAGACACTTTGGCTCTGCAACTCAGTGTCCTTTAGATAGAGGTTCTACTTTATATATATATAATCAAATTAATATTTTTCACGGATACATATTAATTAGAACTTCTGATACAGTGGAACCTCCACAAGAGGAAACTCTTGCTGGAAGACACCTCTCTATAAAAAGATAGTTTTTATCTCCAAAATTATAATTTTTTACTAATTAGCAGCTCTCCGGTAAGAGGACACTTCTCTCTAAAAGTTACTTTGGCTCTGCAACTATACTTAAAGACAAAACTTAAGGAAGTTGTACCTTTTAGCATGTATATCGGGATTCAGACAATAACTCTGAAAGCTATTACAGTGACATTTATTGAAGACACATAAGATAACCAAGTGGGAACAAAATTGCATATGTCTCCAAAACCGGTAACATCAAAGACTTTCCACTTCCTTAAGTTTTGTTCATGAGTGTAGGTGTTGCCCTATAAATTGAGGTTCTACTGTAATAATCGAGATAATTATTGCTTTCCACACACAAGCAAATCCCAAATAATCATTGTTGATTATCAAAGAAAGCATTTCAAAGTTAAAATGAACCTAGACCAGCTATGAATGGAGTTTAAACACAAACAAGAACCAATTCTATAAAGAGAGCGAGTATGATGAAGAAAAGAGTTTAACCAAAAAAAAAAAAGAAGAGCGAAAAACATTTTTACATAGTTACCTTGGAGATTTGCATAGAAATCCTGACGCCCTCCACATAATGCACATTATATAACACCTCCTTGGCTGATGTTGAGAGTAAGACAACCCCAGTGTCGTCTGCTCCATTGTTCTTGGAAACTTCCAGTTGTCTGGCTAGGTGAACTTCTGAAATCTTAGAACCATTTCCTGGGAGAACTTGACACTAGGACATCCTTTCCTCTTTCCTTTATAGTCCCTTTTGATTTCTTTTGGAAATACAAGAAGAAAAAATAAATAAATTGATCAATTATTATATTTGTTTAATAAAACTTCGAGGTATTTAATTTTTCTTTTACATATCTACATATCTGTTCAATCTGCATTTCAGGAGATATCATCTAATAGAAGCCACAATACAGCGCCAGACAATACCTGAATTGATGAAAAAGGGTCAAAAGTTGATTATTTTGACTAACAATTTATAAAGAATTACTGTATGGGAATTCAGTTGAGAAATTGAATAGAGTTGATTTTTGTCAACCACATCTCAGGATCATTATCTTCAGGATCATTGAACATTATTTTCTGGAAGAAAAAAAGAATTGCTTCAATATAGTCTCACTGATTCTCTTGCACAAATTTTGAGAATTACAATATTTGTTAATATACAAATAATCTAATTTTAATTCAACACCCAAAAGGAGATTTGAATGAAGTATTGAATGAATTCATGTTTCAATAAAGTCATTGCTTCTATTTTGCTTCCCAAGCACATTCACAAAAAAAAAAATTATACAACCAAGATTAGCAAGTCTTATCTTTTATCTGGCTATGCAAACACAGCTGGCTAAACCCCTACCCTAAAAGCTTTTTCTTCAGAAAAAAACAAAAAAAATGCATCTTTTGACCAAAAGAACCATAATAAAGTTGCTGATGGCTTGTGCCATGGCTTTGTGACTTAAAAAAAAAATTCAAATATTGGTCAAATACTCCTTCTCTACCAGGTATGTGTTTCAGGGTGGTGTAACAGGCTGCCCTTTCACAACCAAAAAGAGATGGTCTAATTCTGGAATTATTATTTTTTTAATCAACCATTTTGTTGATATTTATTCCAACAGATCTTCTTTTTTATCTCCACGCAAGCAGGTCGGATCAACCCGGGTTTGATTCCCGCATTGGGCACTTTTTTCCTGATAAAAAAAAAAAAAAAAATGCTCCAATGGCGATTCTTGTAAAAGTCCAACCCCACCAGCGAGTGCAAGTAACCAAACAGGGCTCTGGCACATTTGTAAGTGCAAAGTTGAACTGCTTTTCACTTGTGTAGACATGTGGTGCACTTAAAGCAGTTACCTACTTCTACCCACCATGATTATCATGGCCTGTACCATGTGTATTAGAGATAAGCAAAAAAAAAAATCTCCACTCAATCATATCAGGGTATCAAGCTTGTAGAGCTTGAGATGGTGTCTGCTGGGGATATGAGAAGAGCTCATCAATAGATGAGTTAATACAGTCAATGATGTGGATTGCAGGTTGACACTTAGTACAAAGTGGGAAAACATTATCCTACAGATGAAGCAAGCAAGCTATCAGCAACTTTTAGTTGCATAATCAGGAAAACCTTTTTTTTTTCCAAATGTAACTACTTGATCCCAGCACAATTTCACTTCTGTACTATTTTTTTTTTGCTTATCCCTAGTACACGTGGTACAGGCCATGATAATCATGGTGGTTAGAAGTAGGCGACTGCTTTTACTGTAAGTGCACCACATGTCTACACATGTGAAAAGCAGTTCAACTTTGCACTTACAAATGTGCCAGAGCCCCGTTTGGTTACTTGCACTCGCTGGTGGAGTTGGACTTTTGCAAGAATAGGGGGACATTGGAGCATTTTTTTTTTTTTATATCAGAAAAAAGTGCCCAATGCAGGAATTGAACCCGGGTCGTTTATACCAGCCTTCCACTGACCCCCCCTACTATTTTTTTTTTTAATTCATATTCCTTTAGTATTCAGTGTCAGTCTTAGCACTAGAGGGTCGGTAAATGAGTGATATAAAACACAGTATATTTCCGACAGTAACAACCCGGGACAAATCCTGCATGGGGCACATTTTTTCTGTATAAAAAAATTGTTCCGATGACCCCCGATTCTGGCAAAAGCCCAACCCCACACCATTAAGTGCAAGTAACCAAACATGGCTCTGGCACATTTGTAAATGCAAAAGTCTAGATGCTTTCTACTACCCACCATGATTATCATGACCTGTACCACATGTACACACACACTAGGAATAATTAGAAATAAGTCTTGGTATTAGTATAGAAGTGGTGAATAAATATTCCTGGACCAACAGAGTAGAAGTTCAAGTCAAAAGATGATCGATTGAATATACAGTCGAACCTCTTTAATTCAACAACCCAAAGTTAGGGCTAAACTGTTCATTGTTGGCGCCAATTTTGCAACACATTTTAAGACTTTTATGCACTGTGCGAATGCACTATGGTTGATGTGCCTGCAGTTGCAAAGTATCATATTTTCAGCAATAAATTTGTATATCAACAATTATCTAATATGTAAAAATTTGATTAAAAAAAAAAAAAATCAGTCAAATTATCGATAGTGTCGAATTATAGTTTGGTTAAATTAACATTTGTTATTTGATAGGCTGAAAGTCGTGACATGGAAACGTGATTGGAATATTGCAAATGTTGAATTATAGGGTGTCGAAATAACAAGGCTATAATGTATCTAATTTATTTGAAATATTGAGAAGCATATTTTTATTATAATAATATCATCATTACCATCATCAGACAAAAGATTAATTAAAGATCACCATTTAATGGTAACAACAGTGTTATCGAAACAACACGCACTATTAATTTATTTGGTTTTATTACCTTGTATACCTTTGTTTAGTTAGCGTGCGACGTTTCGGTAACAGCGATATTACCATCATCAGACAAAATAAGGTAATAAGACCAAATCCAAATGAATAAATAGTGTGTGATGTTTCAGTAACAGCTTGTTACCATCTTCAGACAAAAGTACTGAATTTATTTATTTGGATTACCTTGTGTTTATAATCTACTAGCCAGCCGAATGACCCGGGCAACGCCAATGTTTTACCCGATTGAATGTTTTTATTCAAATACTATTTGTTACAATTATAAATTGGCGCCTTAAATAAATGCATATATTAGTTAATAACTATAGCCTATGTGCTTTATCTGTCTATGTACTGTTGGCTTCCGTAGGCGTCCCTTACTGGGAAAAAGAAAGAGAGGATTCCATTTAGTTATTAACTAATATATGCATTTATTTAAGGAGCGACCCGCTCCAACACAATAGTTACAAAAATGAAAAAGCGAGTGGGGGGGGGGGCAAAGGTGGCGTGATCATAGCCAACCAATAGGAGAGCGCCATTCCAAAAAAAAAGCAAACGGTGACAGAGATGAAAAATTATTAAGAACGCAAGACGCTCGTAACTGTATAATCTATAATACAAATTGTGCCTTATCAACTAAACACCATCTATCGCTAATAATTAGAAATATATTTTAAGCAGTATTTTAAAAAATAAAAATAATAATGTGCACAAAAAGCAAGCCACACAAAGGCCACAAGAAACCAGTGCAATACAACCTCTATAAGAAGACATTCATACTAGAGAAGACATCTCTGATACAAAAGACAGCAATTCATCGGCAAAATTACCATTTCTACTAATTTGAAGTTCTCTGGTAAAAGGAACAACTCTCCCTAAAGGACACTTCGGCTTAACCAGGTGTTGTCCTTTACACAGAAGGTAGGTAGTTCTAGTGTATTAAATGAGAGATATAAGGATTATGTACAGCAAGTTCAAAGATATTATTATCATTATATTGCCACGTGGAAAATTAGGGAAGACAAAAACTTCAGGAGGAAACAAAATTTATTTCAGGGAAGGACAAAACTAAGCAAAGTAAACAAAAGATAAGCCACGAGGGAAATTTACAGAGTCGCAAGATATAAAAATAAAAATGACCACTCTGTTGATAAAAAATAATAAAATTAATAAATACTATGTTACATAAATAAAATTAATAAATACTATGTTACAATATTTTAAAATAAAATAAGACCTAATCCAAATAATTTATTAGTGTGTGACGTTTTGGCAACAACATTGTCACCATCATCAGACAAAAGAATAAATGAGAAAAAAATATCACAGCAAGTTCTTAAATAGTACTGTTATTAAGTGTTTAATTAAGAATTTGCTGTGATATTTTTTCTCATTTATTCTTTTGTCTGATGATGGTGACAATGTTGTTGCCAAAATGTCACACACTAATAAATTATTTGGATTAGGTCTTATTTTCTTGTATTATAATCTATAATCCAAATTGTGCTTTATCATATCATTATATCTTGTTAATCAGCTCTAAGACTGGTGTACCTTCTCAACAAGGCTCTTCCAAAGCACTCACAATCCATATAAGTAGAACTACCTCCCTGTAAAGGACAACACCTAATTGCAGGGCCAAAATGTCTTTTAGGGAGAGAGGTGTCCTCTTACCGGAGAGTTGCTATATTGTAAAAACGGTAATTTTGCAAATGAAAACTGTCCTTTGTTGAGAGGTGTCCGCTAAAGAGAGGTTCTACTGTATATGGTGGCAATATACCTTCATTTACGATAAGGTACAATTTGGATTATAGATTAGAAACACGAGGTAATAAGACCAAATAACAAATAAATTAATAGTGTGTGACATTTCAGTAACAATGGTGTTACCATCATCAGACAAAATATTAATTAAAAATCACCATCTAATGATGGTAACAATTATGTTGCCGAAACAACACACACTATTAATTTATTGGGTCTTATTACCTCGTATACCTTTGTTTAGTTACCTCATTCATGGTAGATTTGGGGAGTCAGTGGATGAGTGTTTTAAACCATTGGTTTTTGAATGCTATAACCAAGGATTGAATCCCACATTGAGCACTTTTTTCTAATAAAAATAATAATAATAAAAAAAAAAAAGAAGCTCTAATGGCCTCCGAGTCGTGCAAAAGTCCAACCCCACCAGCGAGCGCAAGTAACCAAACAGGGATCTGGCACACGATATAGTGCAAAATGGAACTGCTTTCTACATTTGTAGGCATGTGGTGCACTTACAGCCAACTTCTACCCACTATGATTATCATGGCCTGTATGTGTATTAGGGAGATAATAAAAAAAAAAATTGACAAATACAAGAGTCTTTTTATCCACTTGTCTTCCACATATCCATGTGGCAGTGACCTAGTTGTAGGTTCATTCACATTTAGAAGCTGTTTACGACTACAAGAGTAAATGATTGTCCTTTTCCATAGTAGGTGCCTTGTTCCAGTCTCTGTTCAGCCACTTGTGACTCTTAGAGCTACTCAGGAACATTGTCCACCCTCCGTAATGTGGAAACACCATGGGACGTTACAGTGATGTAAAACATATTGGGAGGCACAAGGTAATAAGACCAAATCCAAATAAATAAATAGTATGTGACGTTTCAGTAACAGCATTGTTACCATCTTCAGACAAAAGTACCAAAGGTGAAAATACTGAATGTAAAAATTGTGCTTTATCATATTGGGAGGGCATGGCTCATCGGTGGAGAACTTGGCCGGTTGTTGGCACCAGTTTGATCTAGACTGCTATGTTTAAATTTTACAGTAATAAGACACAATTTGGATTATAGATTATAGCTACAAGAAAAGAAGACCTAATCCAAATAAATTAATAGTGTGTGACGTTTTGGTAACAGAGAGCGTTGTTACTATCATTGGACAAAGATACTAAATGAGAAAATGAATCACAGCATGTGTTTTAAATAATTACTGCTATCAAGTGTATAAACAAGATAGCAGATAAGAAGATAGTTTTCTAAGAATAATATTTTAGGGTACTTAGAAAACTATCTTATCTGCAATCTTTTTTTTTTCTGCTTATCCTTAGTACATGTGGTACATGCCATGATAATCATGGTGGGTAGAAGTAGGCGACTGCTTTTTACTGTAAGTGCACCACATATCTAAACATGTGAAAAGCAGATCGACTTTGCACTTTAAAATGTGCCAGAGCCCCGTTTGGTTACTTGCACTCGCTGGTGGGGTTGGACTTTGGCATTCGGGGGCCAATATATATCTGAAATCTTGTTTACACATTAATTATTTAAAACATGCTGCGATATAATTTTATCATTCAGTAATTTTGTCTGATGATGGTAACAATGCTATCACCAAAACTCACACACTACTATTTATTTGTATTTGGTCCTATTACCTTGTTGATATTACCATAGAACCTACATGAGAGGACACCCGCGCTAGAGAACAATTTTGTACAAAGGACAGTTTTCATTTGCAAAATTACCATTTTTACTATTTAGCAACTCTCCAGTAAGAGGACACCTCTCCCTAAAAGACACTTTGGCTTTGAATATAGGTGTCCTTTACAGGGAGGTAGTTATACAGTATATAATGTACAATCTTTAGGAAAATTCTTTGGGGTGAAAGGAGAGTATTTAAATGGGGACATGAAACTTTGGATAGGGTAGAAACACAAGGTAATAAGACCAAATCCAAATAAATAAATAGTGTGTGACGTTTCGGTAACAGCGTTGTTACAGAAACATCACACATTATTTATTTATTTGGATTTGGTCTTATTACCTTGTATTTATAATCTATAATCCAAATTGTGCCTTATCAGGATATGTTAGAAATATTCTCATATTTATGGTCATCTCTGCATCGTAAACCCAGCCACAACATTTTCTGTAAACCTTTTCAAGAGCATGAACTTGACGAAGCTTTAAGTTTTAGGAGATAAGAAAGAAGAAAATCGTTGCTAAAACCAAGTAGTGGCACAAGACAGGGTCTGGATGAAGACAACATTCTCACTTCAACAAAGTTGTCAATCCGCAAGTTTTTCCTGAACCTTGAGGAAGGGAGATAACAAACTTCCACCCTGATTATCTGGTAAAGGATTCTTCAGCCTTGGGAAGGCTTCCTTGACTTTATAAAATTGTACGTCGTCTTAGAAACACCAAATCCAAATAAATAAATAAATAGTGTTTGATGTTTCAGTACCAACGTTGTTACCATTATCAGACAAAAGTACTGAATAAACACAAGGTAATAAGACCAAATCTCCAAATAAATAAATAGTGGGTGACATTTCGGAAACAACTTGTTACCATCATCAGACAAAATTACTGAATGGACACAAGCTACTAAGACCAAATCTCTAAATAAATAAATAGTGGGTGACATTTCGGTAACAACATTGTTATATCATCAGACAAAAGTACTGAATGAACATAAAGTAATAAGGCCAAATCCAAATAAATAGGGTTTGATGTTTCGGTAAAAACGTTGTTACCATCATTAGACAAAAGTACTGAATCAAATGATGATGGTAACAACACTATCACAGAAACATCGTACACTATTCATTTATTTGGTCTTATTACTTTGTGTTTCTAATCTATAATCCAAATTGTGTCTTATCAATGTACATAATCTTGTTTAGAGTTTCCCTCTTGTTGTGTCATCAGATAGAGAGTAGCCAGGTGTTGCTTAGATCAGGCCACGAATTTATGGAATATAGTTTATTTAAGCTTCACAATTGATACATCCTATTGACTGACCGCCTAACACAAATGGTGCCGCTATTTATATACAATATCTGAGACAACAACTTAGTATGCAAAGTGGGTATTTTCATTTTTACAAATAGTTAAAACATGCAAATACACTACACCTCTTAATATATATAGTGTTGTGTGTCAACAAGTAGCCGACCCAATGGTGCATGTCACTGAAAATTATCTATTAAATTAGAAACTCTATTTTTTATTTCACATTTATTTCTTTTATTCTCTTTCATTATTATTTATTTTAGTTATCTCAGAAACTGCATCATAGAGACTAGTATAATTGTATTTGACCATTGACCATCATTTTCACAACAATGTGTTAAAGATAACGATCCAGTTATCTTTTACCCCATTGATCAGAATATAGCTTGACGGTTGATTATATAACATGTTGTGGTTACAGCAGTAACACCTCTTACAACCAGCCCAACGGAACCCAAGACCTTGAACCGAACCACAAACCCAGCATTGGACCAGGCCTTAGTGACCATGGCTTAGCAGGAAAGAAGACTTCCCCAAATAAACCCACAGAGCCTTACATCTCTTCTTCTTCTTTCTTATCTCCACTCAATCATATTAGGATAGCAAGCCTTTGCCGGTCCCAAGCCCGAATGAAAAAGGAGGAGGGGGAGCAGTAACAAGCTCGGTAAAAAACCTGGGCTCAGCTGGCCCAGCTGATAGTACTCTGTAAGGGCTCCTAACATGGAATTCGTGTAATCTTTACACAAGGGGATAAGAAACAACAACAACAACAAGGGCTCCTAATCCAAGGATACAGGATGAGCAGCGTTTGTACTCCATGTTAGGATCGGCTGCACATGGCGTCTGTTCCTCATGTCAGAGGTGGCCATTTCTTTTGGAGCTAAGTCGGCCTTCCACTGAGTGGTGCTGCCAGTCTTGATGACGCATTCTACTTCACCCAGTGTGGAGATAAGAAAGAAGAAGAAGGGTATCAAGCTTGTAAAGCTTGAGACTTTTGATGGTGTCTGTCGGGGATGAGTAGAGCTCATCAATGGATGAGTCAATACAGTCAATAATGTGTTTTGGGGTTGTAGGTTGACACTTAGTACATAGTAGGAAAACCTTGCAACCATTCTGGAAAGTCATTGTCTGTAGATGACCAGACTTAAATCTGGAAATCAAAGACTGTTGTTCTCTTGGGAGGACAGAACCGGTGCTTGTCCCTCCTGCTCTGTACCAGTCATGTGTAGCGTTAGATTCCAATGCATCCCTGCCTTTGTTGAATCAATAGCTTTAAACTTTAAGTGGGATTTACCATTGATAGATCTCAATTTTAAAAAAAATCACAGACTTTGTGAATTTGCAAAGACATAGATGGTGTTTAGTTTTTAGTATCGTTTTTGATGGTAGAGATGACCTTTCTTTTGAAAGATCAATATCCTCTCTGGTAAAAAATCCACCTTGTGTTTAATACAGTAGAACCCACATTTGGAGACACTGGCATTAGCGGACAACTCTAAATAAAAGACAATTTATCATTACCAATATATATGCTCTTGCTAGCAAATATAGTAGAACCTCCCTGTAAAGGACAACACCTAATTGCAGAGCTGAAATGTCATTTATGAAGAGGTCTCCTTTTACCGGAGATTTGCAAAAAGGTAAAAATGGTAATTTTGCAAATGAAAACTGTCCTTTATAGATAGGTGTCCTCTCATGGAGGTTCTACTGTATTTTCAAACAATGGACAATTTCCTAATGAATTATTTATTGAGATGCCATATAATCAAATCTAGCAATAGCAATAACACACTCTGAACATAGATTTTATTTTGATATTGCCACCTTGTTTTTAAAACCACCTTAAAAACTGGGACTTAAAACTTGGAAAATTAGAATTGAGGAGGTTATAACCAAGTTGCTTTTATATATTAAGTTGTTATAACAAGGTTTTACAATCAATTTTTATATTTTTTCAACTTAAAAATTTTGTCTATGTTTGCATCTTTTGCCTCTTATTTAAAAAAATCAAATCAAAATGTATTTATCCTACGTGCACCACTCAATTTATGTGAACTAAACACTCCAATGTCTCAAATTTAAAGATCATCCATTACTATTTATATCTAAGGAAACATAAGAACACCTTTTTAAACATGTTAACAGCAATAAATTTAATAAAAAATAAATATAGTTTGATGTGAATTACTCGTAAATGATAAACAAATATTTTATTTTGTTATCAAAAGATATGTTCAACATTGTCAACATATCAAGATGTATATTTACAGCATAAACAGGTTAGTTTATTAAAATATAAATTTATATACTCTTTAAATTTCATTTATTTATTTAACTGAAACATTGTATTTTTATTGATAGTTTGCAAAATTTTGTAAAGTTGTCAAAAAAAAAAAAAAAACATTAAAAATTGATTCTTGTAGAAACATCAAATATGCGCAATTTTGATTTCTAAAAAATGATTGTTGCTAAAGGAAAGCTTGTATTTATTTCCACTCTTCAAATAATTAAGTAATTTTATGATACGTATATACAACACGATCATTTTGTAATAGGCATAAGAAGGTAAAACATACCTGCTTTTTTTTTATTGATCAAATATTATTTAGATAGTCTCATGATTTTATATGAAAATAAACGGAAAATAATTAAATATATATTTAAACTTATTTTAATACAATTTGCGATTATTATTTTCAAATACAACTACACAGTAAAATAATGGCCCTGATTGGTTGAAAGTGAAAACAACAATAACGTTGAAAAGTGAGAGCCCAATTTAATGCTATCTACGATATATTTTTATTTTGAAAAAAAAAAAAAAAAAAGGAAAAGTAATTCAACAAACTATTTATAAATGACTAGTATGTTTATTATTTAATTTATTTTCAAAAATATATTTTAATACCTTTCTAAAATCTCTCTCGATCTCTCGAGGGGGGAAAAGTGAGTGGGGATATTTTTAGAATGAAAGATTTCTTTCCTACTTGACTCAAATATGTACTTCATTCCAACTTTACTTTTCAAATTTAAAGTTGCCTGTAGATTAAACAAGCTAATCTCCTGAAGAGTTACCTATTAATTATCCAAGCTGTAACAATATTAATTGCTCAAAGCTGTGAGGGCAATTGAAAAGTATAACCAGAAATAACTTACATGTTTTTCTTAATAAAAAATACTGTAGAACTTCCCTGTAAAGAACACCTAATTGTAGAGCCAAAATGTCCTTTAAGGAGAGTTGATAAATTTTTAAAATGATAATTTTTCATATGAAAAGTTTCCTTTGTGGAGAGGTGTCCGCTAAAGGGAGGTTCTACTGTATATATATAATACATAAAGATAAAATTCTAAGTAGATATAGTATTCATACTTCTAAAAGTATAATTTGTAATATGGTAGTATAATATAATTATAATATATTCTTTGTTAAATGCATATTTAGTGACTCAAAATATTTGTAGGATATATATAAATAACATTAATCTATGGTTAATCTACAAAGAGAGATGATTTTGAAGAGGTAGTTGAACTTTTCATCTATAATGATATTCCATAGTCAACAGTTGAAGGGCACGATAGGCTCTTGTAGCTTCATTGGTATTGAAAAATAGGATAATGTACTTATTCATTAGAATATAACAAATGAACTCTTGAAATGGTATATTGATAACTTGGAATCATATGCATTAAAATATACAAGTATCAGAGTCATCAATCAACAATCAATCAACAATTCTGTCACCGTTTGCTTTTGTGAATGGAATAAATACCAAAATATGGCCATTTTTAATAATAATCGGTGGTTCAGTGGTAGAATGCTCGCCTGCCACGCAGGCGCCCTGGTTCCCGGCCTATGCATTTTTTTTTTACAATTTTTAAAACTCATTTATATTATTAAAATATATGTGCTTTTCCTGTCTATGTACAGATTTATGGTCTATGTACACAAGTATACAAAAATGTATACAAGTTATTTGCAAATTACCTTGCAAATTTGCCCTTTCGCTCGCAAGCAGCGCCTCTAGCGGTGCAGATGGGAGGTAATATCAACTGACCTAATGGACAAGTAAAACATGTTTTAACAGGACATAGAGAAAAATCTGGAAGAGATATTTTTCGGATTTTTAGTCAAGAAAAATAAATTGACAGGTTCTGGGAAAAAAATAGTTGTTTTTTATTCAGAAAATGATGATGACAATATTGCTGTATCATATTTGATTATCAGATACAAAATTATATCCTGAAAATTTCCAAAAAGCAGAGACCACGGGTGAAGCCAGTTCATTTTTAGTATGCAGGAACAAAATTCTAACAGAAAAACATTCATTCGAGCAGAAGACAAAAAGCCAGATCATCTCTTTATAAAAATATCGCTTCTCGAGCACAAAGTTTGGAGCGGTACGTTTCACAAGAATGACATCCACGGCGTCAATTTATAATTGTAACGAATAGTATTTGAATAAAAGCATTTAATTGGGTACAAGGGCGTTGCGATTCTAGGGTAGGAAGAAAAATTATAAATAACTGCAAGTTTTTGTAGACAATTTGACTCTCGCCTAAATTCAAGTACAAGTAGAGCGCTACTGTTGAGTCTCTTAAGATATTTATATAAAATTCTAGCTGAATGTACCCTCTCATTGTAAACGATGTCTTTCAAATGAAACGGTCTATGATGAGAGACCACTCCAAGGAGCAATCAAGTTTAACCATTTTCTAAGCATGGTCTCCCAGAAGATGTTCTACCCTTTTAAAAATGCATAGCAACTTCTTAGATATTTCCACTTTTTAGATGTCCAAAAGTGGGCACGAGAAGTTGCAGAGGTGGGAACCACAAAATATTTGTATATGACCAATATTGAGATTTAATGCTGTATAATTGTCAAAGGGGGATTTACCACTCCTTTTAGTTGAATACATTTTGTAATTGAGTCATTTACTTTTAATCTGTTCCATTCACAAAAACTTTCTTCGTCAACATCCTCATTTACGTTTGGGCAAGAAATATTTGCTTTCATTAACATTGTAGACATAATGTAATTTTTAAACAAAAAAGAAGTTCTTTGTATTCAAAATATTGCAATTTCATTAGCGACTAATTAAAACCTACTATTTTCACAAAGTTATTTTTATGAGAGAGAGAGAGAGAGAGAGATATGCATTAGCGCGCCATCTGTTATGAAAATTCCAAAACTATTATAAACGCCTATGATTCTTTTAAAAATTAAACAATTTCTTCTGTTCTTACTACAATGGAAAAATTAATTGGAGGAGCTGGCTCATCAGTGGTGAACCCTACCAGCGGTTTCGCCAGTTTAATCTACCATACAGCTGTTATATTGCACTAGCCGAATGTGCAACGCCCGTGTTTTGATTCAAATACTATTTGTTACAATTATAATTTGGCGCCTTAGATAAATGCATATGTTAGTTAATAACTATAGCCTATGTGTTTTATCTGTCTATGTACTGTTGACTTCCGTAGGCGTCTCTTACTGGGAAAAAGAAAGAGAGGATTCCATTTGGTTATTAACTAATATATGCATTTATTTAAGGAGCGACCCGCTCCAACACAATAGTTACAAAAATGGGGGGGCATGATGGGGGGGGGGGGGGCAAAGGTAGCGTGATCGTAGCCGACCAATAGGAGGGCGCCATTCCAAAAAAAAAAAAGCAAACCGTGACAGAGGCGACGAAGAATGACGCTCGTAACTGTATATAGAATTTTTCGATCTTACTTTTATAGTGATACTGTTGCTAGACTCTTGGAAAGGGTATTTTATATGGAATATGGATTTAAGGACAGCAGAATTACATACAATTAATTTTAAAAGAAACATATATAATACACACAAAAAATATATATAGATAATGCACCAACTGAGTTTTTTTAGTTTCAAAGTTTAAAGCAATCTCCCCCAAATATATTGAACTATAAATGACGATCTACAAAAAAAAAATTTCGCTATTTTTTACTTCATGTGTCACACACTTATTTGTATTCTCCAAATATAAGTAGGAATATTCATTTTTTATTTATTCAAAATTCCAATCTTCGATTTTTTTTTTTGCTCCCAATTTTAATCTATATATCATAATCCGCTAAATGTTTTGTTTTTAAAATAAGTAAGTCCGTATTTTTGTATTTTATTAATTTCCAATGGTAGATATTTCGTATTTCTAATTCAATTATTAAATGTTTTCTGCTTTTATAATCAGAATGACTTCTGTGTAGAAAATTTCCTTGGCGATCTACACTGGATGATTGGTTTATCCATGTTTCTGTATCTGCCTGAATGTTAATACTTTGTTTGAAAGTATTTTTATTTAACCATACTTGAAATACTGCTTCTAAGAAATCAGAATATATCCATTGTGATTGTAATATACCTTATAATAATATTATAATCTACTCTGTTTAATTAATTTATTTTTGATTGTTTGTATTTGGCAGCACTGTAATTATTGTGGTTGTTATGAATCTATTAAAAAAGTGTATGTTTGACATTAGAAAGATATATAATTAAAATTTGTTTATTAATTTAATAAAGCATATTTATTTATTTAATCGAAGAGAGGAACATTACAGTGATATATAAGCCACTATCTATTAGGAGTATATTTTAGTTTGTGATTTTTTTTTTTCGAGAATCGAAGTTTATTGTGAAAAACTAGTTAGGCATTCAATGTTCAAAGTTTTGTAGAACGACATTTGAAAATATCCCGCATGTGTTTCTTTTGGACGAAAAATCGAAATTTATTTCAAGGAGAAATAACTATTATCTCCAACCCTAGGGATGAATTATGAAAGGGTGAATTGTGAAGAGTAATGATAAACGGAAAAATAAAAGTGTTCAGGGATGGGAATCAACCCACAGTGTTCCGCTTACTGGGCAGATGCCATGTCGACTAGGCTTTGTTGCTAGCCACTACTTTTTCTTATCTTTCTGACAATTGATATATCCCATCGCGGAAAAAGGCTGGCTCTTTGGCCGCTATCCATTCATCGATCCAATTTTTTTCCATTTTTACATCATCGTAATTGGAGAAGTGCTGGTCACAGCCAGCAATGTCTGGGCTATAAGACGTTAGGGTAGAACTTCCCATTTGAGCGTTTCAAAGCACGTTTTAAAGGGTGCTGCAGCATGTAGCAGAGTTTATTATCTTTATTAACCATTTATTATCGCTTTGTTGTTTCTATTGTAGCCGTTTTTCTCGAAATGAACGGCTCAAACGCATCAATTGTCTTCGGTATATCTCCCCTGTGATTCTTTCTTTCAGTTGCAGCAGCTCAAATAATTTCAAATATAATTTGAGAAATATATTCATTAAGGGAATATAAACTTTAACTAATAGGTGAAAATGAGAAATTTATTATTTGTTCTTGTCTCTATAATTTGATTAAATTTTTTGAAAGATAATCAACCCATGGATTAAAAAAATAAATAAAAGCTCTAAAACATCACTCCTAGCTGGTCCTACCAAATACACAGCATAATCTTTTCGTTAGGCTTGACCGTCGATGATGAAGCACGGCTTTCCACTCGTTGCCCAAGGTTTTGGATTATCTTATCATAAAGGACACACTTTTTATCGCCAGTTATAATTCGATGCAAAAACCCCTGACGTTGGAGCAGTTTTTCACACATAAAAACGGGTCTCATGGCTTTAATACATACTGCACCCAAATACTTATCTTTCGGAACATTCCCTTTTTTTTTTAGGCGATGAAAAATGGCTGGCTGAGTTACTCCAAGTGTTTTTGCGAGTTCCTTTTGCGTTTGTTTAGGATATTCTTCAATTCTTGCCTCTAATTCTTCATCCTCAAACTTTGGTGGTACTTGGGGTCTTCCAAATCAAATTCGCCACTTTTAAACTGTGCAAACCACTTTTGACACGTTCCTCCAGCTAGAGCATGGCAAGCTAAGATGATTATTAGCAGTTATTTTCTTCATATTGAAGTATAACTCCCGCAAAAACACATTATTCAGTACAAAGGTTGACATTTTAGGAACAAACAGAAACTAGGTTGTTTACCTTTCAGAGAAGTGACGGTTACTGGAAAAGGAAGCCTTATGATGACGCTTCAAAATAATGGTCTTTCCAGGTGAACAATGGAATAATAAACTAGTAGCGCCATCATTGTCAAAAGAGTACGAACTTTTTTAAACACTCATTATATTCTTAATGTTCCTTCAGACGTCCTCCAGGTTGATTCAGATTCATTCTGGTAACGACTCGGCTAGTTAAATATATAACTTTAAAATATATAGGTCTTACAATGTACTAGAGCGCCATCTGTTATCAAATTATAAAACTATTTTAGAGGCGTAATATTCTTTTTAAAATAAAATAATTTCTACTGTCCTTAAGGACAGTAGAAATTGTTTTATTTTAAAAAGAATATTACGCCTCTAAAATAGTTTTATAATATATAGGTCTCTTACTTGGAAAATATTAAATAAAAAAAAATGTATAGTATTAAAAAATCAAAAATAATCAACAAAACAAAACAACTCAACACGCCCCACCTGCCTCAGATGTGTGTTTATAGCAAATCATTCCCAAGTCAAAGTTCAGGGAAAATATGGTTCAAGTCACAACTGAGCTCTGTGTTGTGTGTTAATTAAAAAAATGAATATTAAAAGTCACTTCTTACAAATAGTGACTCTAGCATCTTTCGCATCTTATGATCATTGAACTTAATTGCATATAATCTATTCTCCCTCTTTAGACCTGTCAATCTTTCTTTTTTTTTTTTGCCTTTGGAATTTGAAAATTTGATAACTATTACTAATATCCTGTGTTATTCACACTTATTATATAATCATTTATCTCTACCATATAAATGAATCATAGTATGACACAACAAGGCAATAGACAATTTAGCATTAAAATATGTAAATGATTTTGGGGTATATTAATATTACTAAAAATGTCCAGAAAAATGTTTTTTTATTATCTTAACTCAAGAGTATATACATAGAGAAGGTTATTTCAACACGCATATTGAGGGTTTTAAAATAAAAATTTTGATTAAAAAGTTATTGTAAACAAAAAAAGTGAAAAATCAATATTTACATGAGTAATCAGATTATCAAAATTTTGATATTCTTTATTCTGTTATCTAATCTATAAAGTTGGATTTAGTAATAATTTTAGTTATTATTTACAATTTGCAACAAGAATTTGTCTTTCTTGCTGCCTTATAAAAATGCTTTGATGATCTACTTAGATCTTCTGATTTAGCTACTAAATCATCCAACTTTTCTCCTCTCTGTAATACAGATTCAAGGGTTTGATGTAGGATTATTTTAGTTTCATCTACATCATTCTGAATTCTTGTAAGTGCATCTGCTTCTAATGGATTCTTGTATTTATTTAAATAATTTTCAAGAGTAGATCTAAAATTGAGCAAACTAGGTTCATTAGGAATGCGTTGGTTAACTGGTATGTTGTTGGCAAAATCTTCCAGTACTTTGTTCAATATAGTTTGAGCAACTCTTTGAGGATATTCAAGATCTGTTATCAAGACTGCAGCTAGATTATTTGTTTGAGTATAAACATGGCAAAGATATTCTCCTTGTTTAATAGAGGACCTAGCTCCTGCAATTGTTCTTTCCACAAGCATTCTACTGGTGAATTCCATAAATTCTTGTATGTTTCTTCTTTGAAAATAACCGAAACTAGTAAGATCTGAAGCCAATGAAAGAAGCACTGCCTTAGGGCCCTCTTTTTTAAGAACAGCTAAATGATATAAATACACCATGATGTATAATTTAAAGTAAAACGAATTTATATATTTATATTACCTATAACTTTGAAAAATATCAAATTTCTTATGATTAGTGAATTTGAAATCTCAAGTCATAAAAACATTCCTTTTAAAACAAGAGCTGAGTGAGATTTAACAGATTAAATATCTTAAATATTTTATTTTTATTTTAAGTTCATATATTATTTTATTTTTTTAATTAAAAAGACATATATTGGATCAAAAGATCATTTATTTTACCAATATTTCAATTGGCTGAACGCCAACCTTTATCAAGATGTTATAACATATTTAATGTGTGTCAACAACAATTATTTTATGCTTGAAAATTATTATTTTTTAAACTTTTTAATTTCAATAAAAATTAAATTATCAAAGCATCTCAGGAATAAATTATTCTAATATACTTTTTATATTTTTATGGTAATTTTATCATATATACTTGCAATGGATAACTGTATATTCACGCAAATATCCCTATCAAGGTTATCGCGTTTCCAATAAAATAAAAATATAAAGGCTAATTTAATATATATATATATTTTTTTTAATTATTGGAAAATATAAAAATTAAAAGCTGAGGCTGGTGAAATTAATTTTCAACTTTCCAATAAACACACATATTTGGGAAATCAGTTTAACTTATTATTTTAATTTATTCTAATCTAATATTGATTTGAGAAGGGGGGGAGGGCAGAAAGTAATTGAATCCTATTTTATATAAAGGAACATAGCTCAATAGAAAATTTGTACAAACCATCCAATCAGAAATATAAGGAGATTAGCTGCTACTACAAAGTAACTGCTCTTCATGCTTACAAACATTTAGCCTGGGCCCACTTTAACCACAAATTTGACTCTGCATGGTTACATCCTGGTAGACTATTGATAATTATTGAAAGAGAACTCGATTTTACACCAATGCCAAGGTAAAAAAAAAAAAGAAGTCGGTGGACGAGTGGTTAAAGTCTTCGATTCCCGACAGCCATGAACCTGTCCGCATTTTATACATTTTTATGTGAAAAATTTCTCATTGTGAATAACATAAGCTAGCTTGCTCTTTTGAGCGGTACCTAATAAAATTATTTTGGAACAGGAATGCCAAGGTATAAGCCAAATTGTGGACTACCTTTTCTTTCAAGTTCTCAGCTTTACAATTTCGAAAATATTCCAGTGTTCCAACTGAAACGACTTCTAATGGATCGTGCACCTGCTTTTACCTTTTAAAATACCTCCAAATGTTTTATATCTCATGACATCAACCCAATATTCGCCATCATTAACAATCCACAGGCCAAAGTTAATGTGAAGTCCTAAGGGCTACAATAACAGACAAGTGTAGTCTTTTGTATTTTTAGAATCCCAAGGTATGTGGAAAAGTTTATTACAGATTTCTAAATTTTATAACATACATACATAACATCACATTGCATAACATTTCCCCCAACTAACCTCTCTCATATATGATATTTACATGTCAACTCTTACTCTTTGAACTTTCTAGATAGACTGCTGTTAAACGCACCCAAAAATTAACTGAAAAGAGAAAAAAATGAATTTAACCATGCAAATAGTTTTAGTAAAAACCTGTCATCATCATCTTAACACAGTAAAACTTTATTCCTACCACAGGGACCCATATAAAATATTGAAAATATATATCATATTTGCCTATTTTAGAACTAAACTTCACAACCTGGTACTGAATTAAAATATAGATACAATAAATCTAATAAAATTTACATATTACAAAAAGCATACCCTATCACGGCCAGCTTGGTTCAAACTAGCGCATGCGCGCGCTTGAATTACTCGGGAGTGGATCAGTGGGATTCAATAACTGTGACCGTCTGTTTATATTTCTACCAAATTTTTACTTAATTTCTTCTATTTTCAACTGATTTTCCTTTTCTATTTAAGCAACATCACTCCCTCTCTGAAAAATTCTCAAATATTCTATGAATATTCAGAATAACAGCCATCCTTATAAGTCTTATTAAAGCTTTAACTTAATAATAATTTTTATTATATCAAGGTGCTGGGTTAGCGCACGAATATTCAATAATGGAGGCATGCATTTTCAATTAGTCCATTTGTATTACAATGGAATGAAATTAAAGTGGAATTAATAATTTCCGATTAGACTAAAATGCTCATATATATATAATCCTGATACTTCCGCACAGCTTCCTTGTCTGGTCTTTATAGGCACTTGTTAAAAGAATAATTTATCTATTAATAAATAGAGATGGACAATATAACTTACAGATAATTAGAAACAATTTGTTTTTGAAAAAAATTATCCTCTCTCTCTTCTTTTTTCTCCTGGACCTTTTGCTATTAACCTAAGAAGGGAAGGGGGCTATGATTATATACCCTCAAAATTATAAACTTGTAAACCTTTTATTTTTATTTTCCTAAATTATAAGTTTACTGCAATATGTTGTCCTCAGAGTACCTTAGGTAGCATATTTTAGCCTGAGAGTTGTGATATATCAATAATTATTTTAAAAAATGATCAAAAGTTATATGTATCCTTATAAATATAAATCTATCATCATCCCCCCCCCTCATGCCCCTCAAGTTGTCAAAGACTATAAACCACCTTTTTTTGAAATTATTCCCGCTAAATCTGAAATTCCTCCATATTTTAGAGAGTTCCTGAAATATCTGGCGAAAAAATGTAGCAAACAAGTTACCTATCAGCTGTGGATATATTCACCTCTGAAAATTCAACCAGACAACTGGGAAAATTTGTTGACTTTGTTTAGAATTTTTTAATGAAACTGATTCCAATCATATATTATTATTATTATTTGAACATTATATTTATTGATTTACAAGACAGAGAAGAAAATATAAAAAGGGAAACAACATTAAACAAAGGAACTTTTTTCCTTAGGTTAGCGCCTATTTACCTGTGAGCTTACACACACTCTGTGGTAACAGTTAATTAATATATATACAACAAAATTCTCACCCACTCCGCACACACACATGCCCTCTTAAAAATATCCTTATAAAAATACAACTAGGGACATCAACCACAACCCTATTATCAGAACATGGATATATCCAAGCCTACATGACCAGAATAAAATAATTCCCTGACTCAACCTATCCACACTATGAAGAGGAAGATAAATCTTTGGAGCCTATTCAAACCTATTAAACTGCTCAAATCAAAGAGACGTCCAACTAAAAAAGTTATTTTACCTTCAGCATTTCTTGAAGTAGGTACATATTCATAATCAAACTGCCCCTGAAATATTTTATATAATAATGGCAGACTTACTCCAAGACCTTAGAGGACACAGAAAATTCAATAGACGATCTATATTCTTGCTCTGGATGACACATCATGGAAATAAGAACAAAAGATGTACTAAAGAGGCTAAAAGAAAATCGAATTAAACTTGATAGAGATAAATTCAAATTTAAATTTCTAAAAGCCAGCTATTCTTACTACATATGGTCACAAAAGAAGACATTAAAATCGACCCTGAGAAAATACACGCGATGGGAGAAATTAAGTCATAGCGCAATAAGCAAGAACTACGTCTCTTAGGCATGATACAATATTTGATAAAGTTCATCCCCAACCTTTCAAATAAAAGTAAAAATATGAGGATTCTTTTGAAAATAGATGTCCCTTGGCTCTGGGAAAAATCCCTCAAATCTGTATTCTTAGATATCAAGATTTTTTCATATAACTGTGCCAACTCTTAAATTCTTCAACCCCAAGAAGAATATGACCCTATCAGTATACGCCAGTTCATATACCTTTGGAGCAGTTCTATTAAATAACGAGAACCTATTGATTACGCCTCATCAGCTCTCAACAGAACTATGCTCATATAGAGAAGAAAGCGCTCACTACCAGATTTGGATGTGACAAATTCCACCAACTCAGGGGACCACTGTCCCCTAGAAACCAAATTTAAGAAAACAGAGCAATGTACCCCTAGGCCTCAGATAATTTTTCTATGGATACAATAATTAGATCTCAGCATTAAATACAAGAAAGGAAAATAATTGCTAACAGCTTATCTACTGAGTAGAGACTTCCCCTATGAGGACACCTACTTGGAAGAGAACTTATAAATACTAATGACTGTATATATTCCCATGAAAAAATCAAGCAATGAAGAACATCACGCTCTGAAATAAGAGGACCAAAAATACAATGGCAGTGGATTCTTCATTCCCATAGGAGGTGAAAAGAAAAGATACTCAAGTTAATCCACGAAGGGCACCAAGGAACAAACAGATGCTTGAAAAGAGCTCGAACTCAATAAAATGGCATGTCATGTCCCAATAAATCATCAACACAATATAAAATTGCCAGGCAAATAAAAGAAACAAGACAAAAGAACAGATAATCATCAAAAAGATACCAAAAATTTGTTGTAAATAGAGTTCGCCGCCTATATTTTCTCAATAAAAGGAAGAAATACCTTTCAATAACAGAGGACTACTATAGATTATAGTATAATAATAATAAAATAATAATACTATAGATTAATTGATTTTCAAGAAATTAAGAATATGATATCTGCATAATCGATTGAATCTCTTTAAAATGGTTCAACATATATGGCATTCCCAGATTCTTGGAAATGGATAACAGACCAAAGTTCAAGTCCAGGGACTTCAATGACTTCAAAAGAAGTGGTTTTTTGAGTTCCAAACATCAAGCCCTCTATATATACCAGATATATAAAAATGAATGTTTGTATGTTTGTATGTTTGTTTGTTGGTTTGTATGACCTGTATACAAATTCGCAGTAGTTCACTAATTCAAACCAAAATTTCCATACATAGGTAAAAAATAACGGGGATGACGATAGGCTATTTAAAAAATATATAAATCAATTATTAAAACTATATATTCAAATTATTCAACTTAGCTCACGAGCAGCGCCCTCTAGAATTTCAGGCGACCTGCCGGCGGCGCGCGCGGAGCGTTCTAGACGTGAAGCTTTTTCTTAATTACAATGCAAGTCCTTAACTATATTTACAGGTTTTCTAATTTATAACTATTTCACATATCTATATATATAAAATTGAATGTCTGTTTGTTTGTTTGTTTGTACTCTATAGATTCAAAAACCATACATCCAATCGCCGTGAAATTTTGGGATATTATTAGGTATATCACCGGGAAGGTTTTTGAAAAATAATTTCATGAATATCTCGAATATCCTTAGAGTTAATAACGAGTTTACAAAGTGGGAAGAGGAGCTTCTTTTTATTAGCATGCACACAAGCTTTCGGACATATCGTCCTTCATCAGGTAAGAGTAATAAACGCGCTGAGGATCCATATATACCCAAAGCTGAAAAGAAAATTTACATAACTGCAAAAGATAAAAGTATTTAAAGATAAAAATAAGAACCAAATATGCTAAAAAGATTATAGGGATTAAATGCTAATAAATCTGGACTAAGTACATATGCACTATGAATGGTGTTAATCAAGGGCAGGTAAATGCAACCTATGGCTATTCACATAACATATGGTATTGTTCTGGTATATCTATATGCCTGTTGATGCTGTTTGTTTTTATTGACACAAATGCCTCTAGTAAAAGTCTTTGGTACTTATTATTGATATTGTTGTATAGAATGGATGGCTTTGTTAGATTGAATGTATGACCGGTTTGCATAGAATGACTGTAAATAGGGGAATTTAGGTTTTTATTAGAGATGTTTCTGGAATGCTCAACCATTCTGATGGCGACGGATCTACCCGTCTCCCCGACATAAGTGGCATTGCATTGGTCGCAAGAGACGGAATAGACAGCACCACCAGAACGGAGAGAACTCGCATGAAGGGAAGATCTGGTAATGGGGTGTCGGATTAGTGTGGCGATGTTAGGTGGGTTCTGGAAGTATGTTGTAATGCCATGTTGCCTTAAAAACCTGGCTATGGTGATAGACTGGGGGCAAAAAGGAAGGGAGCAAATATTTCTGTGTATAGCTGGAGCACTGTTGTGGTGAGGGTCATGCATGTGTTTAAGAATGAAGGTGGTCGGGTAGCCGGATTTGGATAAATATGAAAATATTTTAGCCTTTTCTATTGTTTGGAATAACGGGAGGGAACAATGAGTAAAGATACGTTTAGTGAGAGCTCTAACTGTATTGATTTTGTGTGGTGTTGGGCAATGTGACCGGAAGTCTGTGTGGTGTGGGGGTGTGTTGTTTTTATAGTATACTGTGGTATGGAAACTGCTGGGGGTGCGTATGACTAGTGTATCTAGGAAAGGTAGGACTGAGTGATTTTCTGTTTCATGGGTGAAGGCTATGTCTGGGTGGAAGGAGTTGAGGTCAGATAGGATGTGAGAGGCAGATACCTCACTTACCAAGCAAAAGGTATCATCGATGTACCGCCTCCATAGAAAGATGTCTGGAGAATGGCGTGAAGTGATCCATTGGTCCAGTGACCTCATGACAACCTCAGCCACCACGGTTGAGAGGGGGCTACCCATGGGGGAGCCTTTGGTCTGCTTGAAAAACTGGGTATCAAATGTGAAGGTGGACATGCCTAGGCATATGGAAGTGAGCTCGACAACCGTCTCCGCGGTGAGGGTGTCTAACAGGGGGGCATTTTCGAGGAAAGTGCGTAAACTATTAATGATCAAGGGGTGGGCAAGTGAGAGATATAGAGACGTTACATCGAAAGAAACCATTATGGACCCGGGGGGAGGTGTGAGGCTGGTGATATAGGACACAAACGAGGGGGAGTTTGCAATGGTATATTCCCATGGGGGAGACTGTAGAAGGGGGGTCAAGAAGTTGGACAAAAATTTTGACAGGGTATATGCCGGAGAGAAATGGTAAGATATGATTGGTCGGAGGGGAACATCGGGCTTGTGGGTCTTTGGAAGGCCGTAAATGTAGGCTATTTGGGCGAGGTTAGCTGTGAAGTCGTTATATTGCTCTTTAGTGATCTGCTGGGACCTTTTTAATCATAACAATAGTAAACGGAAATTCTTAACGGATGTTTTATGTTCCTGTTCAGTGATGGCAGAAAAAATGGAGTGTTGGTCGAGAACGTTTTGCATTTTTTGCTTGTAAACGGTAGTGTTGAGAATTACGGTCTGTGAGCCTTTGTCGGATTTTGTTATGACTATGTCTCTATTGCGTTTAAGACGGGAGATAACCCTATTCATGGCTAGGGACGGTTTAGGGATATTGTAGGGTCGTTGAAGGGTGGAGGTGACAAAATGTCTGATCCTATGGGTGTCTTGGTGGTTAAGGCCTCTGAGAGCGGGTTCCACACCAGCTATGATGCGAGGAATATCAGAAGGCCCAGGCAGTCTGTATTTTAGGCCCAATGACAGAATCTCAGCATCAGCAGATGGCAAGACATAGTCCGAGAGGTTGACCACTCCTTGGGGTGACTGGGGAAGATAGGCTTCTAGTAGATAGGCAGGGAAGTTGTACTTCTTGATCCAGTGATGAAGCTTGGAGTTGTGACGTTGCGTTATATCGTTCTTCTGGTGCCGAATGTCCCTTGTGATGGATTGCAACAGATCGGCCATTTCTGGATTGGTTAGTAGCTGAGAGACCAGAAAGATCAATCCCTTGACGGACTTAGAAATAAATCGGATATTGGAGTGGCAACCTTTAATTCTAGACGATAACAGATGGAGTTGGGCGCGGCGTATGACGACGGATGAAAATGGATTGCGAACAGGATCCCTGATTCGAAGGGATGGAGGTATAAAATCAGCCGTTTCACACAGTTTGTTAAAGTTCAAATGGAGGCGCCATCTTGACAACTGTAACGATTTCTTTCGCAACTGATAGGTATAACGAGGTAGGTCTTCAGCGGAAGGATTCATGATGAGTTCCAGGATAAAAAGCGTAAAAATGAGCGAATTAAGTAGAACTGCTCTTCACTGAAGGTTAATAATTGTGACGATGATAACAAGTTTTCTTATCACTAAGTTTGTTATCTTAAATATTATTTATCAAAAGTAAGATTATCTCAGGATGACACGGCAATGTGACACGGAAAAAATAGATAAAACTATGATTTTCTATATGATATAAAAAGCCAACAGTGAAGAGTGAATCTACTTATATATTTGCCTTATTCTGTCTGTATATATGCGCACTCGGGTAAAACCCGGGCGTTGCCCGGGCCATTCGTCTAGTGTAATATAAAAAGCCAACAATGAAGAATGAATGTAAGATAAAAAGCCAACAATGAAGAGTGAATGTAATATAAAAAGCCAACAATGAAGAATGAATGTAAGATAAAAAGCCAACAATGAAGAGTGAATGTAAGATAAAAGCCAACAATGAATAGTAAATGTAATATAAAAAGCCAACAATGAAGAATGAATGTAAGATGAAAAGCCAACAATGAAGAGTAAATATAATATAAAAAGCCAACAATGAAGAATGAATGTAAGATAAAAAGCCAACAATGAAGAGTGAATGTAAGATAAAAGCCAACAATGAATAGTAAATGTAATATAAAAAGCCAACAATGAAGAATGAATGTAAGATGAAAAGCCAACAATGAAGAGTAAATATAATATAAAAAGCCAACAATGAAGAATGAATGTGATATAGGCTTAGCAAAATACGATTATGCTTTATGAAGATTTCTAGTTGTTATGGTACTCACGTATGTTGTAGTTACGAGGACATCCCTTTAGATATAAACAAATATATATTTATTTAAGGAACGACTTGTTCCATTACATATATTGTTAAGACAAGTTAGCGGTAAACATCAGCCAGGTTGAAGGTAGAAGTTGGAAGTTACGTCATCGTAGTGACGTCAGCATCTATGATGATTAAAGTCAAAGTCTGCGTAACAATTCCCTCCTTACTTTGGCTTTATTCCCACGATGCTGAGGCTCTCCAGGTGTTTCTTCATCTGGTCTCGGGATAGGTCCTTTGTGAAGATATCCGCCTCCAGGTCCTGAGATGGCTTGTACAGAAGGCAGATGTCTCTGGATTCATAACAGTCTCTCAAGAAGTGGTACTTTCTGTTGATATGTCTACAGCGACTGCTTTGTTTAGGGCTGGAGATCCAGTTGATCAATGACTGACTGTCTGTATAGATCGCAGTTGGTTTTTCCATGAAATTCCATTCTTCCAGCTCTCGTAGCAGGTTTATTATCCACTTGATTTGACAGCAGCTTTCACAAGCAGCTATCATTTCCGCTTCCATTGTGGAGAGGGCGACGAGTGGTTGTTTACTACTTTTCCAGTCTATAGTTGCTTCGCCGAGCTTCAATACATATCCGCCGTAGGATTTTCCGTCATGAGTGGTCGACCAGCTGGCATCGGCGTAGGACTTCAGGATTCCAGTCTTTCCTCTTTCAAATTTCACTCCTAGGTCAATTGTTCCTCGTAGGTATCTCATAACTCTTTTGATTGCTGTCCAGTGCATCTGTTTTGGTTGTCGGGAGTACTGTGAAAGTTTGCTAGTGATGTAAGCGATGTCGGGTCTGGTGTTAACAGCTAGAAACATTAGCATTCCAAGGGCTTCTTGGTAAGTGTGCTGATCACAATTGTCATCTTCAATATGATTATCCAAATTGATTTCTTTGGAACCTGGTGTTGGAACTTCCTTACAAGTTTCCATTCCATATTTCTGCAATATTTGTTGTACATAGTGGCTTTGCTGTAGCGAAATTCCCTCCTTGTCTTGTATGATCTTGATTCCCAAAAACATGCCTTTACATGTTACATCCTTTATTTCCAGGTGATGTCTCAATTTATTGATGAATCTGTTTGAGGTATCTTCAGAATCTGAGACAGTGATAAAGTCATCAACATATATCCCTACATAGAAGTATTTGTCTTCATTCTTCCATTTAAATAGGCAAGGATCAGATTTAAGTTTTTCCAGTCCACAGTCATGAAGTACTTGACTGAATTTCTCATACCACGATCTTCCGGATTGAGGTAGACCGTAAATACTTTTGTTGAGTTTGCAAACTTTGTTTCTGTCTTGGACAAATCCAGCAGGTTGTTCCATTAATATTTTATTTTCAATGTTTCCATTTAGATAGGCTGCTTTTACATCAAATAGTTTAATGACTGAATCTTTTGTTGCTGCCATTGACAAAATAGTCCTGAGGGTGGCATTTTTAATTACAGGGCTGAAACTTTCGTTGTAATCTCTTCCTGGGATTTGGTTGTATCCCATTGCAACAAGTCTAGCTTTGTAAGTTTTGTTTTCGTTTTCTTGGTCTTTAGATATTTTGAACACCCATTTACTTTTGACAACTTTAACGTTTACAGGTCTAGGTACCAGTTCCCATACTTGATGCGAGTACATGTTTTGTATTTCCTCAAGCATTGCGTTCTCCCAATGTTTCTTGTCTTCGCATGCGATGGCTTCTTCATTTTAGTCTTTCGGAATGGTTTCATTCGTAGTAGCCAGAACGTAGTCATCGAATCTTTTAGGTATTGTTCGAGTTATTTGTGGTCTGTCTGATTCACTTGACTCTGTCTGTCTGTTGATCATGGTATCTGGTGCTGGCTCTTCAATATCAACATCTGATAGAACATGATTGTCCAGTTGTTCATCCTCCTGAATGAAGAAATATGTGTCAGTGTCCGTATTATTATCACTTTGTTTTTCTTCCGAGATGACATTATTGTTCTCTCTGAAGTGAATGTCTGCCGTTTCAAGAATAACTCTCGCTGTGATATCAAATACTCGATAAGCTCTTCTGCATCTTAAATAGCCTACAAATATTCCTCTCTTAGATTTAGCTTCTAGTTTGTGTCTTTGATGATTCTCGAGTTTATAGAAGACTTCACAACCAAATCTCATGATGTGAGAGACGGATGGCTTTTTACCTTTCCATTTTTCCATAGGGGTAGTGTCTGGGTCATTAGTTGTGGGAGTTAGATTGTACAGATATGCAGCTGTATTCACAGCTTCTGCCCAGAAGTGTAGGGGTAATTGGGAGTCTGCCAGAAGTGTTCGGCCTTTGTCTAATAGTGTTCTGTTAGCTCTTTCAACTCTCCCATTGCTTCTTGGGGTGTACGGTGTAGTTAGTTCATGTTTAATTCCTTTGGATTCTATGAAGGTTTCAAGGTTTTTACTGATAAATTCTGTTCCGTTATCTGTTCTAAGTCGTTTTAGTTTTGAGTTTAGCTCGTTTTCTCTCTTTACAATAAACTTCTTCAAAACTTCTGCTGCCGAGAGTTTATCTTTGAGAAATTCTACAAATATTCTCCTAGAAAATCCATCTACGATGGTCAAGAAATATTTACTTCCGCCCAAGGAGTTTATTCTCATTGGACCACAGAGATCGACATAAATGGCTTCAAAGGGGTAGCTTTCCTGATTGCCATCTGTGTGAACATAGGGTACTTTGGTCATTTTTCCCAAGGAGCAAGCATCACATTGATCAAGGGTACCATTTATAGAGTTCAAGCCTTTTAGAAGATTGTTCTTCAAAATCAGGTCTAGCTTGTTGTTACTAGGATGTCCTAACCTTCTGTGCCATGCAGTCCTAGAATTGTCCTTTGAAATCAAGCAATGTTCATTTGGAACATGAGTTGCTTCAGGTAAACGTGATAGGTTCAATGTGTACATGTTACCATCAAAGTTGCCTGTTCCTATTAGCTTGTCATCAGAAGAGTATATGTATGCTCCTTCAGAGTTCAAAAGAACAGAGTTCCCTCTTCTTACTACGCTTGGAATGGACATTAGATTTCCTTTCAGGTGTGGTACATGGAGGACATTATGCAGGGTTACAGCGTTGTTAAGTTTGTCCTTACCTTGTACAGTAGCTTGGATTAATCCCGATGAGGTAGATTCGATGTGCCTCCCTTCTTCTGCCACTTGTATGCTTCTTCTCTCCTCCGTCTTGTGCTCGATCCAATCACCATGGGAAGTCATGTGGCTTGTGCACGCAGAATCAATTATCCACACGTCCTGAGTTGTCGGGCGTTCCTCCCTTGTGCTTGCATGTAGTGCGTATTCTGAAGTGGAGTCTCTTCGTTGGGATGGTTCCTCCGTTCGTTCTTGGATTGCTGACCTGGCTGTGTCTTTGTTTTGTTTTGGTCCTTTATGGTAGTTCCTTGTACTGGCCATGTTATTTTTGTTTGTTGTATTCTTTTGATTTCCTTTGTTGTCAGGGTTGAACCAACAGTCTTTCTTGAAATGTCCTTTTCTTTTGCAAATGAAGCATGATTTTTCTTTGAATTGGTTGCCTGATGATCTGAAAGCATTTTCAGGATTTTTGCTTCTGTCCTGTCTTTTCTTCTCGAAATCCAGTAGAGTTTGTCTCAAGTCTGGTAAGGAGATTTCTCTGTTTATTGACAGTGCTGCTGTGATCGTGTCAAAGTTAGGTGTGAGTCCTTCAACAATGTATCGTACAAGTTCTCTTTCTGTTACAGTCTTTCCTAGCTGGGTGATCTCTTGTGCCAGTTTCTGTGCTCGTACAATATACATGTTGACATTTTCATTTGGGTTCAATTTTAGTCTGGCTAGATCCAACATTAGGTCTATCCTTTTATTTTCTAGAGATCCTTCAAACCTTTTCTTTATGTCGTACCAAATTCTTTTGGCCCTTTTATCGCCTCGAAAGATGATTGTTAAGTCATCCGAAAGTGACAATATTATTAGGCTGTATGCTTCCCGATTCTTTTTCTTCCAAATATCATATTCTAGTTTATTATTTGTAAAGTCTGGCTCGTCATTAACAATTACGTCCTCGAAGAGATCTTTTGAATCTAGAATTGCTTCCATTTTCATGGACCACGTTGTATAGTTGTTTTCTGTTAACTGTTCGATTTTTGCTAAGTTATGTGTATCCATTTTTATTCAACTTTTTCTTTCTAAATTGGCGGTTAGTCCAATTATTTATTTTCTTTATGATTTAAATGGATCAATTGGCGGTTAGTCCAATTCGCGCGCCCAAACAACGCACTGCTACCAAATTGATATAGGCTTAGCAAAATACGATTATGCTTTATGAAGATTTCTAGTTGTTATGGTACTCACGTATGTTGTAGTTACGAGGACATCCCTTTAGATATAAACAAATATATATTTATTTAAGGAACGACTTGTTCCATTACATATATTGTTAAGACAAGTTAGCGGTAAACATCAGCAAGGTTGAAGGTAGAAGTTGGAAGTTACGTCATCGTAGTGACGTCAGCATCTATGATGATTAAAGTCAAAGTCTGCGTAACAGAATGTAAGATAAAAAGCCAACAATGAAGAGTAAATATAATATAAAAAGCCAACAATGAAGAGTGAATGTAAGATAAAAAGCCAACAATGAAGAGTAAATGTAATATAAAAAGCCAACAGAGTGAATGTAAGATAAAAAGCCAACAATGAAGAGTGAATGTAATATAAAAAGCCAACAATGAAGAATGAATGTAAGATAAAAAGCCAACAATGAAGAGTGAATGTAATATAAAAAGCCAACAATGAAAAATGAATGTAAGATAAAAAGCCAACAATGAAGAGTGAATGTATGATAAAAAGCCAACAATGAAGAGTAAATATAATATAATCTTAAATATTATTTATCAAAAGTAAGATTATCTCAGGATGACACGGCAATGTGACACGGGGAAAAAATGTTCACTAGATAAAACTATGATTTTCTAATGTAGAAAATTAGGAAAGACAAAATTCAGGATGACACGGCACACAGGGACCGGGAAAAAATGTTCACTTTATCGAGAGATTCAAATTTACGAGTTTCAAATTATCAAAATATATCTTTTTTTTTTAAATAAGTTTTTAGAGAATTGTTTTAACAAATGTTCGCTAGACAAACCTTTACTCGGGCAAAACCCCGGGCGAAGCCGAGTACGTTTTATAAGTTTATAGAGAATTGTTTTAACAAATGTTCGTTAGACAAACATTCACTCGGGTAAAACCCGGGCGAAGCCGGGCACATCCGCTAGTTTACATATATATTTTCATTTTTTGCTATAACTGATCTAATTCGCCGTTTAAAATAACCGCTCTTGCTATATTTGCTATGTTTTATTTTGCTATGTTTATAATGTGTTTGAATAATACATTTAATCGTGTAAACCCGGGCTCGTCAAAGTCTGGCTCGTCATTAACAATTACGTCCTCGAAGAGATCTTTTGAATCTAGAATTGCTTCCATTTTCATGGACCACGTTGTATAGTTGTTTTCTGTTAACTGTTCGATTTTTGCTAAGTTATGTGTATCCATTTTTATTCAACTTTTTCTTTCTAAATTGGCGGTTAGTCCAATTATTTATTTTCTTTATGATTTAAATGGATCAATTGGCGGTTAGTCCAATTCGCGCGCCCAAACAACGCACTGCTACCAAATTGATATAGGCTTAGCAAAATACGATTATGCTTTATGAAGATTTCTAGTTGTTATGGTACTCACGTATGTTGTAGTTACGAGGACATCCCTTTAGATATAAACAAATATATATTTATTTAAGGAACGACTTGTTCCATTACATATATTGTTAAGACAAGTTAGCGGTAAACATCAGCAAGGTTGAAGGTAGAAGTTGGAAGTTACGTCATCGTAGTGACGTCAGCATCTATGATGATTAAAGTCAAAGTCTGCGTAACAGAATGTAAGATAAAAAGCCAACAATGAAGAGTAAATATAATATAAAAAGCCAACAATGAAGAGTGAATGTAAGATAAAAAGCCAACAATGAAGAGTAAATGTAATATAAAAAGCCAACAGAGTGAATGTAAGATAAAAAGCCAACAATGAAGAGTGAATGTAATATAAAAAGCCAACAATGAAGAATGAATGTAAGATAAAAAGCCAACAATGAAGAGTGAATGTAATATAAAAAGCCAACAATGAAAAATGAATGTAAGATAAAAAGCCAACAATGAAGAGTGAATGTATGATAAAAAGCCAACAATGAAGAGTAAATATAATATAATCTTAAATATTATTTATCAAAAGTAAGATTATCTCAGGATGACACGGCAATGTGACACGGGGAAAAAATGTTCACTAGATAAAACTATGATTTTCTAATGTAGAAAATTAGGAAAGACAAAATTCAGGATGACACGGCACACAGGGACCGGGAAAAAATGTTCACTTTATCGAGAGATTCAAATTTACGAGTTTCAAATTATCAAAATATATCTTTTTTTTTTAAATAAGTTTTTAGAGAATTGTTTTAACAAATGTTCGCTAGACAAACCTTTACTCGGGCAAAACCCCGGGCGAAGCCGAGTACGTTTTATAAGTTTATAGAGAATTGTTTTAACAAATGTTCGTTAGACAAACATTCACTCGGGTAAAACCCGGGCGAAGCCGGGCACATCCGCTAGTTTACATATATATTTTCATTTTTTGCTATAACTGATCTAATTCGCCGTTTAAAATAACCGCTCTTGCTATATTTGCTATGTTTTATTTTGCTATGTTTATAATGTGTTTGAATAATACATTTAATCGTGTAAACCCGGGCGTTGCCCGGGTCATTCGTCTAGTACCAGATAAAATTAGCGGATAGGGTGGTATGAACAGCAAAGAACCTCATTGAAAATTTTTTTGATTCAGGACAAGAATGGGAATTATCACTCTAGAACTTCTACAATTCACTTGCTCAGTGTTTCATTCGCAGGATCAGTACTCTCCTTCCAATTAGCACACAGCAATTGAAACCACAGAAATATAAAAGAGGCTTCCACAGCACCTAAAAAATAAGCAGGAAAAGCAAAAAAAAAATATATATATATATATGGAAAATTTTCCTGGAGGAAATTGATCCATAGAAGCATAAGAAGTTATATATATCCCCGACAAGACGGTGCCTATCTTAGAGGAAGGTGAAAATATAATGCAGAAACAGCATCATCGTGAATGAATCCCTGCTAAAGTTAATCAATAAGTAGCTCCAAGGTCTATAAGAAGTTTCAAACATATATGGATGAATATGTCATACCAACTCTGACACACGAATATATGGAGAGTCCGAAGCAACATCTAAAAATAATCTCAGATATCTCTGCCAAAAAGACCTTGCCTGAGAGGTAACAAGGAACAGACTAAAGTTCTTAAAGAACTCGATATTCCTACAATACCCTTTCCACCCAAACGATTTGAAGACTGTCTTCAAAGGGAGAGATGTAAAGGCAGCTGACACACCTGAAGTCTATCTAATAAATTCTTGTTTTATTTTTTAAAATTATTATCTATCAGTGAGAAGATTAATATCACTGATAGTATTTTCTAAAAGTTGCATATTGTAATGTGTAATTTGTTGGGCTGCGGAAATAAGTTGTTGAAAAAAAAAAAATGGAGTGTTTCACCAGCCGTGTTCGCGCAATTCGAGAAAATGTAAAATAGACCAAATTGTCATAAAATATAACTTTTTATTTTGCCTATCTGCAAATTCTTAAATCTTAATAAGGTTTTACTTACATATATACGTTCAACTTTAACTTCTCTAATTTTATCTTCTCTAGCTTTAACTTTGAGTTCTTTAACTTTATCTTTAACTTCTCTGAGTTCTTTAAATTTATCTTTAACTTCTTTGAGTTCTTTAAATTCCTTGACTTCTTTGAGTTCTTGTCTTCCTTTGAGCACGAGTATCCGATCTCCTAGGCTCTAATATCTCATGAGCACGAGTATTCGATCTCCTAGGCTCTAATATCTTTCACAACCAGATTCTTATTAATCCCCTGCTAATCTCACCCGATCTAATACCTTCTCTCTTTCGCTATTTTTATTTATTTCATCTCAATTTGCAGGTGTTACATTCGAGCACAGCTCGCGAGTCACCTTGTCCAGATTATTTACACATGGCGAGTTGTAATGCTGGAGTGGCCCCCCAAACCTTACAGGAGGGCAGTTGTTGGGTGTTTGGCTGTCAGCTAGCCATTGGGTCCAAGTCGTCGGATTCGGTGGCTGAGGTCACCTTGATTTTGAACAATTTCTTGTATAGTTGGATTTGATGATTTTTGAAATTGCGAGAATAGTCTTGTCGCAGAGTCTTGATAAATCTCTTCTATATTAGGCTGGTTGAGATCTTCTTCGAGAATTTTGTTTGAAAGATTGAATGGGGCTCCTATAGTGATTCATAAGCAAATCCTCATGAAGGCATCTATTCTTTTTTTATCCGTAGGTGTGATATATTTGCCCCAGACTGGTAGTGCGTACTTGATGATGGGTAGAATACAGGTTTTGTACAACGTGAATTTATGCTTTGTTGTTAAATTACTTTAAAAATTAAGCAGGCTTGATAGAGATATTTTGGCTATCTTTGCCTTTCTTATGGTGTTTTGGACATGTAGGTTAAATTTTAATTTCGAATCCAAAGTGACACCAAGGTACTTGGCATGGTCGGCCCAACTAATAGTGCTTGAGTTTACTGTCAAATTGATTTGTGGCTTGAATTTTTTGTTATCTCTTGGGGGAAAAACTATTGCTTGAGTCTTAGTTGGGTTGATGTCTAGTTTCCATTCATCGCACCATTTGATTATGTCATTTAGGTAGTTCTGAAGCTGAGTAACCAATAGATCGACTGATTTAGAGTTAAATAAAATTACTGTATCATCTGCGAAGAGCTTAAGTTTACATTTAGGGTGCAGTGGGATGTCATTAATGTAAATATTGAAAAGGTAGGGTCCCCTAGGGTAGAGCCTTGAGGTACTCCAGTCTGGATTGGCTTTGGTTCAGTTATAAAATTTCGTTGTTTGACTGAAAATGTCCTGCCCTGTAGATAATTCTGCATAAAAATGATAATGTCACTTGGAAACTGGTGTTTTGTGAGTTTCTTTATAAGGCCACTATGCCAAACTTTATCAAATGCGTTCGCAAAATCTAGAAAGACAGCACCTACCACTTCCTTGTGGGATCTTCTTATCTGGATGTAGTCCAGAACTGCAATGAGTTGGTGAGTTGTTGAATGCCCCCTTCTAAATCCGAATTGCTGCGGGATGATGAAGTTAGAGTTGTCCAAGTACATCTGAAGTCTACGTAAAATAATTCTTTCGTAAATTTTGCCGATGGTGGGGAGGAGGCTGATAGGTCTTAGATCTTCAGGGGATTTAGCGGATTTTTTTGGAATTGGAATTATGATAGCATGCTTCCAGACTTTGGGGTAGTAACACAAGTGTAGTGCGGCGTTGAATACTCCAGCTAGAAATACAATCCATTTGATGGGAAGATTCTTGGCCATTTGCGGAGTGATATTGTCATGGCCAGGAGCTTTGTGGTTAGCTAAGTATTTAATCACTTCCTTGACTTCATTTGGTGTCGTCATTGTGAGCATTTTTTCTTGTTGGTGATTATAAGTTATATTTGGTTGTTCTTCTTCTTTTTCCTTGGAGAACTGGTTGGAGAAGTGTTTTGCAAGTTCATTTCCGATTTCTTTGTCGGTCAATAAGGTTTGCCCATCATTACTAAATTTGATATCCTTTCCGTTTTTTTCCTGATAGGTTTAGTTTTTCTCCAGAAGTCCTTTGGGCATGATTCAATCTTGTGTATGAATTGAATCCAGTTTTCGGTGGAGTCAGATTTGAGAGGGCTTTGTTAACTTTTCCCTGTAGGTTTAAATAAATGGCTCTATGGGCTGGATCCCAGGTTGCTTGCCATCTCTTAAGAGCTTTATTCTTTTCTTTTATCAAGGCCTTGGTCAATGGGTTCTGTTTTGATTAAGAGGATGATATAACCGTGTTTTTTGAGTAGCTGTTGTAGATTTTATCATTTAGTATGGTCACTGCTGAGTCAATATTGGCTTCTGTTTTCAAGGGTACTCTAGGAGGCGTACTGGAAATTAAGTCTTGTTGGAAGTGTACCCAGTTAGTGAGTCGGCAAGCCCTAGTCGTGAATTCACCCTTCGGGCAGGTCAGCTCTAGGATTACTGGGAGGTGATCTGAAAATAAGGCATCCAGGGTCTTAATCCTCGAAGTCCAGGGGATGTTTCTAAGAATTGCGATGTCTAGGAAGTCTGGATTTACCAAAGGACTGTAGTGCGTGGGTGAAGAAGGTGCGACAATGTCCAGGTTTTCTTTTTCGGAAAAATTATGATGCCCGGTTCCACTATTATTGGAGGTTCTTGAGCCCCAAAGAGGGTGCTTGGAGTTCCAGTCTCCTGCAGCGCGATTACTGATTGATTATTCTCTAACAAGAGATTCAGATCTTCCTCCAGGATTGGTAGATCGGGTTTCTTATCGATTGACGATATCTGCACTACTGCCCTTCCATCTGGTTTCATTAAAATTATGGTGTTTATCATGTTAGATGTTTGAATCAGCACTTTTTTATATTTAAGATAGTTTTTTAGAATTATTGCCGTCCCACCGCCCCTTCCAACGATTCTATCGTCTCTTATTGTCTGATAGTTTCTGAGTTTGAGGTCGACAGATGGTTTTGAGTGTGTTTCACTGAGCAGTGCCATGTCTATTGAGTTTTCTTCTAAAAACTGTAGGAATTCTTCTTTTTTGAGTTTGATTCCGTTGCAATTCCAGAAAACGATTTTTAAAGGTAATTTTCCTTTCATTGTAAGAAAGTTTTGAAAATTTCTAATAACTTTTCGCACAGTTCCCTGGTGTCGGAACAAGTAGTTTTCTTTTTTGCAGTTTCAGCGTAACTTGCCTTTTGTTTTTCAACAGTTGCTTCTTCTGTTTTAGTAGAGCTTGCTTGAGGTATGGTGTTAGGAGAGTTTTGTCTGGGAGGCTTTAGCTGCTGTTGTTGTGGCTTCGGAAAATTTGGGCATCCGCGGTAATTGGCTGTGTGCGCCTCTCCACAGTTAACGCACTTTGGTGGGAGCTGTTTCGACTTTCTTGGACAATCCTTCGAATGGTGTTCTTCAGCACACTTGACGCATTTGGGCTTCAAAAAGCAGTTTAGCAGGCCATGCCCAAAACCCTGGCAGTTAAAGCATTGGGTCACTGGTTTTGTAGTCCTGAATGATTCCACGACTATTTTTTGGTAAAGTATTTCGGTTGTTCCATAGATTCGTTTATTTTCTTCATTTTTGGTAGCTCTACTAGGACTATATTCATCGGTATTTTGGTCGATTGTCTATGGAATCTTTTGACAATGACCTCAGTGAAGCCCATTGAGACCAGTTCAGTTACGACGTCTTCATCTTTGAAGGCTGTTGTGTTACCCCCTTCAATACCACTTTCAGTGGTTTTTCCTCCTGTAGTCTGAAGGAATATCCTCCATTATTTTTCTGTACATACTCCCTGATTTTTTTGAAGTCGCCTATGTTTTTCGATTTAATTATGTGCTTTTTGCCAGAAATCGTGACTTGGAATGGTTCCATGCACAAGCCTTTTAGTTCTTGGGAAAGAAGTTTCCAATCTGCTACATTTTCTGCAACAACAGGAGGAATTCTCGTTTTTTTCACGTTAGTGACTGTGGTCCATGGGCCATCGTTGTCGTTATTTTCTTCATCGTTTTGCGGTGGGTGAGCTGCGTTTATTTGTTGTGAAACTCCAGTGGCGGGACTTTGTTCGTAGATGTCCATTCTAGGCGTCTTCAGATTACGCTCGCTCCTAGTTGGCGATCTTGAGTCATCCGATTGGGAGCCGCGAGTTCTCTTCTTTGATTGAACCGTTTCCTCAAATTTATACTCGATTCCACATTTGTCTAGGATCTTCGTTATTAAGGAGGGTTCGATTATGCATAGTTTCTCGCCGGTTGGTCCGATCGTCGATTTAATTACAATCGGTGACAATTTTTTTTTTTTTGCGCCCTATAAAAATATCTCTCGCTCCAATAAGCAATGAAGATATTTTCCAATAACCAATCAAGATATATTGTGGTTAGCTTATTTATTTTATTTAGAACGGGTGTGTGGCGCAGCCGAGAGCGCGCCGTCCCCGTCCTGCCCTAGCACTGAAGATGCGGTGCTTAGAGCATCGCCCTCCTCCTGGAGCGTGGAGGGGGGCGTGCGTGTGACCTCCTTGGAGCGTTGGGAGGTCGCTAGGTCTAACGAGGGGGACTGGAGCCCGATCTCCCCGCCGTAGTCGGGTGGAGCCTCTTTAGGGCGGGTTGTGGCGCAGCCGAGAGCGCGCCGTCCCCGTCCGGCCCGAGCACCTAAAGGGTCACGTGGACGGACTCTGTGGATCCACTCTGTGGCGCATCCCGTGATGCACGCCATCTAGAGCCGTTTTCCTCTCTCTCTCTCTCTCTGAATCAAAATCTAAAATTATACATTTCCAACATAAGTAGTTTTCTTCCAAAACTTCCATTTACTTCTTGCTGCCTAACTCAAAACAAGCACTAGGACACACTTTACAATAAAGTCCTAAATAACATTTAGTAATTATATACCAACACTTTGAGTAAAACAACATATTTTCAAATTTTATTCAAATGTCATATTTACACCCAGAATTTTATAATAACCTTTCGTATCAAGGCTATTATATATTTCACTATTTAATTTTTACCTTGAATGATTTTAACTTAATTTGTTTCAAAAGAGTTTATTTAATAAAATAGATATAAAAGTTATTAAATTGGAAAGTGTTAATAAAAAAATTGAATTAAAATCTAAAATTTATTTTTAAACTTCAAAATATATCATGATGCATTATCGCGCCATCTGTTATGAAAATTCGGAAACTATTATAGACGTGTATGATTCTTTTAAAAATTAAACACTTTCTACTGTCCTTACTGCAATGGAAAAATTAATGGGAGGGTCTGGCTCATCAGTGGTGAACACTCCCAGCGGTTTCGCCAGTTTAGCATTTTTCGATCTAGTCAATGTAATTCTGCTGTTCTCCAAGCTTATGTCTATAGCTCATCTAAAATATCCATTCCAAGGGTCTAGCATCAGTATCACTATAAATGAAGATCTAAATGCCATACAACAGCGGTATGGTAGATTCAACTGGCGAAATCAATGGTAGGGTTCACCACTGATGAGCCAGGCCCTCCCATTAATTTTTCCATTGCAGTAAGGGCAGTATAAATTGTTTAATTTTTAAAAGAATCAAAGGCGTCGATAATAGTTTCGAACTTCAAAATATTGTTACATCATATGTAATTAATGTCTTAGTGTTTTTTTTTCAAGTATACAATGTTTCTATATTGAATGAAGTTTTGAAACATTCAAACTTTGATATTTTCCTTTAATATAACGTTGTTAAACTTCAAAATTTGTTTAATATCTCAAAAATACCCTTATATATATAAATATATTAAAAATAAAGAGAGCATATCCTGACCACGAGCACAACACCTGACCCACTTTTTTTTTCATACAAATATATATATAATGTTGATATTTTAACTTAAAATGTATTTATTAAAAGTTCAAGACCTTTGATATACAAACCAAATAATGTTTTTTTAAATATGTGCTTATATAAATCAATATCGCTTTAAAAAATGAAAATATTATCATTAAAGTGTGTAAAATATCTTATGTAAAATTGCTAAACCTATATAAAAATGAAAAATAGAGTAAATCCAATCAACTACATTTTATATTTTTAAACTCTCTCATATCACAAATTAACATTTGATAATATTATTAATTTGAATATTGCGATCAAATTAAAGTGAAGATAATATAAATATTTTCATATTAAAAAAGAGTTGTTTTTCTAATTTAATAAAAATCATTGAAAGTAAAATGAATATGATTTGTAATTAATATTGGGCTACTCTGAATCTATTTACTTCTCCTGCTACATAAATATTTTTTGCGCTTTCCTTCTGAACACTTCTTACTGTTTTATAGAGGAAGAATATTTTTTATCGCTTTTTGTTACTTTATTTTTTTCTTATACTTTAACAATCATTTCAGACATATAATTCAAAGATGATCTCCAGGAGCTTAATCAGAAGTTTTTCCTTAATAAATGCAAATATTCCCATAGGTAAGTTTTTAATAGATTTCTATTTTGACACCATTCTCTCTCTATCAAAATTAAAGCCAAAATCATTACTCTAGTAATAAAGGAAAGGCTTTGTTAATTAAAACTTTTTCTCTATATTTTTCATGTATTCCTACCAATGTACAAACGTAACAAAAGAGAAATTATCCCAATTTATTGAACCATTTTATCAGACTTGCATCTTTTAGTTAAACTTAAACAACTATTAAAAATATATATATTTCTGACTTAAATGCATTCAATGCATTATTTTGTGTGTGTTTTTCAAAGTTTTTAAATAAGAAATTCTTAGTTTCATTGTTCTTTTGGTTAAAAATTTCAACTAGCATAATTTAGAACTGTCAATTTAATGACTACACATATTTTTAATATCGGTGAATTGTCTAAAATATGAAATAAATGCAGGGTTTACCATTTTGTAATATTTTAAAGTTACATTTTTCCTAATCACTTACATGATTAATGCTTTTTGATTTGAATTCATGTTTCCATAGATATGTCAGAACCTTTGTTTACTGGCTATGTTCTAATTAAACCTAAATAAGCTCTCTCTTTATTTATATTATAAATTATTTGAAAGTGTCTGACACAAAACTGTTTACTAACCTAACTTTTCCTAACCACTGGTCATGGCATTTAAACAACAGACCCATTCTTAAGACCTCCCAAAAAAAAATTAAATATAACAATAATAAATTTTAAAATCATATTTCTCTATACATTTACTATTATATAATAAAAAAAATATTCAAATCAATAAATTAGATGTTACCTTTTGATAACTGTTATAATCTTTAGACACATAAAAGAAATTTTATTTAAACTCTTAAAAATGACTTAAAAAAAAACAAAATTATAAATTTCTAATGCTTGCTTGACATATATTGCATGAATTTTGCTGACACACTTGCATACATGATTTTTTTTTTTGTTTAACTACTGTGTGATTTTAAATACACTCCATGTCATCAATGTGAAACTTGATGGACATTAGCAACAATAACCATGTTGTTATACACCATCAACAAGCTCTACAAGCTTGATACCATAATATGATTGAGTGGATATAATAAAGAAGAAGAAGACCATGTTGTTATAACCATGTTAAAACAAAACTTAAGGAAGTTGTATGTTTAACATGTATATCAGTATTCAGACAATAACTCTGAACAATATTTGATACACAGGGACCTTTATTGAAGATTCAAGATAACCAAGTGTGAAAAAAATTATCTTTGTCTCCTTCAAAAAAAAAAAATAGATGACCGGCAATTTCAAAGATTTACCACTTCCTTAAGTTCTCTGTCCATGATTGTATTTGCCCATATAGCATCAAATGTCAAACTTAATGGACATTAACAACAATAACCATGTTTGAAGAAGGAACAAAAGTTAACGGCGAACAAGTTTCTTTTATTAATGCTGTAAATTGGGCGAGCTTTCGGACTTTGACGTCCTTCGACAGGATACTTTCCTTGCCTGTAGAAGGACGTCAAGGACGAAAGCTTGCCGAATTTACAACTTTAATAAAATGATAAAGCACAATTTGGATTATAGATTATAATAAAAGAAAATAAGACCTAATAATTTATTAGTGTGTGACGTTTCGGCAACAACATTGTCACCATCATCAGACAAATCTTCAGACATTCTTTTGTCTGATGATGGTGACAATGTTGTTGCCGAAACGTCACACACTAATAAATTATTTGGATTTGGTCTTATTTCCGTTATAACTTTAATAAAAGAAACTCGTTCGCCGTTAACTTTTGTTTCTTCTTCAAATGATGTCAGGCGATTCCTTCTCTTGGAATAACCATATTTCTTGAAAAATAAAGATACTTCGGCCAGTATAAAAAGATTTACTGGCTGAAGTATCTTTATTTTCAAGAAATATGAATGCCGGCCAGGCACCCTCCATCTTTACTATAACAATGACCATGTTAAAACAATTAGGATTTGAGAATTAGGATGTTATAACAAAGTTTTTGTTATAAAAGAGGACCGTTATAACAAGTTTACTCTCTAGAATATTTGAGCGGTATCAGAGTAGGGTCAGTGTATTTGGTTATTTTAATGCTGCCTTACCAAGCTTCCCCTATATAGAAATTACCTTTAAAAAAAAAATAGACAACCTGCGACATCAATTTATAAAACTTCTTTAAGTTTTGTCCATGAGTATATATTGGTTTTCAAAAGCTATTATCCCAGTGTGACACTATGTCATAGAGACAATATACGTTTTGAGCAATCCATAAATAAATCTTTAAATAAAAAAGGCATATATTGGATCAAAATATAATTTATTTTACCAATATTTCAGTTGGCTGAATGCCAACCTTTATCAAGGTGTTATAACATATTTAATGTGTCTATTTTGATCCAAGATATGACTTTTTACAGCCTACTCCACGCTGACGAGCACTAACAGCGCGAAACGCGTTCGTGGATGGCTTTTCTTGATTTATCAAGAAATTGGGTTGGCCAAATATCAGGGAACAGGCTAAATCAATCACAAGGTAATAAGACCAAATCCAAATAAATAATGGTCTTATTACCTTGTGTTTATAATCTACAATCCAAATTGTGCCTCATCAAGGCTAAATCAATGTTTAGTTGATTTCTGTTTCACCAGATGGTGCTCTGCCTTCTGAAAAGCACATGTACTCCTGGTCAGAATATGCCTTTTTTTTAAATTTTTATTATGCCTTTTTAATTAAGAGACAATATACGTTAATCTTATCCAAGATTAGTTGAAGTACTAATCTCCAGCCTAGTGGCTCTACTTCCATGAGAGAAGATGTTGTGTGAAGCTGCTGCTTTCTCCAGATGGTACAGTTTAGGAAGATCCACTCTCTGCCCTCAAATAATTATAAATAAAAGACAATTCCCTGAGGGAAGAATTTCCTTTTATATAGTTAGTAGAGCGTAGTTATACTTGTTGAAGGGCTTTTGAGCCCTTTGTGGAAGAGCATTGCTCGATACAAATATTTGAATGTAATTCTATTGTCCTATAAGCTTATGTCCATAGTTTTCTTGAAAACCATTTCTGAGATTCCATCCTTCAGTGCTGCGTATATAGGCAGAATCGTCCAATACAGCATTAGAGCTCTGAGAAGCAGTCTGGTGGATTAAATTGGCGAAACCGCTGGGAGGGTTCACCACTGATGAGCCAAGCCCTCCCAATATATTTTTTCATCGCAGTAAGGACAGTAGAAGTTTGTATTATGTATAAAAGAAACATATTCGTGCTTTTAAATCCTTTCATTTTATATATATATAGATGGCGCGTTATTGCTTTGTGTAATTTATAATTTTATTAAAGGGATTATATTATTAACCAATCATTTTATTCTTTTGTCTGATGATGGTGACAATGTTGTTGCTGAAACATCACACACTAATAAATAATTTGATTAGGTCTTATTTTCTTTTATTTTGAAAGGTTGTTGATTAAAGTCCCCTTCCTTTGGCACTTTTTGTTTTAAATACCAAAATTAAGAATGGCTAAGATATCATTTAGTAAAAGACCATTGCAATTTTTTTTTTCCTTTGTTACTTCTCTTTCCAAGTAAAGAAATGGTCCGGAAAAATACATACGTAATAATTTTAAAACTTGCAGGTTTCAAATTGGCACTTTTTTTCCTCTACCAAAATTAAGAATGGGTCTAAGAAGATTTCGGTTATAAACACAAGGTAATAAGACCAAATCCAAATTAATAAATAGTGTGTGACGTTTCGGTAACAGCATTGTTACCATCTTCAGACCAAAAGTACTGAATGTAACGATGATTGTACAACGCTGAAACGTCACACACTATTTATTTATTTGGATTTGGTCTTATTACCTTGTGTTTATAATCTACTAGCCGAATGACCCGGGCAACGCCCGTGTTTTACCCGATTGAATGTTTTGATTCAAATACTATTTGTTACAATTATAATTTGGCGCCTTAAATAAATGCATGTTAGTTAATAACTATAGCCTATGTGCTTTATCTGTCTATGTACTGTTGGCTTCCGTAGGCGTCTCTTACTGGGAAAAAGAAAGAGAGGATTCCATTTGGTTATTAACTAATATATGCATTTATTTAAGGAGCGACCCGCTCCAACACAATAGTTACCAAAACGAAAATGCAAGTGGGGGGGGGCAAAGGTGGCATGATCGTAGCCGACCAATAGGAGGGCCCCATTCCAAAAAAAAAGCAAACGGTGACAGAGATATAAAATTATTAAGAACGTATGACGCTCGTAACTGTATATAGAATAATCCAAATTGTGCCTTATCAAGATTTCAGTTAGTTGAAAGATCATTTTCCAATAAAATAATTCCTTGTATCAATATTGAGTAAAACTAATCATTCCTCCAGAAAAAAGTATCTTTTCAAAACATTTTTATTCTCTAGCTTTCAGGCATGGACGTCCTTCTACAGGAGAAAACCTGGTATTCTACTGTAGAAGGGTGTCCGTGTCCGAGAAAAGACACTTTATGGATATGGATAAACCTGGTCTCCTGGAGGTAATCTCTAATGAGAGACTGTCATGTCTGGTCGAGTCATGAGGAGTTTACCAACAGAAAACATATTAGAAGCCATCTCCAGAAAAGACCATGTTTAGACATGTTTTTAGGCTATAATATCTCACACAGGAAGAGACTACTATTCACAATTCAATAAGATAATTCCTTGTATTGAGTAAAAATATATCAGGGGCCTCCAGGGAAAAGTATCTTTTCAAAACATTTTGTTATTCTCTAGCTTTCAGCTCCGCCTTTGCCATTCCCAAGCCCGGATGAAAAAGGAGGAGGGGGAGCAGTAACAAGCTCGCTAAAAAACCTGGGTTCAGCTGGCCCGGCTGATAGTACCCTGTAAGGGCTCCTAATCCAGGGATACAGGATGAGCAGCGTTTGTACTCCATTGTTAGGAGCAGCTGCACATGGCGTCTGTTCCTCATGTCAGAGGCGGCCATTTCTTTTGGAGCTAAGTCGGCCTGTCACTGAGTAGTGCTCCCAGTCTTAATGACAAAGGCAGACGCATTCTACTTCACCCAGTCATGATGGTTGTCAAACAGACACCATCAAGGGTCACAACTTGATATCCTAATATGATTGGGTGGAAATAAGAAAGAAGAAGAGAAGGTACGAATGCCTTTCAACAGGAGAAAACCTGGTATAATTCTCCAGTAGAAGGGTGTTTGTGTCTGAAAGCTAGAAATTAAAAATGTTTTGAAAAGTTACTTTTCCCTGGATTACTGATATATATTTACTCATCACTACACACTTTGTTGTTTTGAATTGAAAAATATTGCCACGTGGAAAATTAAGGGAAAACCAACTTCGGGATGAGATAATAATTTATTTCAGGCAAGAGCCAACTATGAGTGATAAACAAAAGAAGGAAAAAGTATACAGAGTAGCAAAATATAAACATAAAAAAATAATAGTCTGCTAATAAAATAATAAATATTTTGTTACAATATATTACAACAACAAAAAGCCTTTATTTAGGGTCACTGATCCTATACAGGATTTACCAGAGGTATGCATAAGAAAGCAGTGAGACAAAGGAAACAACGATATAGACAGAAGAAAAAGAAAAAACAAAAACAAGAAAGAGAAAGAGGGAAGCAAGAAAAACAACACAAAAAGAGTAGCAGTAAGAAAGTGATTAGTGAGTGTCACTTGGCCTTCTTCTGAGATAGGGACTTGTGGAAACCATAAAACGCCGTAGCAATATACTTATTCTGGGTCATATTGTCAATTATTGATGGAAGTGAAGCACAGAGTTGCCCAAGTGTTACAATATATTAAATTTAGAAGTGTTACAGACAACAATTTTCATTACATACTTTGTTGCTATACTTTCTAATTAAAGAAATGGTAGGAAAAATACAGAAGGTTGAATCCTGCCCTTGACATCAATATTTCATCCTCTCAAAGATGGCTTAGAGAAGTGATAATAAATGTATCTGTGAGGGGAGTGGAAGGGGAGAGTGATGAAAGCCAATGTTGACCAACTAAAGGGGTTTCCCTAACACTACCTCTAGGCAATAATCCTTCCTTCCTTCCTTGGTCTTAACTCCAAAGCTAACCAGCAACACGTGTTTGGCTGCCGCCGATAGACTCAATTGAACCACTTATGATTTTTGTTGCTATTCTTTCTAATTAAAGAAATGGTAGGAAAAATACAGAAGGTTGAATCCTGCCCTTGACATCTATCTTTCATCCTCTCAAAGATGGCTTAGAGAAGTGATAATAAATTTATCTGTGAGGGGAGTGGAAGGGGAGTGATGAAAGCCAATGTTGACCAACTGAAGGGGTTTCCCTTCCTTCTAGGCAATAATCCTTCCTTCCTTCCTTGGTCTTAACTACAAAGCTAAACACAAGGTAATAAGACCAAATAAATAAATAGTGTGTGACGTTTCAGCGTTGTTACCATCTTCAGACAAAAGTACTGAATTCAGTACTATATAGTACTATATACTAATACTAGATTCAGTACTTTTATCTGAAGATGGTAACAACGCTGAAACATCATACACTATTTATTTATTTGGATTTGGTCTTATTACCTTGTGTTTATAATCTATAATCCAAATTGTGCCTTATTACAAAGCTAACCAGCAACACGTGTTTGGCCGCCGCTGATGGACTCAATTGAACCACTTATGATTTAAGGTCATTGACCTTCTTTCTCCTGCTCCATATCTTCTGTTGCCAACCCTCCTACAGATTTTGTTCTAACCACTCAAACATGTTTGATTTTCATACAAGAATTTATTCTTTTGTCTGATGATGGTGACAATGCTCTTTCTGAAACGTCACACATTATTAAATTATTTGGATTAGGTCTTATTTTCTTTTATTATAATCCAAATTGTGCTTTATCATGTTCGCTTTTCAATTGTTTTAAGTCTTTGACTCTTTTTTTTTTAATTGGGATCTAAAATGGGATAGCCAAAAATATATATATTAGTATCAATTATCATTGTAATTCTAATTAAACAAAGTTATTAGTTCTTTTTTTTTTTTAATGAGATTGTAAGTACTTAGATAAATTTATAAAGCAATAAAAACAAGGTAATAAGACCAAATCCAAATAAATAAATAGTGTTTGACATTTCGGTAACAGCATTGTTAACATCATTAGACAAAAGTACTGAAAAGCTAGATTTTAGAAAAAGCTATAACGAAAAATAAACTCTGGGATTATTTATTCCAATTCAAAGAACTGATAAAGCACAATTTAGATTATAGATTATAATACAAGAAAATAAGACCTAATCCAAATAATTAAATAGTGTGTGACGTTTCAGGAACAGCATTATCACCATCATCAGACAAAAGAATAAAAAAAATTATTATTATTTTGTCTGATGATGGTGACAATGCTGTAGGTCAGTAGAAAAATTATTTTATTGAAAACCGCTGGGAGGGTTCCCCATTGATGAGCCAAGCTCTCCCATTATTTTTATCATTACAGTAAGGTCAGTAGAAAAATTGTTTTATTGAAAACCGCTGGGAGGGTTCCCCATTGATGAGCCAAGCTCTCTCATTATTTTTATCATTGCAGTAAGGGCAGTAGAAAAATTGTTTTATTGAAAACTACTGGTAGGGTTTTCCATTGATGAGCCAAGCTCTCCCATTATTTTTATCATTGCAGTAAGAGCAGTAGAATAATTGTTTTATTGAAAACCACTGGGAGGGTTTTCCATTGATGAGCCAAGCTCTCCCATTATTTTTATCATTGCAGTAAGAGCAGTAGAATAATTGTTTTATTCAAAACCGCTGGGAGGGTTTCCCATTGATGAGCCAAGCTCTCCCATTATTTTTATCATTGCAGTAAGAGCAGTAGAATAATTGTTTTATTTAAAACCGCTGGGAGGGTTTCCCATTGATGAGCCAAGCTCTCCCATTATTTTTATCATTGCAGTAAGAGCAGTAGAATAATTGTTTTATTCAAAACCGCTGGGAGGGTTTCCCCATTGATGAGCTAAGTCCTCCCATTATTTTTATCATTGCAGTAAAAAAGGTCAATATTGTCATATTTGAAAAGAAACATACCCACTGTAGAATAGTTTACATTTACAACAATAGATGGCGCACTAACCGCCATCTTGTATAATATAGGAAACACTCGACTGATCCAGGGACCTATTTCCGCTGACCCCCTGGGTTGATGGAAAAATGGTCTAAACCGTTGGTTTTCAACCGTTACGACCCGTGTTTGATTCCCTCATTGGGCACTTTTTTTTTTCTGAATAAAAAATGCTCCCATGGCCCACAATTCTTGCAAAAGTTCAACCCCCACCAACGAGTACAATTAACCAAACGGGGCACTGGCACATTTGTAAGTGCAAAGTCCAACTGCTTTTAAAATGTGTAGACATGTGGTGCACTTAAAATAAAAGCAGTCGCCTACTCTATCCACCATGATTATCATGGTCTGTACCACGTGTACTAGGAAAAGGCAAAAAAAAAGGGACCTATTTCTATGTTGTTGTTTTACCATTGAGATATTTGGGTGTGTTTTTTCTTATCCCATGATAAGTAAAGTAGCCCCTCTAAGAATTCCTATGTGCCCCAACTAAGATCAGGGCTATCTGAACCTGCTATAAGATAGCAGATTTGATAAGCAAAGGATGTCAGGTTTTGATCTTCCCCCTATGTTATTTTTATATTATTCCTACTCCCCCTAAAGAGAGATAGATAAGCCACAAATTTAATTATAGATTATAAACACAAGGTAATAAGACCAAATCCAAATAAATAGTGTGTGATGTTTCAGTAACAGCGTGTTACCATATACCATGATACATTCAATACTTTTGCTTGAAGATGGTAACAACGCTGTTACTGAAATATGTCACACACTATTTATTTGGATTTGTGTGGTCTCTTAGTACCTTGAGAGATTGAGATTGATAAGACACAATTTGGATTATAGGTTATAAATACGAGGTAATAAGACTACATCCAAATAAATAAATAGTGTGTGATGTTTCAGTAACAGCGTGTTATACCATATACCATGATGCATTCAATACTTTTGTCTGAAGATGGTAACAATGCTGTTACTGAAATGTCACACACTATTTATTTGGATTTGTGTGGTCTCTTATTACCTTGAGAGATTGAGATTGATAAGGCACAATTTGGATTATAGGTTATAAACACAAGGTAATAAGTCCACAAATCCAACTAAATAAATAGTGTGTGACGTTTCAGTAAGAGCATTTTGCCATCTACCATGATACATTCAGTACTTTTGTCTGAAGATGGTAACAACACTGTTACCCGAAATGTCACACACTATTTATTTGGATTTGTGGTCTTATTACCATGAGAGATTGAGATTGAAACTACTGTTTTTATATCACCCCAATGTAAAATATAATGGTCTTCTTTCTTATCTCCATTCAATCATATTAAGGTATCAAGCTTGTAAAGCTTGAGACTTTTGATGGTGTTTGCCGGGGAAGAGTAGATCTCATCAATGGATGAGTCAATACAGTCAATAATGTGTTTATTTGACAACCATCATGACTGGGTGAAGTAGAATGAGTATGAGCGTAGAAATGTAATGGTGGGAATAAGGAATTAGCCACAACAGATTTTTGTCAAATTCAAACAAAAAGTATACCATGATTTAGGGCTATGGCTCTTGTCAGTACAGGGGCGGCTTCAATTTCATAACATCCTATAGAGGATCACATCCTATGTCCTCATGGACAAAACTTAAGGAAGTTGTACCTTTTAGCATGTGTATCGGGATTCTGACAAAAACTCTAAAAGATATACTCATGGACAAAACTTAAGGAAGTTGTACCTTTTAGCATGTATATCGTGATTCAGACAATAACTCTGAAAGATACATTCATGGACAAAACTTAAGGAAGTTGTACCTTTTAGCATGTATATCGGGGTTCAGACAATAACTCTGAAAGATACAAAAAGCTACATTAAATACTATCTACTTTCTTCATTTTAGTCACGAGTGTACTTGCACTCATTAGTGGGATTGGACTTGGACTAGAATCATGGACCATTGAATGTTTTTGCTTTTGTTCAGATTAAATAGCCAAAATAGATATTGGTCTTCTAAACACAAACCATTGAAACAGAAATAATGTTTTCAATGCAGATATCAATCTAGGTTTTTTTTTTTTAAATATCACCTGTATAGAGTAGAACCTCCCTGTAAAGAACACCTAATTGCAGAGTCAAAGTGTGGTTTAGTGAGAAGAGTCCTCTTATCGGAGAGTTTCTAAATAGCAAAAATGGTAATTTTGTAAATGAAAACTGTCCTTTGTAGAGAGGTGTCCTCTTATCGGGGAGTTGCTAAATAGTAAAAAATTGTAATTTTGCAAATGAAAACTGTCCTTTGTAGAGAGGTGTCCTCTTATCAGAGAGTTTCTAAATAGTAAAAATGGTAATTTTGCAAATGAAAACTGTCCTTTGTAGAGAGGTGTCCTCTTATCGGGGAGTTGCTAAATAGTAAAAAATGGTAATTTTGCAAATGAAAACTGTCCTTTGTAGAGAGATGTCCTCTTATTGGAGAATTGCTAAATTGTAAAAAAAATGGTAATTTTGCAAATGAAAACTGTCCTTTGTAGAGAGGTTTCTTCTTATCGGAGAGTTGCTAATTTGTAAAAATGGTAATTTTGCAAATGAAAACTGTCCTTTGTAGAGAGATGTCCTCTTATTGGAGAATTGCTAAATTGTAAAAAAAATGGTAATTTTGCAAATGAAAACTGTCCTTTGTAGAAAGGTTTCTTCTTATCGGAGAGTTGCTAATTTGTAAAAATGGTAATTTTGCAAATGAAAACTGTCCTTTGTAGAGAGATGTCCTCTTATTGGAGAATTGCTAAATTGTAAAAAAAATGGTAATTTTGCAAATGAAAACTGTCCTTTGTAGAGAGGTCTCTTCTTATCGGAGAGTTGCTAAATTGTAAAAATGGTAATTTTGCAAATGAAAACTGTCCTTTGTAGAGAGATGTCCTCTTATTGGAGAATTGCTAAATTGTAAAAAAAATGGTAATTTTGCAAATGAAAACTGTCCTTTGTAGAGAGGTTTCTTCTTATCGGAGAGCTGCTAAATTGTAAAAATGGTAATTTTGCAAATGAAAACTGTCCTTTGTAGAGAGGTGTCCTCTTATTGGAGAGTTGCTAAATTGTAAAAATGGTAATTTTGCAAATGAAAACTGTCCTTTGTAGAGAGGTGTCCTCTTATCGTAGAGTTTCTAAATAGTAAAAATGGTAATTTTGCAAATGAAAAGTGTCCTTTGTAGAGAGGTGTCCTCTTATCGGAGAGTTTCTAAATAGTAAAAATGGTAATTCTGCAAATGAAGTGTCCTTTGTAGAGATGTCCTCTTATCGGAGAGTTTCTAAATAGTAAAAATGGTAATTCTGCAAATGAAGTGTCCTTTGTAGAGAGGTGTCCTCTTATCGGAGAGTTTCTAAATAGTAAAAATGGTAATTCTGCAAATGAAGTGTCCTTTGTAGAGAGGTGTCCTCTTATCGGAGAGTTTCTAAATATTAAAAATGGTAATTCTGCAAATGAAAAGTGTCCTTTGTAGAGAGGTGTCCTCTTATCGGGGAGTTGCTAAAGTATAAAAATGGTAATTTTGCAAATGAAAAGTGTCCTTTGTAGAGAGGTGTCTGCTAAAGGGAGGTTCTATTGTATATCACTCCTCTGATAGTCCTCAAATATGGATAGTAAACTCAGTTCTCCAGTATTTCTATCTCCAATGTAAGAAACAAAGTGTCACATACTGGATGACTTGAAAGTTCCAGTTGGGAAAAGAAAAGAGGGTTGAGTAAAGTCTGACTTGTGACGTCAAGTAACTTATCAGGGCTGTTTATCCCCGGGTATCACCATGATAGGAAGAGCTACTTGATAAGATTCTCCTGGGAGGAAATCCGAGGTAGCTATGGCCAACTTTCTTGACTCTTTATCTCTTCTTTCCCCCCACCATGACATGAATAACAAATGTCATTTATCTTTTCTCACCCCCTCGTAGCTACCTCCATCCCTCTTCTCTTCCATTCAGGTAAGAGGACACCTCTTCCTAAAAGAATAATTCACCTTCAGCAATTAGGTGTTGCCTCTTTACAGAGAAGTACTTCCACTGTATTTAAGATGATACGATTTTGGGATTATGAATAGAATACTTCAATGGAATCTTGGTATAACAACTTCTTTTTTTTTTTTTTACAACATAAACAGCAACTAGAATATAACATTATACCCTATTCTAAAGTTCCAAAGTTTTTAAGTCTTACATTATAACCTCTTTAATTCAACACTTTCTTCAATTCAACAGCTTTTTTAAAAATCCCAATTGACCTTTTTTTACTTTAAACAACTACAGTAGATCATACTCCATGAGAGGACCCCCGCGCTAGAGAACACCTCTCTACAAAGGACAGTTTTGATTTTCGAATTTACCATTTTTACTATTTAGCAACTCTCTGGTAGGAAGACACCTCTTCCTAAAGGACACTTTGGCTTTGCAATTAGGTGTTGTCCTTTACAGGGAGGTTAGTTCTACTGTATAATTTAACACAAATTCGAAGGAGTATGATTGTTATTGTTTCTTTTTCTCTGAGTTTCGATCAATAAGAATTGAATCCATACTCTTGATAGGAACTAGAGAAGCAAACCCAAACTGGTAAATTCAGTTGGATGTTGTCACTTCCTGAGCACCTTCTGTTTTTTTAGTGTAGGAGTTGAGTTGTAGGATAGTACAATTCTGCCACGACATCAGCCATAGAGTGTTTCTTATTGGTATTAGTTTCTATATACAACAAACAACAACAACAACAAAGCCTTTATTTAGGGCCTCTCGCCATATACAGGATTCGCCAGTTCCTGTGGAATCCAAATATCGCCACCGCTATATACCTATTCTTTGATATTTCATTAATTAGTGCCGGAAATGAAGGACAAAGTTGCCCCGTTTTATCATTTAGTTTTCGTCTTTCCTCAGACAGAGCAGCACAATCAAATAAGTAGTGCAACATCTCCATTGTTATTCCTGATCCACAGAAAGTACATTTCAGGTCTTCACCCCTCATTAAAATCAGATTATTAGTTTCTATATTTATAATCCAATATATTCCATATATACAGTAGAACCTCCCGCTAGAGGACACCTCTCTACAACAGATGTTTCCTCCATTGCCAAAATTACCACTTTTACTAATTAGAAACTCTCCAGTAAAATTACACCTCTCTCTAAAGGATACTTATGTTCAGAGAAGTAATTTTACTGTATACATTAGTGTCTGTACTACTATATACAGTAGAACCTCCCGCTAGAGGACACCTCTCTACAACAGATGTTTCCTCCATTGCCAAAATTACCACTTTTACTAATTAGAAACTCTCCAGTAAAAGTACATCTCTCTCTAAAGTATACTTATGTTCTGAAACTAGGTGTTGTCCTTTACAGAGAAGTAATTTTACTGTATTCAGTAGTGTCTGTACTACTATATAGAGTAGAACCTTCCGCTAGAGGATGCCTCTCTACAACAGATGTCTCCTCCATCGCCAAAATTACCACTTTTACTAATTAGCAACTCTAATACAAGAAAATAAGACCTAATCCAAATAATTTATTAGGTTTATTATTTATTTTTAATTTATTATATATATTTATTTGGATTAGGTCTTATTTTCTTGTATTATAATCTATAATCCAAATTGTGCTTTATCATAATTAGGAACTTTCCAGTAAAAGTACACCTCTCTCTAAAGAATACTTATGTTCTGAAACTAGGTGTTGTCCTTTACAGAGAAGTAGAACCTTCCGCTAGAGGACACCTCTCTACAACAGATGTTTCCTCCATTGCCAAAATTATCACTTTTACTAATTAGCAACTCTCCAGTAAAAGTAAACCTCTCTCTAAATGATACTTATGTTCTGAAACTAGGTGTTGTCCTTTACAGAGAAGTAATTTTACTGTATACATTAGTGTCTGTACTACTATATAGAGTAGAACCTTCCGCTAGAGGATGCCTCTCTACAACAGACATTTCCTCCATTGCCAAAATTACCACTTTTACTATCAAATTTTTACCTTATGATACCACTTTCACTAATTATCAACTCTCTGGTAAGTGAGCAGACCTCTCTCCCTAAAGTATTATTTGGCTCTGCAACTAGGTGTTGTCCTTTACAGAGAGGTTGTTATACTGGTAGAACCTCTCACTAAGGGACACATTCTCTACAATGGACAGTTTCCTTCACCCTGAGGTTGATATGACAAAGTTCAACCATATTTAGATGGCATCTGATAAAAAAAAAAGGAGTCATCTCTCCATCAAATTATTTAAAAAATTTTATCCCACTTTCTCTTTCTCATCCAAATCCAAGTAACTTTTGTGATCCATTAAAAAGTGTGGAGGCATGCAGTTTTGTATTGTAGTCCAATACTTGATGTTACCCCAAGTTCACTCCAGGTTCTACAACGGACAGTTTCCATCACCATGAAATTGTTATGACAAGGTTCAATCATATTTAGATGGCACCTGATAAAAAAAGGAGCAATCTCTTCATCAAATTATTTAAAATTTTTATCCCACTTTTTCTCTTTCTCATCTAAATCCAAGTAACTTTTATGATCCGTTGTGTGGAGGCATGCAGTTTTGTATTGTAGTCCAACATTTGATGTTACCCCAAGTTCACTCCAGGTTCTACAACGAACAGTTTCCATCACCATGAAATTGTTATGACAAGGTTCAACCATATTTAGATGGCACCTGATAAAAAAAAAGGAGTAATCTCTCCCTCAAATTATTTAAAATTTTATCCCACTTTCTCATCCAGATCCAAGTAACTTTTATGATCTGTTAAAAAGTGTGGAGGCATGCAGTTTTGTATTGTAGTCCAACATTTGATGTTACCCCAAGTTCACTCCAGGTTCTACAACGGACAGTTTCCATCACCATGATATTGTTATGACAAGGTTCAACCATATTTAGATGGCATTTGATAAAAAAAGGTGCAATCTCTCCATCAAATTATGTAAAATTATATCCCACTTTCTCTCTCTCTCATCCAAGTAACTTTTATGATCCGTTGTGTGGAGGCATGCAGTTTTGTATTGTAGTCCGGCACTTGATGTTACCCCAAGTTCACTCCAGGTTCTACAACGGACAGTTTCCATCACCCTGAGGTTGATATGACAAGGTTCAACCATATTTAGATAGCACCTGATAAAAAAAAGGAGCAAAGATCAGGTATAGGAAATTTTTGAAAAACTGAATGCTGAATCCTTCCTATCCCCCCTCTATAAGGAGATTAGTAGGTTTGAAGTAGCGGTCCTATACCCTCATGTGAGGGAGGTACTCTCCAAGACACTGTCGACAGATAACAAGATCATTCTCTGTGAATTCCTCAACATGGCACTTGAACATATTGGGAACAAAAACTCCTTTATAACCAAAGGTCCATCCAAATTCAGGGTGTCTTGTAACCCTTGATTTGATGTCCCTTCAGAGAAGGCTTCGTGTTGATGTAAATATATATATTTGTTTATTGTTTATAGCTGTGATTTTATTGGAACTTTTTTGTATCATTGTTGACTATAGGTTAATAAAGTTTGTTTTCATTCTCCATCAAATTATTTAAATTTTTATCCCACTTTCTCTCTCTCATCTAAATCCAAGTAACTTTTATGATCCCTTAAAAAGTGTGGAGGCATGCAGTTTTGTATTGTAGTCTGACACTTGATGTCACCCCAAGTTAACACTACTTAGATGCCTGTTCATCAGATTGGCCAATAAATTAAAACTGGCAAGGTCATTGTTATCTGATCCTAAATGCAGTTTTATGGCATCCAACCTTGTAAAAAAAAAGTTTAGTGTCCATCAAGGTGAAACCAGTTTTGTTTGTTTGTTTTTGACTGGTTTGTGTAGGTGCTTTGGTAGCTAAAATAACCTTTGAACTGCCCTTCTACTAGCTATTTATATGGATAACATTTCTGTAGAAAGTGTGTTAGCTGATAGAGGGTTTAATTAACATTATATATATATATATAGACATACTCTCTTGATGTGGTTCTAATTTGGATGATAGATTAGAAAAACACAAGATATTTTTTTGTTATTACAGTAAAGAACCTTGATGAGAGGACACCTCTCTACAAAGATTAGTTTTCATACAAGAAAATAAGACCTAATCCAAATAATTTATTAGTGTGTGACGTTTCGGCAACAACATTGTCACCATCATCAGATAAAAAAATAAATGTTGCCGAAACATCACACACTAATAAATTATTTGGATTATGTCTTATTTTCTTGTATTATAATCTATAATCTAAATTGTGCTTTATCATTAAGGATAGTTTTCATTTACAAAATTACAATTTTTTACTATTTTGACACTCTTCTGTAAGAGGACACCTCTCTTTAAAGGACACTTTGGCTCTGCACTTAGATGTCCTTTACAAAGAGGTAGTTCTACTGTATTTCTAAATTTCTGATTCAAATGGTACCTTAACTGTTGTTTCAAAATCCTATGGGCTCTCTGTTGCAGGTGCCAGAGCCATGTCTAACTCTGCACGGTATGTCTTCGAGACCCTAAATGTCTCCAGCCCTTATGACCATGTGCTCCACGTGGAACTCAACCGTCCTGAAACCCTCAACGCCATGAACAAGATGTTTTGGAGGCAAGTACCCACGTTATTATTAATCTTAAACACTCGCTGCAGAATCTTTATCTATATAGCAGGAACACCTTTCAGTCTTATACAGATTCTCCCAGTAGAAATGTAGGGTACATACAGGAGTAACAGTACCAGTAATAAGCATTGTTATTATTATCATAAAGCTAATCACATAAAGGTATTATGCAATTTAAATATACAGGAAAACTTAATTTTCGCAATCAAGCTAATAAATAGATTGGGTAAATTGGAGGAAAAGAAATTTCTTATAACTGAATTTATCCCGGAGTCTCTTTATCTTTATCCATATATCAGAAGTTCAAGAATATGGGAATCCACTGCCGTACATGACAGATAGGAGGAACAAGCACCAATTCTGTCCTACCAAGGGAACAACAGTCCATTATTTCCAGACTTAAGTCTGGTCATCTATGGATAATGACTTTCCAAAAGGGTTGCAAGCTTTTAACACTATGTACTAAAGGTGTCAACCTGCAACCCCAGTTTCTCCCAGTAGAAATGTAGGGTACATACAGGAGTAATAGTCTTCTTCTTTCTTTCTTATCTCCACTCAATCATATTAGGGTATCAAGCTTGTAAAGCATGACAACCATCATGACTGGGTGAAGTAGAATGTGTCTGCCTTTGTCATCAAGACTGGGAGCACTACTCAGTGGCAGGCCGACTTAGCTCCAAAAGAAATGGCCGCCTCTGACATGAGGAACAGACACCATGTGCAGCTGCTCCTAACATGGAGTACAAATGCTGCTCATCCTGTATCCCTGGATTAGGAGCCCTTACAGGGTACTATCAGCCGGGCCAGCTGAGCCCAGGTTTTTTAGTGAGCTTGTTATTGCTCCCCCTCCTCCTTTTTCATCCGGGCTTGGGACCGGCAAAGGCGGAGTTGGAGTAATAGTACCTTTAATAAGCATTGTTATTATTGTATTTAAAGCTAATCACATAAAGGTAATATGAAATTTAAATACAGGAAAACTTAATTAAGAAAATCAAGCTAATAATAAGCTTAGAGGACAGTTGAATAACATAAATACTTGTATCGAACAATTCTCCTCCACACAGAGCCATTAATTCCAACATAAGGCAATAGTGTGCCATCTCTATTCAAGAAATGAAACTATATTTCAGTACTCTCTTTTTTTACTAATAAAGTGTTTACTACAGTCCTTACTGATAAAGCACAATTTGGATTATAGATACAAGAAAATAATGACCTAATCCAAATAAATTAATAGTGTGTGACATATCTCAGTAACAGCGTTGTTACCATCATCAGACAAAAGAATGGTATGATGGTAACAATACTGTTACCACAAGGTAATAAGACCTAATCAAAATAAATTAATAGTGTGTGACGTTTCTGTAACAGCGTTTGTTACCAAAATGTCACACACTATTAATTTATTTGAATTTGGTCTTATTTTATTGTATCTACTGTCCTTACTGTAATGGAACACACTTTGCATATAGCTTTACTGAGGTGGTCCATTATCTAAATAACACGTTGGCCCTTAGGATTTGCCCTCTTTAAAAATAACAAGAGACTCCTTCTCCAAATCCTCTTACTAAGCTTAGTTTAAAACCTTCAAAAAAACAAGAAATGATTGGGTACAATTTGGATTATAGATTAGAAACACAAAGGTAATAAGACCATATTCAAATAAATAAATATTGTAATGCTTCAGTAATAACGCAGTTACTACTGTAAACGTAGCGCAATATTTATTTGAATTTGGTGTTATTACCTTGTATTTCCTTCCTATATATACAATTTATTTATTGGGGAAAGAGAGAGCAAACGGTGACAGAGATGAAAAATGAAGAATTAAGAACGCATGACGCTCGTAACTGTATATAGAATATATTGGTTGAACTCCTTATAGCAGTGGTGGGTTCACCACTGATGAGCCAAGCCCTCCCTATATATATATATATATAGCCTGCTGTGGATGTGTACTGAGCCCATACAGAGAGGCGTACTGTATATTCGAGAACTGTACACAATTTACTGTATATTCAACACACACACAAAAGAGAGCTCTGAACTCTAAGCTACCTAAGGAAACAAACAAGAATTAATAGAATGTCTGCACTATGTACAAAAGTTGTTATGATCAGCTGTTGTTTTCTCCCTTTCCAAGATATCAAGAAGATCATAGCGACCTTTGGTCGTTGGCTTATCACATCCTGACAGTGTTGCCAAGGTTATTTATCTCTCCTCCCTACTCGCTGCCAACAACATTCTTGCCCGTTCTTTCTCTATCTCTCCTTTGAATATCTCCCTACTTCAAAAATGGTAAAACACAATGGGGAAACCATCCGATAACAACCTTTTATATAAGAACAACTTGATTATTATAACTTTTCAAGTTTCAATTGTGTCAACTATGGTTAAAACAAACAATGGGAAAGATTGATAAAGCACAATTTGGCTTATAGATTAGAACTACAAGAAAATAAAGTCAAACCGCTGTTAAAAAAAACAAACAATGGAAAAGATTTTTGTTGAAAAGAAACACATGCGGCATATTTTTCGAATGTCGTTTTAAAATCACAAGCCGCATTATATTGTATTATAAATGGAAAAGATTGATAAAGCACAATTTGGATTATAGATTACAACTACAAGAAAGGCCTAATCCAAATAAATTAATAGTGTATGACGTTTCAGTTAACAACACTGTTACCAAAACATCACACACTATTAAATTATTTGGATTAAGTCTTATTTTCTTATAATTGAAAAGACTGTAGTCTTTCAGACACTAGTAATTGTTTCCATATACAATTTAGACCTATGAATTCAGAGATATAAATAGGAATTTTTAAAAAAGATCAAATTTAAATGAAGAACAACAATTTAACACTTTGCTTTTACAGATACAGTAGAACAACCTCCATGAGAGGACAATATCCCTAAGAAGATACCTCTCTACAAAGGACAGTTTTAATCACTAAAATTACTAAAAACTCCGCCTTTGCCGGTCCCAAGCCCGGATGAAAAAGGAGGAGGGGGAGCAGTAACAAGCTCACTAAAAAATCTGGGTTCAGCTGGCCCGGCTGATAGTACCCTGTAAGGGCTCTTGATCCAGGGATACAGGATGAGCAGCGTTTGTACTCCATGTTAGGAGCAGCTGCACATGGTCTGTTCCTCATGTCAGAGTCCACCATTTCTTTTGGAGCTAAGTCGGCCTGCCACTGAGTAGTGCTTCCAGTCTTAATGACAAAGGCAGATGCATTCTACTTCATCCAGTGTGGAGATAAGAAAGAAGAAGACCATTTTTACCAATTTGAAATTCTCTGATAAGAGGACACCTCTCCCTATATAAGTTACTTTTTCTCTGCAACTCGGTGTTATCCTTTACAAAGAAGTTCTATTGTAGGTGGAGGGGAAAGAGATACGGAGAAGTTGTCCATTTCACCATAAACACAAAACAAGCTTTATTACGTCTTACACACATTGTATAATTTGTTACATAAAATGATAATGTGAAGCATGCCAGTGAGAATGTGTACAAAGCTATATATAAAAATAACGAAGGCATATCCTGACCAGAGGCACATGTGCTTTTTTTAGCTTGCTCTGTGATATTTGGCCAACCCAATTTCTTGATATATAGTGTAACTCCCAGAAAAGGAAGAGCCAAGATATACACCGCCAGTTCCACAGTCTCAGTTCCGGCTAGCACGATGTCCTCAAATAGCTCTACTATATAATAGAAAAACCAAAGAGATTTTACTGTAGCTAAAGTTTTTGGCAGTAAGAAACCTGCGTAAAACACTGCGACATCAATTTAATTGGATTGCAGCTATTTGAAGCTAGGGTGTCGTTACCTTTTAATTAGCACACATTTCTCACCTTATTAATTAAATACCCTACAGAGAGAGAGAGAGAGAGATTGAAAAACTGTTACCCCTGGAATTCCCCTTTTTTAACTAATTTTAACAACATAACAATGCCTGGTTTTAGCAACATCTTGCACATCTAGCACACATTTCTCACGATTGCAAATATTTATCACACATATCTCACCTTTTAAATTAAATACCCTACAGATTTTAAAACTGTTATCTCTGGACTCCCCCCCCCCCCCCCCTTTTTTTTTTTAACTGTAATTTTAACATAACAACATCTTGGTCTCCAATAATAGTACTATAGAGAGGTTCAACTCTAAATCACATAGAGAGGACCATAGTTTCACTTGTAAATTGTTGATAAAATACAATATTTGGATTATATAGATAATAGAAACATAAAGGTAACAAGAACAATTCTTAGTACCTTTTATAGCAACAGCGTTGTTACTCATCTTTCTTATCTCCACTCAATCATATTAGGGTATCTAACTTGTAAAGCTTGAGACTTGACAACCATCACGACTGGGTGAAGTAGAATGCGTCTGCCTTTGTCATTAAGACTGGGAACACTACTCAGTGGCAGGCCGACTTAGCTCCAAAAGAAATGGCCGCCTCTGACATGAGGAACAGACACCATGTGCAGCTGCTCCTAACATGGAGTACAAATGCTGCTCATCCTGTATCCTTGGATTAGGAACCCTTACAGGGTACTATCAGCCGGGCCAGCTGAACCCAGGTTTTTTAGCGAGCTTGTTACTGTTTCCCTCCTCCTTTTTCATCAGGGCTTGGGACCAGCAAAGGTGTTGTTACTGAAACAACACAACATGTCACACACTATTTATTAATTTGGAGATTTGGTCTTGTTACCTTTTTATACTCAAGAGATGAAACCAAGTTCTTTCCAGTGAAAAAGGTAATATCAAGGCTAATAACATCTGATATGTGGATTACAGATAGAAACAAATTTATCCCTCTCTCTTTCTCTGTGTTTCTATGGAACTAAAACATGATGTTGATATATAGAAAATATATATAAAAATCATCCCAAAGTCTATCCTATAAAAATCACTCCCAGGTATCAAACAAACATTGCAGAAATAACTCCATCAAATTTCATCAGCCAGATATTTTCCCAAGTTCTGCAATAGGTGGGGGGGGTTCAACAACACTCGTTACCTGAGTAATCGGATATTGCCGTCTCAGTTTTCCTGTCAGCTTGTGGGGCTCAATATCCTCCCCTCTCTCTCTCTCCCTCAATCCATTTTCAAACTGATATTGATTGATTTTCTAATTAAAAATGGATTTTTTAAACCTAATATTTCAGTTGGCTGAACACCAACCTTTTTTTAAAGTACAAAAACATTTATTTATTGTAAACAACAAACTCTGTGACACATATGGTCAATAGAATACTATATTCGTTTTTTTTTGCTTATTCCTAGTACACGTGGTACAGGCTCATATTCATCTTCTTCTTTCTTATCTCCACTCAATCATATAAGGGTGTCAAGTTTGTAAAGCATTGGATTTGACAACCATCATCACTGGGTGAAATAGAATGCATCTATTTATGGACTATTTTCAAACTAAAATAAAGACTGATGTTTTTCAGCCTGAGAGATTATATATTTTATGTATTATGAACACACACACACACACAAAGCATGTGCAATAAATAGTCAGAATTTGGTGATTCTCACTGTAAAAAAAAATGCAAGAACAAAGTCTCAAAAGTTTGCTTCCAAAAATAAAAAATAATAAAGATAATTAGGATTAACTTCTGTTAATTGGGATTGACTCCTGATAATTCGGACTGACTACTGATAATTGGGACTGATTGCTGATAAATGAGACTACTGATAATTAAAACTTTTTTTTATGCCTTTACACAGTGTGTAGTTCCAATAATGAGAATTGATTGCTATAACTTGAACTATTTATACAGAAACGTGGTCCAGGTTTAAAAAGAGCCTGTAAAATAATGTGTATGGATTTTCAAAGAAGACTTAAACCAAGTCATCCTTGTTGGAAATGAACCATCTTCTTCATCTTTCTTATCTCCACTCAATCATATTTGGTTATCAAGTTGTGACCTTGATGGTGTCTGTTTGACAACCATCATAATTGATGAAGTAGACTGCGTCTGCCTTTGTCATTAAAACTGGGAACACTATTCAGTCGCAGGCCGGCTTAGCTCCAAAAGAAATGGCCGCCTCTGACATGAGGAATAGATGCCATGTACAGCCGCTCCTAACAAGGAGTACAAACGCTGCTCATCCTGTATCCCCGGATTAGGAACCCTTACAGGATACTATCAGTCGGGCAAGCTGAGCCCATGTTTTTTTGCCGAGCTTGTTACTGCTCCCCTCCTCCTTTTTCATCCGGGCTTGGGACCGGCAAAGGCGGAGTGAGCGAAATGAACCATGAATCCGTTAAGAAGTTTTTAATAAATTTAAAAAATATACAGTAGAATTTCTAGTGAGTAGACACTCCAGCTAGAAGACATCTCAACAAAGGACAGTTTTCCCTCGCCAAATTTACCATTTTTATCAAATAGAACCTCCTGTTAGAAAACACCTCTCTCTAAAGGACACTTTGGCTCTGCAACTATCCTTTTCAGCGAGGTTTTACTCTATTTTTTTTTTTTTATCAATATGCTGTAAATATGTAAACAGAATAAATATGTAAATATATGTCATAATATTTAGAAATATATAAGTAGGAGGAAAGGGAAGATAAAATAGCCAGGTCAAAACAACCCCCTTGGTCTTCAGATGTCAGTCTTCACTCCCTTTCCCCCCTGGGCATAATTTATCCTACTCAAAGCAGTTTAAAAGCACCTACATGTGATGATCAAGGGACAGTTCTCACCGGGGTGGTCTCAATACCAGTTGTTCCCAGGATGGTCCTCTGACTTTCTCTTTTTCCTACCTGATCTACTCCACACATATGTTTGTTTCTGGATCCTGTCTCTTCTGTGCTTGCCTTACCACCCATCACACAACTGCTTCACAAATCACCACACATATATATATATATATATAATTTTTTTTAATTTGCAGGGAAATGACAGATTGCTTCCGGGAAATCCGTGATGACCGCCATTGCCGTTCTGTGGTTATCTCTGGATCCGGCAAGATGTTTTCTTCTGGTAAGTATCCCTACCTACCTTGTGCATTCTGGAGGGAGGAAACACAAAACAGTATCAAACTATGATAGCCTATTTCTCAATAGAAAATCTTAAACTAGTAAAAAAGTAGGGACAAAATCAGTAAAATATACATCACCTTCTCAAAATATAACCCAAGTTACTACAAGAAAAAAAAAACCTAATCCTAATAAATAATGTGTGACGTTTTTTTGAATTAAGTCTTATTTTCTTGTAGTTCTAATCTATAATCCAAATTTTATCATATAACCAAGTTATGTAAAATATAGTGATGAGATTAAACAAATCAAAGATTATCCAGGGATCAAAAGTTTCTTTAAATGTTTTTAACCACAAACAAAATAAAAGCTTATTTTTTGGTTAGTTTTTGCTTATCATAAAACAGCTCGAGGAACATGGACTCATGGAATTGGTGTAATCTTTACATAAGGGGATAAGAAACAACAACAACACTGTCTATAAACAGCTGGAGGAGCATGGACTCATGGAATTTGTGTAATCTTTTACATAAGGGGATAAGAAAAACAATAACAACACAATTGAAATCTGGATCTGGAATAACTCGGAGCGGTTTATGTAGCTAAATTCATTTTGTTACAAACTCCTAAATGATGAAACGTGAAATCACAAAATTATTAAATCTCAAAAGTTTTATCCTGCTGAATACAAATCGGTGAAGCAAGTCAGCTTGTTTATACTCTAGGCTGACGATGCAGGAAGGATTTAATGACGTCGTTGTAAAAACACCGTAAACACCTCCATTCTTATCTTTTGCAGCTGTTTATCAGGAATTTCTGGTGTTGCAACACTTTCTGTTGTTGCCGGCTACAATGGTATGTCTTATAAAGCATATAGTGCATTTTTATTTGGATTTAGTCTTTTTTTACCTTTGTTTTTCTAATCCAAATTGTAACTTATCAAATGCCATGTCTCCATTGTAGGTAGTCTACAATTCCATCAGGTGTTCAGTCAGTTTCTGCTATGTACAGAAGTTGGAAATGTTTCCTCTGGTGGTTTCGAAAGTACTTTTTTTTTTTTTTCTGGTGTTGCAACACCCCCATTTTCTGTTGTTATTGACTACAGTTGCATGTCTGATAAGGTAGCATGCATATAGTGATTAATGCCTATTTTTTCAACATTCTTCATTGTTTAAAATATAGAACAACAACAAAATATGCAGCAATTTTTTTTTAGTCTATAGTGCTTTTTTTTTTGGATTTAGTCTTCTTACCTTATGTTTTTCTAATCCAAATTGTAACTTATCAAAAGTCATGTCTCCTTTCTGGGTAGTCCATAATTCCATCAGGTGCTCAGTCAGTTTCTATCCTGTAAAGAAGTTGGAAATGTTTCCTTCTGATGGCTTTGAAAGTACTGTGGAATATAATCACAGGAAGACTTTGTTTTGTCTCATAAGGTAGAATGCATTTGTGCTTTTTATTTGGATTTAGTCTTGTTACCTTATGTTTTTCTAATTCAAATTGTAACTTAATATCAAAAGGCATGTCTCTCTCCTATGTAAGGTAGTTTACAATTCCATCAGGTGTTCAGTCAGTTTCTGCTATGTACAGAAGTTGGAAATGTTCCCTCTGGTGACTCTTAAGTACTGTGGAATATAATCATGGGAAGACTTTGTTTTGTGACATTTAGTACAGATGATATGGTACAATTTGTATATTATACATTAGATACATTGACTGAAGATGGTAACAATAATGTTACACAGAAACATCACATATAATTTATTCATTTGGATATGGTCTTGTTACCTTAACTATGGATGGATAGTGTAACTAAAGGTTGTTGGGTGAAGGGTGTCTTTTTTATTGGTGGAAAAGATGCTAGGTTTCAAGCAGAATATACTCCTCTGTTTGCTGTACAATTTCTGTATATAGTAGAACTACCTCTCTGTAAAGGACAACACCTAGATGTAGAGCTAAAGTGTCCTTTAGAAAGAGATGTCCTTATTAGAGAGTTGCTAATTATCAAAATGATGAATTATGGCAATGGAAACTGTCCTTTGTAGAGAAGTGTGTTCTCTAGTCTGAGTATCATCAGTTTCTATATACAGATGAACTACCTCTCTGTAAAGGACAACACCTAGTTGCAAGGGTAAAGTGTCCTTTAGAAAGAGATGTCCTTATTAGAGAGTTGCTAATTAATCAAAATGATGAATTTTGGCAATGGAAACTGTCCTTTGTAGAGAAATGTGTTCTCTACCTTGAGTGTCCTCAGTTTCTATATAGATGAACTACCTCTCTGTAAAGGACAACATCTATATTGAAGGGTAAAGTGTCCTTTAGAGAGAGGTGTCCTCTTACTGGAGAGTTGCTAATTAATCAAAATGATGATTTTGGCAATGGAAGCTGTCCTTTGTGGAGAAATGTGTTCTCTACCTTGAGTGTCCTCAGTTTCTATATAGATGAACTACCTCTCTGTAAAGGACAACATCTATATTGAAGGGTAAAGTGTCCTTTAGAGAGAGGTGTCCTCTTACTGGAGAGTTGCTAATTAATCAAAATGATGATTTTGGCAATGGAAGCTGTCCTTTGTGGAGAAATGTGTTTTTTAGCTTGAGTATCCTCAGTTTCTATATAGATGAACTACCTCCCTGTAAAGGACAACACCTAGTTGCAGAGGTAAAGTGTCCTTTAGTGAGAAATATCCTCCTACTGAAGAGTTGCTAATTAATCAAAATGAGAATTTTGGCAATGGAAACTGTCCTTTGTAGAGAAATGTGTTCTCTAGTCTGAGTTTCTTCAGTTTGTGTATACAGCAAAACTACCTCCCTGTAATGGACAACACCTAGATGTAGAGCTAAAGTGTCCTTTAGTGAGAAATATCCTCCTACTGAAGAGTTGCTAATTAATCAAAATGATAATTTGGCAATGGAAACTGTCTTTTGTAGAGAAGTGTCCTCTAGCCTGAGTGTCCTTCCATGGAGGTTATTCTACTGTATAGAGACACACACACACCCAGTTCCTTCCCAGCAGCGAAGTGACAGGACATGTGTGACAACAGGACTGGACCTGAATGACATGCAGGACATCACCTCCCAGGTAGCCAGCCGCGGAGACGTGGCGCGCAAGGCCAAGTTCCTCCAGTCTCTCATCGCTAAGTACCAGGAGACTTTCAACGCCATTGAGAACGTAAGTCCCCAACATGGCCACTCCCCCCTGTGCACTAACACAGAGGATACAGTGTCCCAAGCCAGTCATTGCGGCCATCCATGGCGGCTGTATCGGAGGTGGAGTGGACCTTATCTGTGCCTGTGACATCCGCTTCTGCTCTGAAGATGCCTACTTCAAAGTCAAGGTCAGTTCCCTTCTTTATTACCTCTAATCTAACATGCCTCTTTTTATATTCTGGGGTAGTCATGAATCTTGTATACACTTGGTTTGGAGTTGTGATGAAAATATTGTGTAAAGTTATAAAGGGAACAAACAAATCAATAAATAAAAATACATTAAAAATATATATTTTTTATTCAAATTCACTAAAAAGGAAAAAAATAAAATATTATATCTTCTCTGAGCAATTAGATGTATCTAAGTGAAAATAAAAGCGGTGGGGGACGATCATCATGAATTTTGAAACTAATGTGATTTAATATGTAGCAGCTGATTAGCGATTTTTATAAGTGTTTGCTATATTTTTACCTCTTCTCTCAATATATGATCGTCCCCGCCGCTTTTATGGTATGTTTACCAGCTTCTAGAGTTTATACAGTCTCTCTAAAGGACATTTAGTTGCAGAGCTAAAGTGTCTTTTGGAAAGTATCTAATTGGTAAAACTCATAATTTTGCTGATGAAAACTCTCCTTTAAAGAAAGGTGTCCTTTCATGTGGAGGTTGTATTGTACAGGGTGACCCATAAATCTCAAACCCTTTTATATTTTTAATTAAAAATTAAAAGAGGCAAACTAGAATAAAATAATTAATAGTTTTTTTATTTTTGTTTGCCTTTCAATTTTTAATTAAAATAATAATAGTTTTAGGGACTGAGGATCCACCTTGCTATATATAATAACTTGTCCCCTAACCTATACACCAACCCGCCAGCCCTCGACTGACAGGAGTTACTAGCCTGAAACTAAGGTCTCCAAGTTAGCCTTCTCTTCTTCTTCTTTCTTATCTCCACTCAATCATATTAGGGTATCAAGCTTGTAAAGCTTGACAACCATCATGACTGGGTGAAGTAGAATGCGTCTGTCTTTGTCATTAAGACTGGGAGTACTACTCAGTAGCAGGCAGACTCAGCTCCAAAATAAATGGCCGCCTCTGACATGAGGAACAGACGCCATGTGCAGCCACTCCTAACATGGAGTACAAACTCATCCTGTATCCCTGGATCAGGAGCCCTTACAGGGTACTATCAGCCAGGCCAGCTGAACCCAGGTTTTTTAGCGAGCTTGTTACTGCTCCCCCTCCTCCTTTTTCATCTGGGCTTGAGACCGGCAAGGGCGGAGTTGGTTAGCCTTCTTAATTTTGCCAATTGGTGTTGTGGCTTTGCTGTCACCTACCAGAATTTGTTAGTTTGAGGAGACAGTCAATGGATGGGGCTTTGTATCTCAGAATTGTGGAAAAGATCACTTCCTCGTGTCATCTCTAATCTGTCATGTGTCCAGGAGGTAGATGCAGGAATGGCCCCTGACATGGGAACCCTGCAGAGGCTCCCTAGGATTGTAGGCAGTGAGAGCAAGGTGCGGGAACTGGTGTTCTCCTGCTCCAAGGTCACCGCAGGGGAAGCCAAGGAGGTATGTACCACTCTCTATGGAGCCCAACTACACCTGGGGCAAGCCAATTTAAATGTGTAGTTAGTGATGAGTGCACCACATTATTTTATTTAAAATTTATTTATCAACCAGATTTGATATTGAAATATTTGCACCTAATACAGAGGAACAACAAACAAATTAGAACTTAGAATTTAATATTTACATATTTACAAGTATTATTCTACAGAGTTCTTAAAATTTATATAGACAATGTGGCTGAGGTAAAAGAGTTTGATCATTTAAATCAGGGAACAAACGATGTCTCACTTCTGCAAAGTTCAGACCAGTCATAGATAAGGTGAAAAGCAGTTTGTTCAGTTTCTGCACAGGAACAATTTGGTGTTTGTGATACTTATGTAAATATTTCTGGAATTTTCTGTGTTGATGTGCACCACATATGTACACATTATTTTGACATTTGTTGCACTTACAAAGAATAACAGTTACATTTGGTTACTTGCAATCACTCGCTAGTTGAGGTTGGTTACAGAGTAATGATCACTCACAGATCAAATTGGGGAAAATTTGTTCGTATAGTCACCAAGGGTCGAACTTGATGCACACTAACAACACTATGCATTGAACAGGCTTATGCTCTAGTACACAAATAAATGTGTGTCCATATAGAGGGATAAGCTAGCTTTCAATCCTAATTCAATGTGTGTGAAGTTGGGACTAGTAAGCCGGGTGTACCCCACCAAGGAGGAGCTCCTGAAATCTTCCGTGGACCTGGCACTGAAGATTGCCAACAAGAGTCCAGTGGCAGTCCAGAGCTCCAAGGTGGCCCTCAACTACTCCCGAGACCACACAGTACAGGATGGCTTGGCTTTCATGGTATGTCCCCAATATACACTGCATATTGTCACACTCTGCATAGTTATTTTGTAAAAATATGTAAATTAGTATAAAATAATTGGTAATAGAAATTTATTAAAATAAGGCTTTTGATATAAGAGCGAAATACAATTAGTTGATAGAGCTTCTTTTGTTTTTTTGAGTTTAGTTCGTTGTTACTCTAAATCTCCTAGAGTCAGTTTAACTTTTTTCATTATTAATAAAATATAGTTGCTTGCTTTATGAGAACGCGGTCTGGTTTATTTTATGAGATGGCGAACGCTGATCAGAAACCTTTAGAAGCACCAACGGTCGAGGCAGGTGCAACAATATACTTGTTTCTTATCCCCTTGTGTAAAGTTACACAAATTCCATGAGTTCATGCTCCTCAAGCTGTTTTTATGATAAGCAGCGGTCTCTCTCAAAGTGGGGTGTAGGGGTGCAGCTTTTGTTGATCATTGCACCATTGTCCAGGCACACTTTGGTGAAAGTTTGACTGTAATTTGAGGCCATTCCTAACATGGAAACAGATGCTTTTGTGATGTTGACATGTAGAAGATAAGCTCAAGTCTGTCATATCCAATCTGCCTGTTTGTCAACAGACCTACTGGAACATGACCATGCTCCAGAGTGAAGATGTCCTCAAGTCTGCCATGGCCCTTATTACCAAAGCCGAGAAACCTCCCACCTACTCCAAGCTTTGAGCTTCCCCGACGTGTTAGACATCCCCCCCCCCCCCCATTTTATACCTTTTTTAAAATATTATTACTATCGCAGCCTATATAAATATATATTTCTATAAAACCACAGTGTGTTTGTATCTATAACATACACCTTCTTTCATTACACTTCCCTAGAATGTTTTTTTTTACTCAAAAAGTCTTCTTCTTCTTTCTTATCTCCACTCAATCATTCATGACTGGGTGAAGTAGAATGTGTCTGCCTTTGTCATTAAGACTGGGAGCACTACTCAGTGGCAGGCCGACTTAGCTCCAAAAGAAATAGCCGCCTCTGACATGAGGAACAGATGCCATGTGCAGCCGCTCCTAACAATGGAGTACAAACGCTGCTCATCCTGTATCCCTGGATTAGGAGCCCTTACAGGGTACTATCAGCCAGGCCAGCTGAGCCCAGGTTTTTTAGTGAGCTTGTTACTGTTCCCCCTCCTCCTTTTTCATTCGGGCTTGGGACCGGCAAAGGCGGAGTTACTCAAAAAGTAACATGGACAAATACACTAATACCCCTTTTCTTTTTTTAATATGTAACTTTGATATTATGTAGATTTTTCAATAAAATACTATACAGTTAGCAAAATCTCTGTAAATCTCTAGTCATCTTTGTAGGGCCAAATGTCCTTTATGGAAAAGAGTGCTCTTACTGAAGAGTTGTATATTAGTAAAAATGGTCATTTTGGCGATAGAAACTATCCTTTGTAGAGATGTGTCCTTTATAGTGGGAGAATCTACTGTATTGTAAAATAAATGGGTATTTTGATCACAATAAAAGGTGGGGTGATACTTGAAAAAATAACATATTTCTCTTGTATATATATACCAGATTCATGGACGACCAGAGACCAAACGGGGCTCTGGCACATTTGTAAGTGCAAAGTCGAACTGCTTTTAACATGTGTAGACATGTGGTGTGCTTATAGTAAAAAGCAGTCGCTAACTACCCACCATGATTATCATGGCCTGTACCACGTGTACTAGGGATAAGCAAAAAAAAAAAGATTCATGGATGAAGCTTAAAGATGTGCAAAATCTTTGATGTCTCAGGGTTGTCTATTTTTTTAAGGAGACAGAGGAAATTTTGTTCACACTTGGTTATCTCATTTGTCTTCAATAAAGATCACTGTAATATCTTTCAGAGTTATTGTCTGAATCCCGATATACATGCTAAAAGGTACAGCTTCCTTAAGTTTTGTCCATGAGAATCTAGCACATAGATGACATTCAATAAAACGTCATGCCTATATGAAGCTGAGTCTATGATATTCCTACAGATTTCGCAACATGGACCAGATTTTGCAGCTGTGACCCTGATCAATTCCTTGAGTCTTCACAACATGCAGCCAGATTTTGCAGCTGTGATGCTGACCCTGATCAATTCCTTGAGCCTTAGCAACATGCAGCCAAATTTTGCACCTGTGATGTTGACCCTGAACAATTCCTTGACTCTTCGCAACATGCAGCCAAATTTTGCACCTGTGATGTTGACCCTGAACAATTCCTTGACTCTTCGCAACATGCAGCCAAATTTTGCACCTGTGATGTTGACCCTGAACAATTCCTTGACTCTTCGCAACATGCAGCCAAATTTTGCACCTGTGATGTTGACCCTGAACAATTCCTTGACTCTTCGCAACATGCAGCCAAATTTTGCACCTGTGATGTTGACCCTGAACAATTCCTTGACTCTTCGCAACATGCAGCCAAATTTTGCACCTGTGATGTTGACCCTGAACAATTCCTTGACTCTTCGCAACATGCAGCCAAATTTTGCACCTGTGATGTTGACCCTGAACAATTCCTTGACTCTTCGCAACATGCAGCCAAATTTTGCACCTGTGATGTTGACCCTGAACAATTCCTTGACTCTTCGCAACATGCAGCCAAATTTTGCACCTGTGATGTTGACCCTGATCAATTCCTTGACTCTTCGCAACATGCAGCCAAATTTTGCACCTGTGATGTTGACCCTGAACAATTCCTTGACTCTTCGCAACATGCAGCCAAATTTTGCACCTGTGATGTTGACCCTGAACAATTCCTTGACTCTTCGCAACATGCAGCCAAATTTTGCACCTGTGATGTTGACCCTGAACAATTCCTTGACTCTTCGCAACATGCAGCCAAATTTTGCACCTGTGATGTTGACCCTGATCAATTCCTTGAGTCTTCGCAACATGCAGCCAGATTTTGCAGCTGTTATGTTGACCCTGATCAATTCCTTGAGCCTTTGCAACATGCAGCCAAATTTTGCACCTGTGATGTTGACGCTGAACAATTCCTTGAGTCTTTGCAACATGCAGCCAGATTTTGCACCTGTGATGTTGATCCTGAACAATTCCTTGAGTCTTCGCAACATTCAGCCAGATTTTGCAGCTGTGATGTTGACTGATCAATTCCTTGAACCTTAGCAACATGCAGGCATATTTTTCAGTTATAGTGCTGGCCTGATCAGTTCCTTGAGCCTTTTCAACCTGCACACTATAAACCAGTGGCCAGATTTTGTATCTTTAGCTTTGCTCCGCAGTTAAGTGAATTTTGAACACTTCAACCTGGCTTGACATCCAATATTTCTCTTATACACTCACTAAAATTGTGGTTTTTCAAACCTAATAACTCTTCAGTAACTAGCTGAGAGAAATATTCTCCTTTAAATAAATTTCATTTTTTATCTCTTTTGTTGCTAGCTTTTCTCTAACAATCCAAACTCTTCCAAATATTTTTTTAAAATTATAAACACCCCTCCTATCCCATAAATGGCTTCTACATTTACAATACAATATAAAGTAGTGGTTGTGTCTTGTCCATGGAGCAGATCATCGTGCACCCTGATCACAATGCTTCTATATTTACAAACTTCTACAATCTTCCCAACTTCCCATCCCTGAACACTTTTATTTTTCCGTTCATCATTACTCTTCATAATTCACCCTTTCATACCTCATCCAAAAATGTTAGAAATAGTCTATATTTCACCTTGAAATAGATTTTGATTTTTCGTTGAAAGGAAACTCATGCGGTGTAACTTCAATTGTCGTTTTACAATCACAGGCCGCAGTGCATTAAGACGCGAATGTTTCTTTTCACAAATAAATCAAACTTCTACTGTCCTTACTGTCATGAAAAAGTATTGGGAGGGCTTGGCTCATCAGTGGTTAAACCTCCCAGCAGTTTCGCCAATTTAATCTACCAGACCGCTTTTGAACTCTAATACTGTATTGGAACATTCTGCCTTTATATGCTACACTGAAGGGTGGAATCTCAGAAATGGTATTTAATCAAACTATGTATATAAGCTTTTAGGACAGTAGAATTACATTTAAATATTTGCATTGAGCAATGCTCTTAAGACGCGGATGTTTCTTTTCACAAATAAATCAAACTTCTACTGTCCTTACAGAATACTTATTAGGAGGGCTTGGCTTATATTGTTCATTGCAGTAAGGACAGTAGAAGTTTGATTTATTTGTGAACAGAAACATTCGTGTCTTCATTTGTTAGAAATTTCTTCTTGACTTTAGCTGTACAGCCTGGATAGTTGGTGATTCACACTCCAAGAACCTGGGTTTTCTATCTATTGAAGAAAGAGATCTATTCCACTTGCCCAAAATGTAGCTTGCAGCTCCAGAACCTATTTTTTCTTTCATTAGATGTACTAAAAAGGACCTGAAGCCACTGCTTATCATTAAACAGCTCGAAGAGCATGGACCAATGGAATTCGTATAATCTTTGTACAACAACACAACAGATTTCTTTAAGGTTCAGTAAGAGATTTCTGTTTGATACAATAAATTCTAGAATGTATTGTGATGCTGGATTTTTGAGAGGTGTTATACAGATTGTGGGAAAGTTTTCTCACCCCCTAAAATGCCAAGAGTTTCAGGTGGACTGCTTTTCCAAATGAAGCATCAATTCTCCCAATATGTTCTTACAGCATTAAGCAATTCTAAATTTCTTATTTTGACTACACAGCCCTAACCTTAGGAATTCAGCTTTTTCTATCTAAAGGGTTACAAACTCTTTTTATAATTTTAAGGATGAAAATGGTATTCATGTGTGTGGGTGACAATTAGTTATCATTTGAGAGAGAATTGTGTTCTTGACTGGAAAATCCTGGTCTTAAATCTGATAGGTTTTAAGTTGATTCTTTAGGTCAGAGTTGGTCAAAATGTCATTATGATTCCATCTCTTTTTAAAAATTACAACTACTTTACAATAGTTGATTATTTATACACTCATGGACAAAACTTAAGGAAGTTGTACCATTTTAAGATGTATATCGGGATTCAGACAATAACTCTGAAAGATATTACAGTGACCTTTATTGAAGACACACGAGATAACCAAGTGTGAACAAAATTTCCAAAGACTTTCCACTTTCTCTTAAGTTTTTTCTATGTGTGCATATTGGTGGTGGTTTTGTTTATTCCCGTCTTTTCACCAGTTCTTGTACATAACTAATTTTACATAGCTAGGTCTCTCAAGGCTTCTTTAGAAGCCTAAATTATAACAATAAACAACACTAACAAGATTTAGAACAGGCCATCTCAAGCCATTGAAGATAACAAATAACAACAAAATCTACCCCACTTTCCCAAAATGTAGCTTGGTGCCTCCAGAACCTATTTTTTCTTGCATTAGATGTACTAAAAAGGACCTGAAGCCACTGCTTATCATCAAACAGCTTGAGGAGCATGGTCCAATGGAATTTGTGTAATGATTGTACAACAACACAACAGTCTTCTTTAGGGTTCAGTAAGAGATTTCTGTTTGATACAATGAATTCTAGAATACATTGTGATGCTGGATTTTTGAGAGGTGTTATACAGATTGTGGAAAAGTCTTCTCACCCTCTAAAATGCCAAGAGTTTCAGGTGGACTGCTGTAAACCTTGTAATCATTGTTTTAGGAGAGATAACTCAAAAAGTTCTCCTGGTTTTTTTACTGTTGTACCAATGGTGTCCTTTTAATTCCCAGAATGGTAGGTTTGCTTTAAACTGTTATAGGTATTCTGTATTTCTGAGTTTATTGGTACTATTTTCTACATCTTCTTTTAGAGCATCTTGTATTTGTAATTATAGAAAGTCTTGATTACAATTATTTCAGATTTTAACAAAACACAAATATAAAATGTGGGATAATTATGGTAGAGCACAATTTGGATTATAGATACAAGAAAAAAAGACAATCCAAATAAATTAATAGGGTGTGACGTTTTGGTAACAAAACGCTGTAACTGAAATGTCACACACTATTAATTTATTTAGATTAGTTCTTATTTTCTTGTGGGAAAATTATGTAAAGTTTACTGTTGAGTTAGAAACTGCACATTCACATTATGTTGTTGTTTCTTATCCCCTTGTGTAAAGATTACAAGAATTCCATGAGTTTATGCTCCTCGAGCTGTTTTATGATAAGCAGCGGCCTCTCCCAAAGGTCCTATTTAGTGTATCCAATGCAAGCCAAAATGTGTTCTGGAGCTGCAGGTGCCAAGCTACATTTTGAGCAAGTGAAATAGATTTTTTTTATTCTGCTAGAAGCAGAGGCAAAGTGTCCTTTAATAATATTTATCTACTGAAGAGATAAATGGTTAAAATGATCATTTTGATGAATAAAAACTGTTCTTATTAGAAAGATGTTCTCAAAAAGTTTCAAGCTTTACTGGCTTGATACCCTAATATGATTGAGTGGAGATAAGAAAGAAGAAGGTGTTCTCTCATGGAAGTCCTACTGTATCAATGTTATAGTTAATACTATGCTATAACTGGAGTATTAGCCTGGCACTTTCAACATTTCAAGAATAATTAAATCGTTAGAAAATTATGAAACACAAACTTCAAAGATATCAATTGGTAGAGTCTGTTCTCCATGGCTACAAAGGGCGTCTGCACTCTATGTCAGGATTGGCCAACCAGAAGAAGCAAAGTCATACTGCTACAGCGGTACTTCCAGGTCTTCAGAACAACAGCTGGTGCACCCCTCTTTCTTTCTCCATGATGTCTATTATAATAGAAAAGCTGAGACAATGGAACCTAATGGAGATCGTTTAAAGATCGTTTTGCTTATTCCTCCATTTCAAGAATAATTAAATCGTTAGAAAATTAGGAAACACAAACTTCAGGCTGACTCAAAAATGTATTTAAGACACAAGCTAAAATTGATTAAAAAATATATAAGAAAATCAATGAGGGAATTTTACACAGAGTAATAAAATATATATCTTGGTTCTTTGGTTTTTATATCACTGATATACCAACATATCATGAATTCAATATACAAGGTATGATCAAAAAGTTCTGGGAATTAGTAAAAAAAATTCTGAAAGAGTTTTCGGAAAAAAAAAATCATAATCAAGAAACCTCGTTCTACTAGAAAATATTTATATATTTTCGATATCTCAAATAATAAAAATTTTATAAGCATTTTTTGAAGAAAAGAAACAAAGGCGCGACGTTTTTTCACAATGGATCTTAAAAAGGAACAAAGGGTATGCATAAAATTTTGTCAAAAATTAGGAAAAACAGCTTAAGAAACGTTGTAGAAAACTGTACCTGCTGTAACGGCATGCCTACAGATATTCTTATATATTAAATTATCAGTGAGCACATTATCACTGATGGTACTCTGTGGAGTTGCCTTTTTGGCTTATTGCAATATATATCCACATGTAAAACTTATTCGCTTGTTCGGCGGTACATATACTAAAATTGGAACGATACAGAGTAGATTAGCATGGCCCCTGCGCAAGGATGACACGCAACATCGTGAAGCTTTCCATTAAAAAAAATGTCTGATGTTAGCCTAAAAGAAATAAAGATTTTTCTTTCAAACTTCCCGATGATACTTCTTTCTGATTAATGTCAACTAGCTAATAGCCATTAATTAGTATATCTCGCCCTTTCTCACTCTCAGCTCACACTCACTTCGCCTGTTGAAACATTTTTGAACAATATTTTTTATATAAATTAAATTCTTTAATATTCCAATTATTAATTTAATATTTTTTCTAACAGAATAGAGAGAGGGGTTTGGATAGCTTTGGGGCGAGTAGGACACCACTGTAAAGCAGGAATTCCATGATGACTCTTCATGTTCTCAAGGTGTTCACCTACCCTGCTATAAAAACATAACTTGTATATATTCTGAACGCACTGGAGTTATTATTGATTCATTGACTCTACACCAATTAAATACTCAGAGCCAAAGTTAAGATTTTAAAAAATGATATTTATTAAAATTCTATTAGAGAGAGAGAGAAAAAAAATAAAAAAACAAATAAAAGGAAATGGGAGAGAATATACATATAATAAAATTTATTCCTTATTGATATAAAAAAATCTTAAAAAACTACATTTTTGGTATATTTAAAAAAGAAAAAATTATCTAAATTGAAAATCCTCCAGCACACCTTCTCCTCCTTCTCTCTTCTTATTTCCTTCTGACCTTATATTATTCTTTAAAAAATCAAATTTACCGCCAAATTTACTATATAACAGAGTGATATTTTTTATTTAATTAAAAATAATTTAATTTTCTAAAAAATATTCCAACTGATAAAAAATTAATTCTAAAATTCACAAAAATTTATAATATATTTTTAAAAATATTATTTTAATGTAAGATTTGTTAGTTTGTTCTGTAAAATAAGTTTAAATTCAAATTTATTAATATTTAAAAAATAATAATAATAATAGCTGGTTACCTATTCTAAATTGTAAAGGGGGGTACAATAGATCAATGAATAGTTGATATTTATTCAGATAGTTGGCGCAAGCCATCAGCAACTTTAGTTGCACGATAAAGAGATGCCTTTTTTCTTAAAGTAATTATTGTTTATTTTTGGATACAAGCTTTTAATCCTCTCTAATAACTGTATTATATATATATATAGAGTAATACATATTTTATTTATTTATTTGTGTATATATATAATATTTTTACCTTTTTGATTGTTGATTGTTGTTCCTATGTAAGATCCTGTTGACTTACTGTAGGATTGGTGACTTGTGGTGGTTGATGATTGATGGCGCAGTCGTAGTTGAATGGTAGGGTTCCACAGGGGAAATAACGAGACAAAAACCAGTATGAGATTAAATCTAAGACTTCGCGATAAAGGAGGGAGAGAAAGTTTGAGATTAAATGGGGTACCTTCCTTTCACATGATCGAAGAGAATTTTACCTTGGTGAGAGAGAATTGGGCACGTCTTGCTCCTAGTCGGGTCTTCTTCCTACTGTCCAACTTTGAGTCCGAGATCTTCCTCGTTAACTCTCTTGGTTTCTTATTGAATGGGATCGTCCTGAGAGTTATCTATGATTGGTTCTTAGTTATTCATGCTTAACTGTGATTGGTTGTTGGTACCTCCTGCAACATCTTCGTACACATTTATTTTTAGCAAATCTTTATTGTCTTAGTAAAGTCTGATACAGCCTTTTATTGTTTATTTTCGAAACGCCAAAAAGTGACAAAAACAAATCAAAAAGGGATGATGATAACCTGCGTCTTGCAGATTAACATTTTCATAGAAACATATATATATACATATTTATTGCTAGCTATATATCACCATCTTCTCTCTTCAAACACGAAATCTCACAGGCGGTCTCCTCGCTCGAGGTGGGTTCCGCCTTAGGACAGGACCCTCCTCTTTCAAGGCCTCGGGGTCCAGCGAGCGAAGAGGCTCCAATGACTTTCCATCGTCTGTATCACTCTGAACCTCTGAATCTTGATCCGACCGCTGGCTAGTTAGTCCTGGCGACAGCGACTCCATATAACCTCTGTCTCGTACAACCTCCGAGATTATGGCACTGGGACCTGCTCCTCTTGAGTGCTCGGGTTGACGCTCTCCATCTCCACTCTCATCTTCCTCACCATTCCTCCACCTTTTTCTAATTTGATCCCTGTGATAGGCCTTTACCTGTCCGTGGATCAAAATGGCGTAGACTCTAGTTCCCTTCTTGCCCACATTCTTAAATTTGCATCCTAAAACTTTGCAATTTGTGTCTTTTAAAATTTACTTTCAATTATATGCAAAATCAAAGATATTTTCTAAAAATATTTACTTCAAAATTCGAGGGTACTTACTCTTATATCCTCGTCGCCAAATGCAACATCTTCGTACACATTTATTTTTAGCAAATCTTTATTGTCTTAGTAAAGTCTGATACAGCCTTTTATTGTTTATTTTCGAAACGCCAAAAAGTGACAAAAACAAATCAAAAAGGGATGATGATAACCTGCGTCTTGCAGATTAACATTTTCATAGAAACATATATATATACATATTTATTGCTAGCTATATATCACCTCCATTGTCTTTCATGATTGCCATCTTCCAGGAAGCAGAAGGTCTTTGAACTTTAGTTTTATGGTTCCTGGGTAGTGACCTTTACTTCCTGGATGATGCAATCCTGGTAATTGCTGTTCTCTCTTTTTCGCGAGGACTAACTTTTATTAAAATTTTTGGACGATACATTGCATAGATTGTGGTGGGATTACATCTTGGTATATACAAATTATCACATATATGTTTTTTTTTCTTTTGCTGTTTGTGTTCATTGAAGTTTACTGTAGTCGCCAAATAAAATATATTTGTCTAAAAGGAGTTGTTAATTCCCTCTTTGACATCATTTTGCTAGCTAGTTCAGCTTTAGACCTCTACATTTGTTGTTCGCGTTTTTACGATTTCTGACACTCACTTGGGACATGCAGGGATTGTAAAATAGTTTTAAAGTAACAGCAACGATGAAACATTTTTTCTTACAGGACCAAGTTCCTAGTGGTATTTGTGACAATTTTCAAATACCCAATAATGCTTTACTCCTTGGACCTAGTAAGTTGAACTAAGAATTTTAAAATAGGGTTTTCTCCTTTTCTAGCAATGCTGCTGTTAGTCTTGAGATTGCTTATTCGTCAGAGGTATTCTGTTTGTTTCGCAGCTGGCCTTCATATCTGAAGATGTTCTCCTATACGCTACCTAGGGACTCGCCCTGTAGCAGTCAGCTCTGCTGAGGGATTAAATACTTTAAATTAAAAAACTTTCACTTTAAAAAAATATATCATTCGCTAAATTCATTAATAACTTAATAAATAAAAACTTTAAACGTTTTTGCCATTTTTTACATTTTACGCGCATACAAAACAATAACAATAAAGAAATTGATACAGAAAATAAATAAGAAAATGGAAATTTTTATTTTAAAAACAAAAGTGGCTGGTCGCACACTCAAAGAGACTAATTCAAAGCGAAGCGGGTATTCTTCTGTTTAGTGAATATAAGTCACTTCCAAAATTTATTTCTCCCGTGTGCACCATTTACTATGAAAGTCACTTTTATTTATAAAAATCGTTTATATTCAAACTAAATCACATACAGCACAGATTCTCATTAAAATAGTTATTTTCAAAATTTAGTTGAAAAAAAAAAAGAAGAAAATATTCAGAAAAATTATCTATTATATTTTACTTTTAATAAATAAATTTATATAAACTTAAGAATGTCACTAAAATCGCCATTTAATCGAATGATTCAAAAGTTTATATTTATACAGAGTTAAAGCTTATCTTATAATTTGATCCCGCCACCTTGTCTGTTTAAGCTTCGCCATTTGCCAATTTCTTTGTTCATCAAATATTTTTAACATTCATTAAATAAAACATAAACTTTAAACAAAAACATTAAACACATTATCAACCATGAGTGACGTGGATCTTAATAAGCTCAAGGTCGCTGAGCTTAAAGCTGAGTTAACTCGACTTGGGTTGGATACCAAAGGCACCAAACCGGTGCTTTTACGCCGTTTGAAATCCGCCTTGAACCGGGAAAAAGGCTTACCGGATGGAGGTAGCGTACCTAGTTCGATGGTCGTGTATTCTAAACATTTCAAATTTATAAATGCCTAATATATATAATTATAACAATTGTGATTTACTATTTTAAAAATTAATATCCAATTATATCAATAACCCTAAAGCTTCCTACAGAAAAAAATTTTGAACGAGTAAATATTTTTATCCAATAACATTGTCAAAAGGACAGATACTTCAAATATAACATTTATTTATTTAATATTATAAAATTGAATTCTACATGTATCAATATAGACGTTGAAATGACACTAAAGATAAAACCACAGATTACATAATTGATTCTTTGCCTTTATACCAATTAGCTAAAAAAAAAAAAGTTTAAAAATTTTTTTTTTTTAAATCGCACATATAATTTCTGTATTTAATATCATATATAGTATCAATTTAGGTAAATGTATTTTGTAAAATGCCAAATTATTCCACCAGTATTTTCTATATTATTTTTTTATTTTGAAATAATAAATATGCTTAAATGTATATATACAAAAAATAACAATAAACCTGATTTAAGTAGTTGGAAAATGTTCTTACTTCAAATTTTGTTCACAGATGTCAACAACATCTTGTCAGGAATTGCTAATTGATTTTAATTTTGCTTCAATCAGCACATTAACAATAAATGCTATTGGCTAATACTTTAGCTATTTATTTCTGTTAATAAAATTTTTCTTAAATAGACATACTCATTATAACTGAAAATATAATAAGAGAAAGGCATTTCCTAATCGTGAAGCTAAAAGTTTCTGATGGCTTGCGCCATCTGTCAGAATAAATATCAACTATAGATGGAAATTGTGCCTGGAAGAAATAGATCAATAAAAGCATAAGGCTCCTTTCCTAACAAGTTAAACGTCAAAACTAGATGCCATCTCTTGACCATTGCCATAAACCAGCGACCTCTGGTCAGTGACAAAGCTATATATGGTGTTTAGTTTTGACACTTATTTGACAATTTAAACAATTTTATTGATTCTTTTAATCAAATTTTACAAAGGTGGAAAAAATAAAAGGGTAAAAGGGCATATAAAGTGTAGGGAAATATATATATAGTTGTGTACAAATGTCTTCAGCAAGGAACCACCTTGAGAGAGTCCTCCTCCAGACAAGGTCTTCACTCCTCAGTTCCACACCGAGGAAGTACTTATAGATGTGTGTCTTGGCAGACACCAGAATGGCCAGGGTGTCATCGTCTAGGCCAAGCCCTGCAGGTCAGGGGGCATTTATTTGAGGGGAGAGGCGCCCTGTGCTTTTAAATATCAACTAATCGCTGATTTTTAAATTATTCCAGAATTGGCCAAATGTCCTTTCTTTTGATTATTCAAGAAAAGCTAACCACATATGCGTTTCGGGCTGTTGGCCCTCATCATAATTTGCAAATATTTTGTTCCATTTAAAAAATAGCTTAACCAAATTTCTTCTTTCTTATCTCCACTCAATCATATTAGGATATCAAGCTTGTAAAGCTTGAGGCTTTTGATGGTGTCTGCCTTTTTCTTATAATTTCTTATTCCTGGATTTACCCCGGAGTCTCTGCGAGTGAAGAAGCCATAATCATATATTTAACATTAATAGTGAAATTTATTTATACAAGAAAAACCTAAGTAAAACATTTGAGCTCATAAACAAATTGGTCTGGGTAGATCCGAGGAAAAAAAAAAGATTAAAATATCTCAATACATCACTCTCTCTTTCTTTTAACAAATGAACGCATCTTTTTTTTTTAAAAATGCATTTTTCATAATATTGGATTTTTTTTCCATCCTACTATCTCTCTTTTAAACCATAATATTAAAAATCTAATATAATGTTCTCTCTTTTTTTTTTTTTTTTTAAAGGAGAGTTTGTGGGTTTCTATTCTTTGTCATCAAGTTCTTTCAACCAAACAGAGAACTTCAGAAATAAAGAATCTGTATTTATACTTTCTCCCACTGATATGTAAAATAAAAATAAAAAAAAAAATACAAGAAAATAAGACTTAATCCAAATAATTTAGTGTGTGATGTTTCGGCAACAGTATTGTTACCATCATCAGAAAAAAGAATAAAATCATTATTATTTTATCGCCCATCTTATTTTACTGCCAACGACAGTTCATATTAGCAGAATTAAGCCTTAATTTGAGAGAAAAGAAGAATGTCGTGAGGACACGAATATTTCGGAGGAGGCAGAAATGTCACAGTCGACATAAACTCATGTTTTTTTTTTTTTCTTATCCCTATTACATGTGGTACAGGCCATGATAATCATGGTGGGTAGAAGTAGGCGACTGCTTTTACTGTAAATACACCACATGTTTATACATGTGAAAAGTATTTCGACTTTGCATTTACAAAATATGCCAGAGCCCCGTTTGGTTACTTGCACTTGCAGGTGGGGTTGGACTTTTACAAGAATCTGGGGCCATTGGAAAATTTTTATTTTTTTTTTATTAGAAAAAAAGTGTCCAATGCGGGAATCGAACCCGGGTCGTAGCGGCCGAAAACCAACGGTTTAGACCATACTTCCACCGAACCCCTATAAACCCATGTAAATATTCTCATCAATAATATATAGCCAATGAAATAGATTTACTGGCCGAAGTATCTTTAATTCTAAGAACTATGAATGCCGGCCAGGCAACCTCTATCTTTACGATAACAACTAAGATCCATCTCTTACAGAAAAGTTTCTACCATTGAACAAAGTTTTTTGGCAGTTTATCCTTTCTCTCTCATGTGGTCTCTTCTCTTCTTATGTCCACTCAATCACACTAAGGTATCAAGCTTGTAAAGCTTGTTGATGGTGTCTGCCGGGGAAGAGTAGAGCTCATCAATGGATGAATCAATACAGTCAATAATATGTCTTGGGGTTGCAGGCTGAGAATTGCACTTAGTACATAGTGGGAAAACCTTGCAACCATTCTGGAAAGTCATTATCCGTAGATGACCAGACTTTAAGTCTGGAAATCAAAGACTGTTGTTCTCTTGGGAGGACAGAACCGGTGCTTGTCCCTCCTGCTCTGTACCAGTCATGTGCATATTAGATTTCCATTCCTGCAGGCATTGGGTTTTGATGGTATGGAAGAGGTCTCTTTCGTCTCATGTGGTGATTTAAAAAAATTGGCAGTCAAAATAGAGAGGGAGGGAAATGTATAATATCTATCCACATTTGTAAGGAACATCCATACTTGGTGGGTTTAAACCACTGTTTGGGGAGTTAGGTGGAAGGATGGGTCTAAACCCTTGGTTTTCGACTGCTACGACTCTGGTTCGATTCCCGCATTGGACACTTTTTTCTGATTTAAAAAATGCTCTAATGGCCCCCGATTCTTGCAAAAGTCCAACCCTACCAGCGGTTGCAAATAACCAAACGGAGCTCTGGCACATTTGCAAGTGCAAAAGTCGAACTGCTTTTCACGTGTGTAGACATGTGGTGCACTTACAGTAAAAACAGTTGCCTACTTCTACCCTCCATGATTATCATGGCCTGTACCACGTGTACTAGGGATAAGCAAAAAAGCCGTTTTATCAAGATTCTGGTGTTTTAGTGGAAGTTTCCTCTGTTTTATCATGACCTACTAATACTCTTTTATCTTGGAAGTGACAAATAAACAAAAATGATAGTTCCCCCCCCCCCCCCCCCCCCCACCCTTTTTCTTTCAATAGATTCTTTTTGTGACTTTGTTTATTTTGTGAAAAAAGGCATCTCCTTATCGTGCAACTGAAAGTTGCTGATGGCTTGCGCCATCTATCGGAATAAATATCAACTATTCTCGTTGATTTTTAATTATTCCAGAATTGGCCAAATACCCATTCTTGATTAATCAAGAAAAGCTAACCACGAACTTAGTTTATTTTGTTAAAAATATTGATATTACTACCTCTCCTTAACTTTGAGATAAGACACAATTTGGAGTATAGATTATTAGAAAGTAATAAGACACATTTATTTGGATTTAAAAATTATTCTCTTATTTTAAACATAAGGTAATAAGACCAAATCCAAATAGTGTGTGACGTTTCAGTAACAGCGTTGTTACCATCTTCAGACAAAAGTACTGAATGTAATAGATAGTAGAATAGATGCAGTACTTTTGTCTGAAGATGATAACAATGCTGTTACCGAAACGTCACACCCTATTTATTTGGATTTGGTCTTATTACCTTGTGTTTATAATATATATTCCAAATTGTGCCTAATCATTCTCTTATTATTATTATTATTTTTTTTTAATTCTATTTTTTTTTAATTTGGTATTACCAAATCCAAACTTACTATTTATTATTATTTTTTTTACAAGGTATATGACATTTTGGTAACAAATAGTTTTGTCAAAACCCCCCTTTTTTTGTTTCCATCTATACTTACATCTAGACAAAAGCCTATATCAAAGAGATAACTACTATTTCTTGATAATTATTTTTTAAAAAAGGGGCGTATCCTCACATCTGTGAAAATTATTTTTCTTTTACAGATTTAGGTAGGTACTTTTTTTTTTTATATAAATTTTTTTTCTCCAACATCTTGCTAGGGTCATTAATAGCGGAATGTGATGATGCTCAAGTCTATTAACAATTAAGAAAAAGGCATCTCCTTATCGTGCAACTGAAAGTTGCTGATGGCTTGTGCCATCTATCGGAATAAATATCAACGAGAATAGTTTATGTTTATTCCAATAGATGGTGCAAGCTATCAGCAACTTTCAGTTTCACAATAAAGAGATGCCTTTTTCTTAATTTATGCACCTTATCCCAGTACAATATTACATTTGTATTATTTTTTTCTATTAACAATGTGACACAAAGTGGCAATAGAATAATACCTGGACTCTCAAGAAAGAAACAAAGGATTGAAACTTGTGTGTGTGGAGAATGTTACTCACCAAGGTACAGATATTTCAATCTCTGATGAAATTATTCCTGGTAGACTCCTAGTTAAGATAGTAGTCTATATTTCTCTCTTTAATCTGTTGTTGTCGTGTCCAAAGAAGAGTCTCAGATGTCTCCATGCATCTCCATCACAGCAGTAGCAATGTCCACTATCTTGGGTGTGTATACTGTATTGTTGTTGTTGTTGTCGTGTCCAAAGAAGAGTCTCAGATGTCTTCATGCATCTCTATCACAGCAGCAGCAATATCCACTATCTTGCTCTTCATTGGAAAATGGGTGCTGTTGCCACGTTAGTCACCTTGGAAACTAACCAGAATTTGGTTGAATATTCCAAGGGTCCAGGGGGGACCGCAGGGAGGTGTGGTCGGACTTCTCCCCCTCCCCCCTCTCTTTAATCTCTAACCTAGTAAAAGAGAATTCTCACTTGAAAAATTAATGAAACTCATTATTTATATAACTCTGAAAAGGTGTTAGTTGTAATCCCAAAAGAGCCTCCTTGTAATAAGGCAGGCTATTTTTATCCATGTACACAACACACCTTCTGACTCAGCTTCTGGTTGGAAGTAGAATTGGACCTTGAAGTCTCGAGATATCATTCAACCAGCATGTATCATCCACCACGCACATATATTTTGTTTTTCCAAACTGAAATAATGTAATATATTTTTCTCTCAATATATAATAAAAGAAAATAAGACCTAATCCAAATAATTTATTAGTGTGTGACGTTTTGGCAACCACATTGTCACCATCATCAGACTAAAGAAATAATGACTAAATGAGCTCTTTTGTCTGATGATGGTGACAATGTTGTTGCCGAAACGTCACACACTAATAAATTAATTTGAATTAGGTCTATTTTCTTGTATTATAATCTATAATCCAAATTGTGCTTTATCACTCTCAATATATCATAAGTATTTAAAATATGTATATATAATAACGTGTATATAAAAATTGTATTTATTATTAAGTTGTTAACGTGATAATCCTGTTGAAGGACTGACAAGTCCGAAAGCTTGAAAATAAAAAGTTGCACAAGAAACTTAACCCTGGAAGCTTCAGTTATTTTATAATACTTGATTCTCCCAATCTTGATGTGGAATCCATCCTCCTTGATGTGGTTAGCCTTCAACAAGTTAAATTTTGACAACTTTTTATATGGATAGATATTCTGCAATTTGGTCTGTTGGTGGCCATCACTGGTAGCGTGCATCTAGTGACCTTCAGGTAGCTTCCTTGACCCCTTCTAGCTAGTTCGTTGGAGGTCTCCCACTTTTCCTTCTTCCTTCTATATTTTTCCCAACATCAACATCTTTTTTTTGTTTCATCCATTTGCTCTCTTTAGGTGGCAAAAGTTGGTCAGTGTTTGTTTGTGCCTATTTGGGATTCTATAGGAGTCTACCAGGAATAATTTCATCAGAGATTGAAATATCTGTCCTTGGTGAGTAACATTCTCCACACACACAACAAAAAGTTTCAATCCTTTGTTTCTTTCTTCTTTTCTTGAGAGTCCAGGTTACATCCTACTGCCACTTTGTGCCATTGTTGATAAACTTGAGCATCATCACATTCAGGTATTGATGACCCTAGCAAGATGTTTGAGAAAGAAAAAATGTAGGAAACCAGAGTTTTTTTTTACATACAGTTAAACCTGCCTATAGCACCCCTTCTAAATAGCGCCTCCCTCTCTATAGCGCCTGATTTTAAATACGTAGTACGATGCGATTTACATTAAAAGTGACCTGTCTATAACACCCTATTTTAGTGAGTCTCAAGAGGGGGCGCTATAGACAGGTTTAACTGTATAACCTTTAGTCAGTCCAGGGTGTGCTTTGATTTCATAATATGCACAGGAGATTTAAAACAATATATATATCAATCGAAATAATTGCAAAAAGTTTCTTTATTCAATAAAAATGGCAAGCTTTTAAAGGGTTAGCTCATCATTAGGCCAATTGTTTCACAAATTCCTACAATATATATATAGAGGTGTAGGAATTTGTGAAACAATTGGCCTGATAATGAGCTAACACTTGAAAGCTTGCCAATTTTATTGAATAAATAAACTTTTTGCAACATTTTCAATTGATTATATATCGTTTTAAATCCTTTGCAATTATTTCACAATCTATGCACAGGGGATTGGTGAAATC